>JBAIZL010000006.1:14857704-14907704 GCA_036971475.1 Prosapia bicincta | reverse complement strand
ATCTTGATATGCTACAACAATGTTTCTTTCCTCAAATCGAAGACATTGAACAACAAGCTGGTTAAAGAGTGATTTTAATGCAAGTTAGCGCCAAGCCTCAGAAAGTGTGCGACGCACTACACAGATTTCCAAGGTTGAATAGGCATATCCAAGGTTGCGTCTATAGTCTCGCCTCCCAAGAGTCCTGATTTAACATTTAATTCATTTTTTCTGTGGCTCCGTAAAGAGCATTGTGCTGAAATCATTTAGTCTGAGACATCTGCGTGAGAGAATTCCAACATCAATCATAAATGTAATACCATAGATGCTGCCATTACCGCTAGAGAAATAGATTAGCGATTCGATGGCTGAAGAGCCACAGATGGAGCTCAAAAACAAGATTATAAAAAAACTTTTGTGCTTTTCATTTCAATTTGACATTTAAATGGTGAAATTTATCTTGATCATTCTTTCAGTACCGCTCGTTTAAGCTCCTGGCATTGTTTTTGGAACACTCAGTGTTATTATTAGCGGCAATGAAGAGACAGACAGAGTTGTACAGGAAAAACTACCCATTATTTTTTACTCGGTAATTGTATAGAGTAGGACATGGTCTAAATATTGGTGGTAAACATGTAAGATGCATATTTTTATTAAATAATTAGTTAACTTTTCACTAGTAGTTAAAATTTACACAAGCATATCAATAAATAACTAAAATAATGTATTTCATAATTGTTGAATAGGTTCATATTCAAGGTATATACGATTAAGATATACAAGTTTTTTATTCAGAGAAGAAACGATTAAGTAGGTCTTATTACGCAAATAAAAATAGTAACTTGACATTTTCCCAATAGATGCTAGTCATTGTGAATTAAAAATATAAATATCATGTTGTTTTTTGTTAAATTTTCTAAACTTTGACAATTCAAACAACGTATAATTAAAAGTAGCTTAAATCCCTATCTCATAACAAACTATGAATATTAAATCCCTTTAATTTAAGCGTTTGAATTAAACGTAAACATTTACACAAGCATATCAATAAATAACTAGAATAATATATTTCATAATTGTACAATGAGTTCATATTCAAGGTATATATTAAGATATACAAGTTTTTTATTCAGAAAAGAAACGATTAAGTAAGTTTTACAACGCAAATAAAAATAGTAATTTGACATTTTACCAATAGATGCTAGTCATTGTGAATTAAAAATGTAAAGATCACGTTGCTTTTTGTTAAATTTACTAAACATTGATAATTCAAACAACATATAATTAAAAGTAGCTTAAATCCCTATCTCATAACAAACTATGAATATGAAATCCCTTGAATTTAGACGTTATTTAAGCAAGTAATTCCTTCTATTAGTTCACACTCTCGTTATATAAATCATATTCAAAATGACAATCGTTAATAAAACCCTTTTTATTCCTCCACTCAAGTTCAAATACATTTTACTAAACTTGTAGTCCATGACACTTGATGTTAATACAGTTTTTTTTCAAATTATATTTTCTTTATTAAATTTAATAACTGAATTTTTGTTTTATTTGGGAAAATAACATCCTACTTTAGGGGCAAGATATGCAATATAGCAATTTCATCCCATTTGTCTAAATATAAAATATAACATATGATTTCATGAAACAGCTGTTTTTATGTTATAGGTTATGTAATAGACTAGCTATTTTAACGTATTATGTCACTTCATTTATACTAATTGTAAATATTTAATAAAAAATAACTAAAAAAAGAATATTTCTTTGTAGACTTAAGAGTTCAATGCAGTACCATTATAAACATAAATAGAGCACGTGGCATCCTATAAATTGCAATGTTATTAACATCCACTGCCAATGTTGTCAACATTCATGCGATACATAACGCATGTTCGTCCCTACAGAAAATTGTCTTGTACAGACGTACAGTTATGTTCCAGTCAGCTGAGCTGAAAGCGATCCAGTTTATCATAATTTACGTCGGATAAAAGTAGCAGTATTAGAAGCAGTAGGGACAATTTACCGTGAAGACAACATATCGTTAAAGCTGTTATTGTTTATAAGTGGTCGATAATACCTTACTAAGTGTAAATATCATCAATATTAAATATTAGAATATTATTGAATAATTAGAAACCTCGCAAACTACACTATTATTACTGTATTAAGTAAGGTATTTGTTAAAGCTGTTATTGTTTATAAGTGGTTGATAATACCTTACTAAGTGTAAATATCATCAATATTAAATATTAGAATATTATTGAATAATTAGAAACCTCGCAAACTACACTATTATTACTGTATTAAGTAAGGTATTTGTTTAAGCTGTTATTGTTTATAAGTGGTTGATAATACCTTACTAAGTGTAAATATCATCAATATTAAATATTAGAATATTATTCAATAATTAGAAACCTCGCAAACTACACTATTATTACTGTATTAAGTAAGGTATTTGTTAAAGCTGTTATTGTTTATAAGTGGTTGATAATACCTTACTAAGTGTAAATATCATCAATATTAAATATTAGAATATTATTCAATAATTAGAAACCACGCAAACTACACTATCATTACTGTATTAAGTAAGGTATTTGTTAAAGCTGTTATTGTTTATAAGTGGTTGATAATACCTTACTAAGTGTAAATATCATCAATATTAAATATTAGAATATTATTCAATAATTAAAAACCTCGCAAACTACACTGTCATTACTGTATTAAGTAAGGTATTTGTTAAAGCTGTTATTGTTTATAAGTGGTTGATAATACCTTACTAAGTGTAAATATCATCAATATTAAATATTAGAATATTATTCAATAATTAGAAACCACGCAAACTACACTATCATTACTGTATTAAGTAAGGTATTTGTTAAAGCTGTTATTGTTTATAAGTGGTTGATAATACCTTACTAAGTGTAAATATCATCAATATTAAATATTAGAATATTATTCAATAATTAGAAACCACGCAAACTACACTATCATTACTGTATTAAGTAAGGTATTTGTTAAAGCTGTTATTGTTTATAAGTGGTTGATAATACCTTACTAAGTGTAAATATCATCAATATTAAATATTAGAATATTATTCAATAATTAAAAACCTCGCAAACTACACTATCATTACTGTATTAAGTAAGGTATTTGTTAAAGCTGTTATTGTTTATAAGTGGTTGATAATACCTTACTAAGTGTAAATATCATCAATATTAAATATTAGAATATTATTCAATAATTAGAAACCACGCAAACTACACTATCATTACTGTATTAAGTAAGGTATTTGTTAAAGCTGTTATTGTTTATAAGTGGTTGATAATACCTTACTAAGTGTAAATATCATCAATATTAAATATTAGAATATTATTCAATAATTAAAAACCTCGCAAACTACACTATCATTACTGTATTAAGTAAGGTATTTGTTAAAGCTGTTATTGTTTATAAGTGGTTGATAATAACTTACTAAGTGTAAATATCATCAATATTAAATATTAGAATATTATTCAATAATTAGAAACCCCGCAAACTACACTCTCATTACTGTATTAGGTAAGGTATTTGTTAAAGCTGTTATTGTTTATAAGTGGTTGATAATACCTTACTAAGTGTAAATATCATGAATATTAAATATTAGAATATTATTCAATAATTAGAAACCTCGCAAACTACACTATTATTACTGTATTAAGTAAGGTATTTGTTAAAGTTGTTATTGTTTATAAGTGACTGATAATACCTTACTAAGTGTAAATATCATCAATATTAAATATTAGAATATTATTCAATAATTAGAAACCACTCAAACTACACTATCATTACTGTATTAAGTAAGGTATTTGTTAAAGCTGTTATTGTTTATAAGTGGTTGATAATAACTTACTAAGTGTAAATATCATCAATATTAAATATTAGAATATTATTCAATAATTAGAAACCCTGCAAACTACACTCTCATTACTGTATTAGGTAAGGTATTTGTTAAAGCTGTTATTGTTTATAAGTGGTTGATAATACCGTACTAAGTGTAAATATCATGAATATTAAATATTAGAATATTATTCAATAATTAGAAACCTCGCAAACTACACTATTATTACTGTATTAAGTAAGGTATTTGTTAAAGTTGTTATTGTTTATAAGTGACTGATAATACCTTACTAAGTGTAAATATCATCAATATTAAATATTAGAATATTATTCAATAATTAGAAACCACGCAAACTACACTATCATTACTGTATTAAGTAAGGTATTTGTTGCTTAGTTGCGAGATCATAATGTGATGTTAAAAGAACACGAAAATTCCTGGACTTAATCAATTCATGTCGGTTCTGTTATTTGATGATCGACCTGATTGATTTGATACATACCCTCCCTGTTTCTAAAAGTATCTTTTAAGAGTTCTAGATCCTCAATTTCCTAAAGATAAAATACTGGAAGCAACCACAATACCACAAAAACATTCAAGTGTACCTGATAATACAAGTTTCATAAGATTATCACCCTTATGTATATATTAATGGGTTTAATGAGAATTTATTAAGGGTTCAACTAATAAAGGTGTAATATTGGTTAAATTGTGTTATAAGTTATATTTGGTGTTTTTTGTGGTACTGGGGTTGCTTCACATATTTTTAACTCAATATCTTGCATCACTATGCTCTTGATATTGTATATGTTTCAAAATCCTAGTTTATTATGTTTGTATATATCTTTTTAAAAAAATTACTTTTCTAAAACATTCTCTCATGTATTAATTTTTAACGCTTCACAATTTAAAACAAATTTTTAAATTATTCAGGAAATATCTTTTTTTATTACTTATAATTGTTCCAATCATTAATATTATTCCTCGAGCTATCTCAATTAAAGCTCCTACTCTCATAATATCTTTATGCTCTCAAAGGTATTTATAATCTTCTCATCTTTACTGTTACATCTAATTGTTCCAATCATTAATACTATTCCTTGAGCTTTCTCATATTAAGCTCCTACTCTCATAATATCGTTGTGCTTTCAAAATGATTTATATTCTTCTCACCTTTACTGTTACTTCTAATTGTTCCAATCATATAAATAATATTACTTGATATTCCTTATTATATTATATTAGCCTTTAAAATTTACACTCTTCGAATAAAGATATAAATATTGAATAAAAAATGTATAAATTTATATTTTTTTGTAATTTTCGTTGCATATATTGCAAATTAGATCTCATTTGTTATTGAAAATTTGATGTTATATGATGATAAATGTGCATTATTTTTTTTTACAAAATTATGTTACTATCTTACTTCTATAATATTATTCTGCAGAAATATTAGCTCTAGTTTTGTTTTTTTAATTCATATTTTGGTATTAAATTTAAAAATGTCTGTATTATTGTTTCCTATATTATAACAAATGTTTGGGTAGTTCTCAAATTGAAATATCTGTAGACATGGCTATGAAAGTAGTCTCTTGTAAGCCCCGAGTAACCCTACCGAGTGCCCCAACCTAATTTCTTATGCTTTTGACGCATTAGAAAAGGTTAGGAAAATTTTCAATTACAGGAGGAATATAAAGAATAACTTAAAATTCTCACAAGTCCTTGATAATGGTGTTACCATGCCATCACGTGTGCAAAATTGCCTTTAATAAAATAAATAGACACGTCTACAAAATACGCTATCGGTGTGGGATGATCTTTTAAGAAGGGTAGATTATATAAATCTATACTAATA
This sequence comes from Prosapia bicincta, assembly GCA_036971475.1. NCBI lineage: Eukaryota > Metazoa > Arthropoda > Insecta > Hemiptera > Cercopidae > Prosapia > Prosapia bicincta. Next base: position 14,901,981 of record JBAIZL010000006.1, on the reverse strand, counting down.
TATGAAAATATAATGGTGTGTGTGTGTTTGTGTGTGTATGTGTGTGTTTTTTCCTCAATCACGTCAAAAATTACTTTACCAATTGAGCAGAAATTTTATATAGACGTTCTTAGGGCCCCTGGTTAAAAACAGGCATAATTTAATATAGAAGTTCCGTCAGGGCAACACCCCACCGATTGAAAACCCTCTTAATACTCCCCTTCCCTTGGATTTCAAGACAATAATCAGTAAGTTTATAGTTTGCTATATTTATTGGGAATAAATCTATACTATTATATAGAAATTTAATGGTGTATGTCTGTGTGTGTATTACTCAATCTCGTAAAAATCCACGTGTTCGATTTTAGCGAAATAATTATACCGAGTCACGGTAGAGTGTTTCCTTAGAGGAAAGTCATCAGTGATACGAAAAAATTACGAAAACACTTGCCCACTCCTCAAAAGTTTACAATTTAGGGAAAATGTAATTCTTCCCAACGTGGTGCCAATAGTTCACGTAAGAATGTACATTGCCCACCCATCAATACAATGCGTGCAAAATAAATCAAAAACATATCCTTAAGCTATATTGTCAATGTTTTTGTATTTCCAAAGAAGGGTAATTTTATATACCTATGAAGTATCCAGTCAGGATAGATTTGGTAGTAATCTCATACGTTTTACCAAATGCACATATGAAAGGCTAGAATAGAGATTACGTGACGAAGTATTATTCCGTGGAAGTAGACGTTTAATTATGTAATGTTGTATAAAATTACAACCAATTCTTTCGTGACTGGATACTTTATAGGTAGACTTACATTCAAATATATGTATACGTAGTACGGCACCCCGTTTATACGCGGACGTAGCACTTCCTATTACTCTCCCAACTTAATGGTTTTTACCCAACTTAAATTTCATAAAAAGCTTATTTATTTCCCAGAGTGAGAGTTTTCATTATTTTTGTCGTATCCCTGACGACTTTCTGCGTCGCCCTGTATAATACTTTCCTCTACCAAATACGAGGGAACGGGAAATAAATACCTGAAATTTTATATGGACATTCTGGTTTTACATAGTCCTATTTTATTTAGAAATTCCGTTAGGGTAACGCCCTAGTGGCCTTGGAAACTCCCTTATTGTTGGGTTTATACACTATAGTTTGATACATTTATTGGGCTTTAATTTCAGTAAATTAAATTCAACCCAAACACAAATACATATTAAATCAATGCAAACATACTCAATGTAAACTTCTACCACCTTCGAAGGATGGATACTCTGCTAGTATATGATTTAGAAGAGTAACAATGATTACTCGGTGATGACATCTAGTTGACTACAATACTTGTCCATAAATATTTAGACTATAACAATATTTTAGAAAGGTGAAAAACACTTTAAGGTTATACAATTTGTTTGTTTAAAACTAAAAGTCCTTAATTTCATTGGTGAAACTATATCTAAAATTTGTGTAATATACAAATGAGACTTAGGCCCTAGATAAATTAAATCTAAAATTAAAAAGAAACTAGTGTCAATTTCAATTATAACTTGTAAAATAAGTTATTCAATGACATCTATTAGTTCACACCCTCCTTATATATATAGTACAATCCCGCTATTCCAAATCCTTCTATTCCGAAAATACGCCTGTGCTGAATGGATGGAGTGTGGAAAGGAGGAGGTGATGAGTCTATTTCTAAACCAATCACTGCCCAACAGATCAATATGTTGAGTTTAAAATCCGTCGTTTCAGAATATCAGCTAATCCGAAAAATGTTCGATCTTAAGTAGATCGGATTAGAGGGGAATCTACTTTATGTTGTTCAAATTTCAATCTATAATAAAATACTCTTTATTCATCCACTCAAGTTCAAATACATTTTTCTAAAACTTGTAGTGAATGAGGCTTTATGAATACAGTTTTTTTCATATATTATGCCATTTAATAAATTTATTTGTTTATTAATCATTTTATTTTTCACAAAATGGGGCAAATATGAAATACAGTTATTTCGTCCCATTTGATTTGAAAAAGGTGATAACATATGATTTTATAAAACATGATTTTATGTAATATGTTGTGTTGTAAAACTGCAGCTTTAACTTATATGCTGTGTTACTTTATTTATATAATTTGTATTTATTTAATAAAAAAAAATTACAACAAAATTGTTCATTGTTCCCCTACATAGGAATTGACTTTAACAAAATGTTGTTTATATTACTTTGTTTTAAGGTAAACGTTGCAAGCAAAAATATATGTGTCTGTAGATTTTACAAAATTATTTACTTATTTTAAAATTTACGTAACGAAGAGGTATTCCATTTTTTTGTAATTTATGAATGCAGCGGATTTTACACACGCACAAGCAGCGAAATTGTGCGACTAAGCTAAAGCTGTGGCAACATTGTATACGTCGCGTGCAAACTGCTTTCAGTTCATACACCACAGCTGTGACAAACGTGATAAATCCTTTGTGAAATACTGCGACCGAGGTTAATATTTTACGTGGGTAAGTTACTTCATTACTTTCAAAGATAAAGAATATTTTCTCTGCGCAATAAAACTTTTTATGTGTTCAATGGAACCCAGCAAATCTTCTGTTGACAGATTTAATAGCAGGCCCTACTCTAATAACCTAGATATCCTGGAATAGAGCTATGCTTTCTGTCTTTTTCCGTGTAAAAAACACTTTAGCAAGTTTATTGTGCAATATTGTCTTACCACTATGTTAAAGTTGTGTAATGTTTACTTGTTTGAGAGAAACTTTGTGAGAAATATATATCTTTCTTCACAATTTGGATTTTCGTGTGTTAGTTGTGAAAGTTATCATGATATGGAAAAACAAATTCTACAAGAACAGTGAAAATCAAATTTAATTTGGTTTGTTTTGTGTCATATTTGTGTATAGATTATAATTGATTATATATCATTTATAATTTTTTATTTAGGCTCTAATTACTTTGAATAGTTATGATATCATGATTGGTATTTACTTACTGTAAAGTAATATAAACAATTGGAATGAATTTTATAAGTAGTCTACATAAATACATAAAATAATAAAAACAAAATTTGAGTTTGTATATTATAGTCAATAATTTAAATAAAAGCTCGTAAAAAAAATAATTGTTTATTAAAACGCCTATTTATATTTCAATTTCGAAACGATTATTTATCTTCTTAGGAATTATTTTAAAGGAATAACTTTATTCTGAATTGAAAAGATTAGGTTTTACTTATTTTTCAGTTATTTCTATTAGTTCAAATTTGCAATCCATAACAAAATACTTTTTATTCATCCTCTCAAGTATAAATTAATTTTTTTTAACTTGTATTGGATAGCACTCTATGAATACAGTTTTTAAGAAATAGTCACTAATTAAATAAATTTTATGATGAATTATTTTCAATTTTAAATGGAAGAGATTTTTTCACAATAGAGTCAAGTTATACAATATATGTATTTCGACTAATTTGGCTTAAAATAACTGATAACATATGATTTCATAACACAGGTAATTTTATGTTATAGGTTATACAATAGAATAACGGTTTTAACGCATAGGTTATGTGACTTTATTCATAATAAATGTAACTGTTTAGTAGAAACTATCTATAATAAAACATGTATTGTTGATCTAAGTAGGAATTGTTCTCGAATCAACTTTTTCTTTATATTACTCATTTTAATTATTATTATAATTTTATATCGTATTAATTTGTTTTTTAAAGATGATTTATTTACAATTGGAATGCATATAATAATTCGATAAAACTTGTATTTATGAAAATGATGTTTTAGTTATGGAAATTTATAAAAAAATTAACTTACTATCAGTTGTTTTTGAGGGTTTTTTTAAATTTTAATAACCTGTTTCATAAACTACTATTCAAAAAAGTTGAATCTATACAAGGTGAAATATATTTTAACTATTAGTAGGTATTTATTTCCAATAAGTTTAGGAATATAAATATAGTTCTCTATTTACGTATGAAATTTATGAATATATCGTAAACGTCTCTTATATACTATCTGGAGACGTTATAATATAAATACTATAAACTATATTTTTTGTAAATAAATTTTCAATTTGATTTTTTTGGCCAATTCTATTTTCCACATGTATCTTTTTTCATCTTGAGGTTTTACTCGACTTAGTGCAACATAAAGCAGGCTATGTGTAAAAACCGCTTTGGTCAATTGAATACCAGCTCTTAAGAATGTTTGATCCTCAGCCTTATTTATAGTTTTTGAGAATGCAAGTTTTAAATAAAATTGGTTCCTTTTCATTTTGTAATGCCATGTTAGCACCTGTTGATATTAATTTAATTCTTGATAAAAATAGGTTTTCTTTTCCAGAAACAGAGATTATTTCTAAGTTAATACACTTGTCAAGCATATCTAGTACGATAAGACGTACTCCATTAACTAAACCTGATCCCAAGTTCATATTTCTAATTAACCTTTAATACTGTTTAAATATTTGTAGTCTGCTGAGTTTCATATAATATTTGTACAGCTGTTTCTCAGCTGTACTCAGCTGAAATATTTGAAAGTCATACTCAGCTGTTTTTCATTACAATGTATTTCTTATTGAGATTTTGGATACGTCAAGTTCCTCAAAATCTTATAAATGTTGTAAACTGAGAAAAGCCTATATTTTGTCTTGCTCCTTCTTGTCAATACCTTTAAATTGAGCCATCTCTCAGCTTTGTACGACCTCGCAAGCTACTACAATATTTCTCTCAAAATAACGGAATTATATATATATATATATATATATATATATAACTAGGTAAGTTAAATAACCTAGGCTTAGAAAGTCACAAGGTTTAAAATATATCCCATGTACCTTCCATTTACTATTCAAAACTACTTGAACTGGAAAAGTTAAACAATTAACGAGCACGAAAATGCAATTTAGATTCACGAGCGAGTCTTATCTCAAACCGTCCTTGATGTTAAGGAGTCAGTAATTATATGCACGAAGTAAGGTTTCTTTCTTCGATCAGAGCAATAAATACAAACGTAGTTTTTGCACTCAGTGCGACGTAGTAACGTCTCTAACAGACCAATTGTGACAAACGTGTTTTAAATTTGTTCAGGGCCTTATAGGAAGAAGCCACTTATATTATAGAAGAAGCATTATTGTGATTTTAAATACAAATATAGTTATATTAATAAATATAACAATCATATGTGATAAAATTTATGTTAAAATAGCACGAAAATAACTTTGCTATAACTAAATGATCAACCAAAACAACTAATAGAGATGATTGGTTAATGAAATTCATTTATATTCACTGAATCCAGGACAAATACATATTTTTAAACCTATAGGAGATATTAATTGATGGTGACACATTTATTTCAAATATTTATTCAATAATTAAATTTTTTTTTAAATGGGTGTCTAAGTCGGATTTAAACTGAGTATCTTCAAGTTTAAAGTATAGTGCTTTTGGCACTGAGTGAACCTTCCCATAGCTAGAAAACTGTTTCTCATTGAAGTTGGCCTATACGAATTTTTATTTTGCGCCTATTTGGTGTCGTCGAAATCTGTATTGTACAACGTTAAATTGATGCAATGGATATCACACAATAACATTAATAATGCTCAAGGATTAAAAATATTGAAAAAAATTAATAAACAAGCTGGTTTAATGGTATCGAACCTTGGTACGCAAATGAACAGTGCGAAGGGAGAGTTAAAATAAATAACAACACAAAACAATTGTAAGCGACATAAAAAAGCATATAAATAGTAACAAATAAAAATATTAATCCAACACCATAAAAAAAGGAAATGGAGAAATACAGCTTTTTTGCCAATTAATAAGGTTATTCTGACATATATATATATATATATATATATATATATATATATATATATATATATATATATATATATACATATCAATTGTTTCTCTTGATGCTGTATCCCTATGAAAAACGAAAAGTGGTAATGGTAAATAGAAGTCTTTATCGTTGGTGCTTGTGTTCATATTGTTCCACAAATTATATAACAAGTATAAATAGCTATTGCCAACACTTTACATTTTGTTCGACACATTTATATATATATATATATATATATATATATATTTATATAAACGATTTATAAAATTCTATGGATGAAATTCTATGTTTGTTTTATATATAAATATATGGTTAAAACCACATTCAGCAAGAAAGATGTAGTCGTAAAACTAAAAGTTACGTAGCAAGTTTTGATAATGCTGATACTAACAATCATTTAAAAGCTGATTCATTTATGTTAATGAAAGCGCTATTTAACCACACACACACACACACGCATAAACACACACACACTCACACACACACACACACACGCACACACACACACACACACACACACACACACACACATACACACATACACACACACACACACACACACCACACACACACACACACACACACACACACAAACACACACACACACACACACACACACACACACACACAACTTATGCAATCTAAAACACTATATAAGGTATTCTTTCAAGCTTCAATGAATTATAAAGTTTCATATATATCGATATATTTGGTGAAATAGAATGAAAAGCATATAGTTATGAACTAGATAAACAAATACAATTTTGAAATTAATAAAAAAAAAAAACAGGTAGCTATAATAAAACTCTAATAGTGAAATGTTTTTCAAATAGAATGATTTTAAGTGATTTGTTGGAAAAAAATATACTTTTAACAATAATCTTTTATACTAATTGAAATAATAATTTTAAACTACAAACTGTTTCTGATATTAAAATCAAAACTTAAAGCCTATCATCGCTTAAATCAGATCACACGAGCAATAAAAGAAGTCTCTTTGTCATAGTTTAAAGAGTAAATCTAAAAGAGTTTAAAGGTTTCACAGGACGTACAAATGTTGTCCATGTAACGTATACGTAGATGGGTATCATAATGTCCAGTTACCTTGGCTTTAGTTATGTCTGGATGTGTAAACCCGTATTGAATAGCAACGGCTTCCCGTTGATCCCAATTCCCATGTCAGATATTGCGGTATTGGATTTTGTTGAGTCGAATAAGCTGCAGTGAAAGGATAATGAAAATCTTGGTAATACTAAAATATTATCTCCCCCCCCACCCCAATGGGGAGTAGGATTAGAGGCAAAAACAATAACGCTATTAGTGGAGTATTTCAAAAAAAAAGGGTTAAAATGTGAAGATTTTGTTATTGCACTTAATGACAATTTTTAAAGCTGTAATAGTGGTGGGATGTTTACATGTATGGTGTAATATTCAAAGCAGACATGGGGATTACGAATGAAAAAGAGGAAAAATAAAACTGTAAGTGGAATGAGCCTAGAAATCAATTGTTCATATTATGATGCATTATTTTAGTTTGAGTATTTCTAACTATTTGTGTTACAGATATTTAAATTAAACTACAGTCTTCCATGATACACACAATATTTAATACAAATATTTATTACATCATTACAATTTTACTGCACGTATTAAACATAGCATTTATATTATACTTAATATTTTTATATGGATATAAAAAAAACTATATAATTGTACAGCTTTGAGTTATCATTATGTTGTATCATTGTGTAATATTTCATTACATAAATATTTTACTGTTTGTTGTAATTTTGGATGATTGATTATAGAAAACTTTATTAACTATGTAAAAATAAAACTAAATAAATTGGAAATTTACCTTATCCTAAAAAATATAACCCTCCAGATCTCTAACATATTAGTAACACACAAACGCGAACACATACGCACACCCACCCACCCACACACACACACAAATATCTATCTGTATATATATATATATATATATATATATATATATATATATATATATATATATATGCAACATGCAATTATTTTTAGGTTAGAGAATATAGAAATCAAGTCTCTGAAATTGACAACGATGGTAGTTGGCACCAAGTTAGTTGTAAAAATTAAACAATAACTTTAAGGTTTTTAACTTTTCAATGCTTTATAATTTCTAAATATTTTGTTGTTGTTATGTGTTGTTAAAGTAAGCAAGGGGCTAAAAGGGTAGTGAAAGTACCATTAGGGAAGCTTAGGGCAATGACTTATTAAATTAGTAAAAAGAAGTCAACTGTAGTGTAACGGCACAAAGTTTTGAACTAGCGGTTATAACTAAAATTGAATTGGTTGCATTTGATAAAGTGTTTTGTGATTGATTGAAAATTGGCAGATGGGGGAAAAGGACACTTTACGTCAAGAACGCAAAAGCACGAGTAAAATTCTGAACAACGACGGTGGTGGGACGTGTAGGAAGGGGGTGGATTTAAAGGAGGATAGGGAAATGTATAATAATTGTATAGTTTTGGTAGCAAAACTAAAGAAAGAAAAATATGTAAATTATTAGAAATCAATATGGTAGTTCGAATTATACGAGGTTACACAATAAAGTCCGGAGGAGCCACCCACGCTTTGTTGGAGCAGTATGGGGTCTGCTTTTTTAATAAAAACGACACTGAATTTAAGTTTAACACCAAAGATAATTATAAGAGAGATAACACCAGTTTCGTGAGTAGCAGTTAATTCTAAGCCATTTACCAATCAAACTGTATGAGGTTCTTGTAGAGCGGTGAGTCGTTCGACGAAACAGGGGTGTTTGGTGTCTAGCAGAGATGAAAGAAGGTTCTCGACGAGTGGCATAAGCTACAACTCATTTAAGCTTTAATTTAATAATTTCACTGAACTTAGAACAATATAAAACGTCTTGAATCATTAAATGTTTATTCCTTCAAGCGGTTAAAGGAATTAATGTGCTGATTCAATGTTGGCCACACGCGGTTAACCAAGACAATGGCACTCGAAATTAAAACGCGGTTAAATTGACTTATTAAAATTTGACTACGGTAATTTATAGTTAGAACGCATTTAAGACATTAACTGAACATAATCAATAAGGGGTGTAATATTATAACGCGGTTAGCACCCGATGTAACCGGCTAAAATCACTTGACTCGAAAGGATTGCTGAATTCTAATGTACCATGTTGCAAGAAGTGTAACTTTGACGAAGGAAGAAGCTAGCCAAAGGTGACTAGATCAGAAACTACGTGGACCTAGTCTAAAACATAGATGAATAGGCTCAATGCGTCTGGTAACTGGATCGCAAAACTATTTCTTTGCAGTAAAAGAAGCCTAGATTCGGGCCGGCAACGAATGTCTAGTAGGCGGTGGATATTGAACTGTGATAAGGAACACCAGCTGTCCCTAGGTTATATCAAAAATAATGACAGATGTCAACAAACGTGGTTTATGGAAAGTGAGGTTAACAATCCTGTACTTAACATTAATAAAGTAAGTTATTAAAAGTGGGTTATTTTAATTAACTTAAAGGAGGATGTTAGACAGGAAGTGTAAGGAAAGTGTAATGAAAATAAGCGATTGAAGGAACTGCCGACCAATTTTCGAGATCAACAGAGCGAGAAGGCTAATCCAATGATAACCTTCATCGCAACTATAGAGCTTGAAGTCCAAGGATAGGTACGACCTTCCGTGAGTTACATATATATATATATATATATATATATATATATATATATATATATATATATATATATATATACCTTCCGTGAGTTACATATATATATATATATATATATACATTTCTTTTATTGCAATTATTAAAATTCCAGCCAACCCGTAAAATAGTTTTTCAAAATTTAAATACCAGAGAAAAACTAAGAGTAAAATCAAATAATTATCATATTACATATTCTGAAATTTATAATAATCTTCTTAGTAAAGTATAGGCCTAATAATAAATAGTATTATATAATGATTAATGTATAATAAATTAAAATATATTTTATTTAATACATTATAAATAATATATTTATATTACTTTGTACTATATTTATATTATAATTTATTTATAATAATTGTTTTTATAAATAATTTTTATTTTAAAATATACTGTATTATAACGAAAAACGTGTAGCAAAATATTAATTTGTTTAAAAAATTATAATTATTAGTTCTAGGCATTCATTTAATTATAAATCCTTTTCCAGTTAGTATATCAACACTGATATGATTGGATGGCAACCTAATGATAGGGATTGTAATGATTTTTGACTTAGCATTGTAATTTTCCGCTCATAAACATTAAAATTTATTTAGAAAACACAAACTAAAAACACAAATTTTCCAATGCCAATTCTGAACGTTACTTGAACAAGGTTTCACTTGAAACATTGCAATATTCGACTATATTGAAAAATGATTTTGCAGAGTTTACTTACAATTTAAATTTATACTTTTTATTTCTTTTAGGTCCTTTTAAAAAACTTACATTTATAACAACTATTTTGTATATTAAAACTAAATGACCATAAATAGAGCATAAAAAACCAAAACAACAAATAGTTTGCAAAGCTATCTGTATTAAATTTACTACATTACCCCAACAAACGTTATGTAAACCCTTCCCACATTTCTTCCGAAAGGGATCAGCGACTTAGGACACATGTATATATTTATAATTGTTCACCTACTTTGGAGAAAGCTAAAAAATAAACCGATAAACAAAGTATGGTATTAGTTAAGGCAATATTGCTGACAACCCAAGACTGCATTACCCCAATGGAAACGTCCAAAGGCTACAGAAGTCATACGTTTCTAGATTCCAGAATTTTGACTGTCAAACAATCCAATAAAACAAAGTTTTATGGATACCCAATCAGCACCGAGAAATTACATCAGTTGCTATGAGTAAATCGTGTGAAAAAGTTAATTATTTAGTAAATATAATATAAGATGAATATTTTGGGATTATAAAACAAGTTTAAAGATCAGGGATAACCTATTGTTTAAACTACCACCAACATTGTTAAAGCTAATTGGATTGCCAACAGGAGTTCAATTAAATTCTAAAACTACAGACAACGGACTTATCCATTTGTAGGGGGAAGTTATGTATGTAGAAATCAATAAGAGAGCGGGGATTTTAACCAAAGCAGAAAACGTTTTAATCCACATAATTATTCTTTATAAAAGGTGTAGTTATATTGAAAGGCGTAGGCATATTGAAGTTATATTGTGTTTCTTTTATTACATGACGAATTTACATTTTTGAGTTTCAGAATATTTTCTTCTATGGGAATAAATCCTTTTACTAGCGCACACTCTCCTGATATATATCTTGTACAAATTTTCAATCGTTTTTCTTCCAACCAATCAAGTTCAAATACATTTTTTGTAACCTATGGTGAATGGCAATTGATGTTAACAGAGTTTTTTCAATTATTTATTCAATAGTTAAAATATAAAAATTTTGGGGGACTCTAAATAACTGAGTGTCGTCATGTTCGAAGTCTAGTGCTTTGACACTAAGCCTACTTTACCATAGCTAGTACTTCTCAAAACTGTATATGAATATTTCTTTGTCCTCTTATTTTTAAAATATCCATTGCAGAGCCTTAAATTGTTGCCATGGTTACCCCACTATATCATAAGTAATGCTATAGGAGGAAGAATGATAGAAAAGAGTAAACAAACAAACACACTGGATTAACGGTATCGAACCTTGCTTCACAAAGGACGATTTGAACGGAAAGCGATAGGAAACTACAATAAAACTACAATAAAGCCCATAAATTGTAACAAATAAAAATACTAGCCAAAGCCATACATAGATAGGGAAGTGGAAAGTTGCAAAAATATTCGCTTTCTATTATGTCACTTGCTATTGTTATTCTGAAGTATGTATATTTATAATAATTGTAATTATGAAATAAATAAAACTTTAAAAAATGTGTTTGGTTATTTAAGTAGGAAGTGACTTGAAAAGAATTTCTATCACTTGTAAATGTACAAGTGCCTTAAGACATTTACTGTACCGTGGCCTTTGGAAACTATTTCCAACAAATGTTTAACTTCATAATTGTATTTTCTTCAAATATGAACATTAAGATTTTATTTAATTGACTTTGCATTTTTATTCTACATAAAACTTAAATATATACATTCTAAAGGAATGTCTTCTTAAAAAAGTCTCTAAATACTCAAACACTTTTTTAATTGAATATTTTCCAGTAGAAAATAGGCAACCTGCTAATAACAATAACTATATCTTGTGGAAATATTACAGCAGCTTGACTATGTTCGTGGCAGCAATTCCCCACAATGAATTTATATTTACTTATAATAGTCACTTCATACTTCTTAAACAATTGTTATCTTTAGCAAAATAAGTATAAAGCCTTCAACCTGCTAAAATTAAAGTAGCAAAGAGTCAGATGAAAACAAATGTTTATAGAATATTATCTATCTATAAATGTAGATTTTTTTATTTTTGTTATAATAAAAAATAAATAAACATCTAAGTAAATAAACTATATATATATATTACTATTATATAGCAATAATAATAAATAAATAAATAAATAAATATATATATATATATATATATAATTTAAATTATATATAATAATAATAAATATATAATATTATTATTATTATATTATTCTCTCTCTCTCTCTCTCTCTATATATATATATATATATATATATATATATATATATATATATATATATATATATATATATATATATATATTATATAATAATATATATTATTATATAATATAATAATATTATGTTATTAATGTAATCTATATTATATATAGATTATATACATATAATCTATGATTGTAATCTATAATCTATATTATATATACAAATAATATATACATACATCTAATATATACATATATATATATACATCTCTCCGTTTAATAAACATTATAAATTCTAGTTTACGAATGATGCATTCAATGGTTATGGAATGTATTGATACAGTAAATTATACGGACACTGGACAAGGCTACCCTGTCGTCCGATGGTAATTATCAGACGATGCCAACAGCAGATATTTAAATTCGTTTGCTATGAATGCTCCAGGTAAAATATTCCGACAGTTCATGCTCAAATGCATAGGTTTAAGTTTCAACAGCATTAACTCGAAGCAATTTGCTACATGGATAGGTTTAAAACTATTAACTCGTATCAATTGTTACGCTACGAAAAGTAGTTTTGAACCCGATGACAGAAATAAGGGGCTTTCAATATTGTAACTTTCATTTCGTTTAGATTTTATATACAGATAAAGAAAAAAAAATGTGCTCAAGATAACTTTCTAAAATAATTTATTTTTAAAAAGGTAAAAAATTCATAAATTACAAAAAAGGGCCTCCTGCCCTTACTTTTACACTAAACTCATGCAACGGGCTAAAGAGCTAGTCTTTTTTTCGCAATAAAATCTGAATTTGTATTCCAACTCAAATTTCAAAACAGTAACTATCCTCCTATGCCAATCCTAGGCCTAGCTTTTGAGGAAAACAACATTGTTTTTTATTTTGGCCTATGGGACCAATTGCATATATAAATTACCAATCGTTAATAAGACACGTTTTTATTCATCCAATCAAATTTAAATAATTTTTTTTAAAGATCGAAATCTTGTTGCTGTTCATGGCGAGCTAGTTGTTAATTACCTATTACACTTTTGCTATTATTTGCGACCCTACGTTTTGTCAACTAAAGGTTGTGAAATTCTTAACTTACACTTGGAAGGGACGTTATTGTCTTACGACTTCTTCAGCCTCGTATTTTTGTCGCTAGGATTGCTGCAGTTCTGCTTCTTTGGTACCATTTTTTGAAAGTTAGAAGTGATGTGATCGAAGAGTATGTGTGATCTGTGTCGTGTTTGTTCATTTAGGATGTCATTTTTATGTGTCTTGCTATATCTGTATATTGCATAATGTTCTAGAGTGTTGCATTTATGGCCTTTGTGTCATGTGTGGAGGATGATCATGTTATTTTCCTTACCCTTACAAGAGTGGTTAGTGTCCATGAGGTGATTTGCGAAGGTAGATTCAATAGTGTGCAATGCGCTTTTGTGTTCTTGTGAAAAATTGCAAGGTAATTCGCTTTATATTTTGACACTTTATGTTGTCATTCTGATATATATATATATATATATATATATATATATATATATATATATATATATATATATATATATATATAATTTTTCTTTGACATCCTCAGTAGGAATCGACTTTAAGAAATTCTTGTTTTATATTACTTGTTTTGTAAGCACTATGAATTAATTAATTTTACTACCTAATGAGGATTTATGTAAACCGAAGACGTGATTAAAGTGATGTGTTTGTTAGACCTTACAGAGAACCTATTTGTTGCGCTTCAACCCCACCTCCTTCCTCCGCATTTAAGACATTTAACTTTTGAATAATCTGTAACCACAAATCAAAGCCAAAATATGTTTGGTATTGACTTACATGTTACGCTATTTGTGTAAATATGTTTATACTCAGAGGTTAAAACCTTTTTCGTATAAAATTTAGGCAACCTTTTTTAAACCTTTTTGAGTCCAAAACAATTTAAAATTAGGGTTGCTTGTTGCAATCGTCTTAAATTCACTGATTGAATTATAATTATAATACTGAATCTACTTAAATAAGTGAATGTTAAATAGCCTATTGCTGACGCGTTAAGGGGCAATCGTTTCTTTAACGAATTAAAGTCTCTACTCGTAAGGTCTCTTTACTTCCGAAACGCGTCAGCAAGTAAGCTCTTTAAGCATTTACTGAGTAAATTATTATTTAATTATAAATCAAAATAATTAGATTCTGCTATCACTTCCACATGTTATATCTATGAGTTACATTTTTCAAAGTTTCATGTTATATTATTTTCATTTTTGGTGTATATTACAAATTTCGACACAAAAAAGTTTTGTTTATTATTTTAAAATTTATAAAATACTTGACTAAAGTTTTAGTAAAAAAATAATTATGATTCCAACTATACACCAATAAACATTGTGTTTGTAAATACATAAACTAAACGACTCTAAATTAATTTTTATATATTTGTTTTAATTGTTTTTTAGTCTATTTTTTGTTTAATATAATAAACGTACCAGGAATCTAACCTATAAATTATATACTCTGAGTGTTTTTCACAAATATTGCAAAAATTAACGACAAAATATTGTTTTAAACGTTGTTAAATGGTTATTATTTCACTGAAATATCAAGAGATCGAGCTGTAATTTTCCTATAATCAGTTTGTAACCTGTCAAACTTTATTTAACACAGGTGAAAAAAGCCAGTTCATGTTTAGAAAAGGTTTTACCATCACGAGAAAGTTATACAAGAGGTTTTAATTGCAGTTGTGAACTTTGTGTTTTCACGAATACGTAAAGGGTAACGCCGTTAAATTAACTTTCAAGAGGTATGTTGTAAAACGTTTTAAACTAAATAAAATCAATATTTAATAATTTGAGAGACTTTTTATCAGTATATAGCTTTCTGAGTGACTCGGGAGAAACCACTATTGGTAATTAGCCACTTTGAGACCATTCAGCCTTTACAAATTGTTTGTTTTGGGAAATGAATGTGACCTAAAGAACGTTGAATGTTAGGATTCCGATCGAAGATGTATAATTTTATAGCGTGATTAGTAAATTAATTCATTGCTTATTGAGGAATTATTATTCAAATTGTTCACTATTTATCAAATATTACTCAATGTTCACTTATTCCTTCTATTAGCTCACTCTCTCCTGATACACATCTTGTACGAGTTTTCATTGATTATTAAAATGTATTATTACTATGTTTGTTTTTAAGTGTTGTGAATCACAATTGATGTTAATACAGTTTAGCAAATATTTATTTAATTGAATTAAAATTGTTTTTGTCTATGTCGGATTTGAACTGAATGACTACATGTTTGGAATCCAGGACTATAGCGCTAAGCCAATTTCCCCATAACTAGAAACCTATTTCTTGAATATTTAAATTAAGTTTTAAGAGAGCGGTTTCTTGGGATAATGAAGGGATGGATAGAATGAGAAATTATAGATCTCATCAGATTTATATGTTAGAAACTAAAAAAAAGCAAAACCGTAGTAGCAAACAAAAATAAGAGTAAAACACCATATACTGTATAGATAAGAAAATGGAAAACTGGAAAGAGATTCTCTTTCTAATTTGGCACCTAATATTGTGATTCTGTCATGTGTATATACATATTTATGTTAGTTGTAATTATAAAATACAAAGTAACTAAAATAAAAGTTTTCTTTCTGGACCTAGGTAGGATTGAACTTAATTATGTGTTTAGATTACTTGTTTTATAAAAGTTGCTTTCGGCATCGGCATAATTACAAACTAAGCGAGCACTGACTATATTTTTAATCTTATCAAATTATAAATTGTATCAGAACAATCAAATTAAAGTTAGGTTTAAATTAATATTTCGTAATATTATATGTAACTAGGCTATATGCAATTTCTCTATACTTTTCATCACTCACATAAAACGTATATACAAGAAACTCATTGTTGTTTACATTTTGATTCAGTACGAGATAGGTTGATTTTAGGCCGTGACAGTGTGTGTCCCAAGCGGCTTCATATAGTACCACAACAAATAAATTATTTTCATTGAAGCGTAACGTGATTCGTGTGGGTTTTATTCTTTGGAAGTATTTTTATTACCACCCATTCAATATAATATCATTAGTTGTAGCATATATATATATATAATAATAGTAAGTTAAAAATATTTCAAAAACAAGATTACTTTTAATGAATATATTTATTCATTAAATATAATGAAGAATAAATATATCCATTAAAAGTGTTCATGTTTTTGAAATATTTTTAATTTATTAACTATATTACAAGAAAACATATCACCATATTTAATATGTAATATATATATATATATATATATATATATATATATATATATATATATATATATATATATATATATTTAGCTTTGCAACACTGTTTCCTTGAATTCACTTATCACTTTCACTATATGTATTTAAACAAGAATATTACTTGGTATTTATGCGAGTTACCTTTCAAATATTGGTAGTATCTCAATTATCAAGCATCACTGACTGGGGGTTGTAGTAGACGTCGAATTGTTTGGACTTTCGGTTGTCACAAGGTGTGGTGTACTGTTATTGTACTATTTTCGGATCCACTGCACTGTGGGAGTTTGTAAGTTTGTCTTGGGGTTAACTTTGTCTATTAGGTTGAATAATTTATCGTTATTTTTATTTTATTTGTATTTGTTCGTATATGACAATATTTTTATGTTTATAAATTTTTAGTTGTTCCCAGATTGTCATTTTGAGGCGTTTTTGTACTTTTTTTTATTAGGTGAACGTTTTCTAATGCGGGGAATGTGTGTTTGTTTTTGATGGCGTGTGTAGCTAAGTTTGAGCTACAAGTTTCAGGTTTGATGTGTGCATCTGTATTTTAATTTATTTTTTGTTTGGCATATGTCTTGGCATTCGATTTTGTAAATTCAGTTAATAAGTGTGGGACATATTTTTTCCGGTTGGTTTATTTTATTGGTTATGTTTCCTGTGTTTTTGTAGGCTATGTTAATATTATTATTTTTTAGTGTTTTAGTTTTTCCTTTTATGTTGTATGCTGTGTATGTGAATGTGGCCCATTTTGTTGTTGTTTGTAGTTCGATTTTAGGTGTTTTGATTTATTTAAAATTTTATATTCTATTTTATCTATAGTTTTTTTATTGTATTCATTTTTTAGGCTATTTGATATATTTTTTTGTTTTTCTTTGGTTTTTTCTTCATTTTTTAGAGGCGGTTTTAGCATTCTGTATAAGAGTGAATTATAAGCAGTGAGTTGTATGTTGTGGGGTATGATTAGAGTAGGTTGGTATTGTATTAATGTTTTGTGTGGGTTTCCTATAAATTTAGTATTCAATGTTACTTGTATTTGTGGTTATTGTTAAGTCTAGATAGTTTATTTATTGCTTATTTCTTCCTCCATGGTGAAATTTATGTTAGGGTGTAAGTTGTTGATTTCATTTAAAATGGTATTATTATTTATCGCTTTATTTTGTGAGAAGTATCATCCATCGTCAACAGATCGTGTCCAATGTCCGTTGGGATCGTGTGTTTTTATGGTTTGTGTGATTAATTCGTCAAGGTTTTGGAGGAAATTTTCTGATATTATACTTGAGATGGGCGATCCCATAGCTAAGCCAGCTATTTTTTTATATATCATATTATTAAATATGAAATAGTTATGGTTTATTATGGTCTTTAGGCATTTTGTAATTTGGTTTGTGTATTTGGGGTTGGTTTTAAGATCATTTAATTTTTTTTTATTATTTGGATGGTTTCGTTTATTGGTATATTAGAGTGCATGTTTGTAATATCAAATTATATAAATTTGGTGTTTCTTATTAGGTTGATTGTTTTTAGTATTTCGGTTAATTTAATTGAGTTTTGTATAGTGTAATTAATTTCAAATTTAAGTTCATGTTTTAGGTTATTGGCGATCATTATCCAAATAAAAAAAAACAAATTAAGTGATCTTAAAACCAACCCCAAATACCGTTATTCTATTTTCGGATTCACTGCACTGTGGGAATCTTTTTAGTTTGTCTTGGGGATAATTATGTCTATTAGGTTGAATAATTTATCTAGTTAAGTTGATTCTCGACAATGAATATACTATCAATCCTAAAAGTTAACTAGCATAGATACTATGTAAAATTCTTGTTTAAGTACATATAGTGAAAGTGAATGCAAGAAAACAGTGTTGCAAAGAGTTATATATATATATATATATATATATATATATATATATATATATATATATATATATATATATATAAGCAACTAAGTCAAAATACATCATCAGGAATATTCATCATTTGAATATTCCTGATTTGTTGGTACTATTAGCCAATGAAAAGCTTTGAATTGTAAATTCAATTATAATTCTTGTATTTGTATTTTGACTTTTGTTCTTTATTAATACACAAGAAAACATATTGCGATATTTATATATATATATATATATATATATATATATATATATATATTTATATATATGTATGTATATATATTAAAACAACATAGGTTATTCAAATACAAGAATATTTATTAATTTATATTCAAAGCTTTTTGTTGGTAAACAGTACCAACATCATCAGGTATGAATTTTCATTTTTGATGATGTTGGTACTGTTTACCAACGAAAATCTTTGAATATAAATTAATAAATATTCTTGTATTTGAATAACCTATGTTCTTTTAAATTATTAGAGAAGCAAACGTATTTTATATATATATATATATATATATATATATATATGTATAACTTATTTTCATTCCTGGGTAAAATATGTATAATAAAGTGCAGTGATGTACAGAGTTCCTATTTTATTTTTTTATCTTTTTTATACATTTTTCGAAGCTGTATAGCTCCATATATACGAGTATGTAAGTAATTTTTTCATATGTATGTATTTCTTGAAAGAATGTTTCATTCCCTTCAAAAACATATATAACATGGTGTAAATATGATATTTTTTTTATAAATCAGTAATTTTTTATGTTTTTCCTAAACGAATCTGTCTGGAGGGCTAGAATTCAAAAAGTCAAGTTTAAAGAAATTCATTTTTGAGTAACTAAATTTACTAACATTCTTTTTCTTTGGAAGGAAATTATATTCCTTTTTTTCAGATTCTACTTTGACTTGAGGATTCTAAGTGGAAAACTTTAATTCTCTATTCCACCGTAGCCCAAACTTTTTGATGTCGCGGATCCACTACTGTTAACTGATGCCCGCCCACGAAATATACTCACGAAATTGTTTTGTTTACATTTTCAGTACATTTCTTTTTTTATGTGTTTTGTTAAAATTTCTTCTAATAATTCACACGCTCATAATATATATATATATATACATATATATATTGTATTCGTATTCTTATATATATTTTCCAAACTCTCTTGTTCAAAATTGTAACCGTTATTAAAATACCTATTATTCATCTTCTCAAGTTCAAATTCATTTTCTAAATTTGAAGGGTTAAACACTTGATGGTAATACAATTGTATCCAATATTAATAAATTTAATAAATTAATTTTAGTTTTATGTGCTAGAAACGCCTCTCACTAAAGATGCAAGGTATGGAATATAGTTATTACATCCCTTTTGGCTTAATAAAGGTGATCACATATGATTCCATAAAACAGCTGGTTTTATATTATGAGGTAGATCAGCTATTTTAAAGTATAGGTTATGCTAATTTATTTATATAATTTGTAATTATGTAATAAAAAGTAATTAAATTAAAATTTGTCCCTGTTAACCTAAGTAGGGATTGACTTTAAGAGTATTTGTTTGTTACTTGCTTTTACAAATAAAAAAGAAGATTACAGTTTTACATTACAAAATCCGACTTTAATGCTAATTGAAAACTGCTCTAGATAAAGCAATATTAGCTTGATACAATCATACCACTTGGAATTAATAGTACGAATTAAAAACTCACCTTATTTGACTCAAAAAATGTATTTCAGATGGAAATTGGTATGTATCTGGATGGAAACTTGATACGCACGTACGGCGGGGGGACTTCAGGTTAACTCTGCTGCCAGATTTGCTGTTCATATAGAATGAAAGCACGTTGTTTCACACAAAGATCCAAAGCATCTTTTAGGAGTTCAGGCACAAACAGATTGAGATTGGAACTGAAATTTGATTAAGTATAGTTTGATGAAAACTGAAGGAAACAATATTTTATAATACAAAAATAGGCCATAAACGGATTCTTTGTTAGATGAAAATTCAATTTTGAATCCATAAAAGTAGTTTCAAAAACTTAGTTTTTTGGATGAAGCAGAAAACAGGTGAACAAACAACTTCAAATCTCCAATTGCCGTCTCAGGAATGTCTATAGTTATTTCTTTTATAAATATCTCATTTAAAACAAGATTGCCACTATATGAGTGGTTTTTAAACTCCTATTAGCTCACATTCTCCTGATATACATATTGTACATAGTTTCATTCGGTAATAAAAAAACTTTGTTTTTTGATCTAATAAAGCTCAAATACTTATTGTACAATACTGTTTTTTTTAAACCTACAGTGCATAACAATTGGTGTCAATACAGATTTAAAAAAATTATTCAATAATTAAATTTAAAAAATTTGCGGGTACTATTTAGAATTTGAACTCAGTATTTGCATGTTCGATGTCTAGAGCTTTTTGGCACTGAGCCAACTTTCCATAGTTATTGTTAAATATTTTGCCATGTAACGGCAACATTGATTTCCGGAGGACCTTAAATAATTAAATGAATGAAGTTGACATTTTTGCACATACCTCACTGGGCGAAGTACCACCACTTGTCGGACAGCTATTCGGGTGCACCCTTTCCCGCACTTATCATTTACCTGTTGAACTTGAAAGAAATCACTTATATTCAAAATGTCACTATTAATGCTAAGAGTACCTTCGCCACACGACGGGAGAAACAAAGAGAGAAAAATGGTCTAAACCGAGCCTTGTTTAGAACACACAAGAAACTACGTCACGTCGAGAGTGACGGGAGAGATGTCGTTTAACCGACGTTTCGAAAGGAACTGGGCCGTACCGAACCTTTTAAGGCACAAAGGTTGGCCGATAAGGAGTCCCTCTCTGAAGCATTTACACTGTTTTTTAGATAATATTTAATTTAAAGAAAAGTACATAACAGCTATAAATGAGCTTCTCTAAAGCTTATATGATAAACCTCCTGTCATAACCTTCAAAGTTTCATATGGTTACCATACAAAATAAATAATGTTCATTCATAACGAATGAAAAAAAATTATCAAACAAACTAGATTGATGACATCGAACTTTACTTCACAAACTTACAATGGGAAAAGAAAGCGTAAGGAAATTACAACACAATGCAAATGATAAAATAAAAGAAAACATATAAATAAAATTAATAGTGCAACACCATACATAGAAAGGAAAGTGGAAAGTTGCAAGGATATTAGCTTTTTATCTTACCCCTTAACATTTTTATTCTGACATACGTATTCATATAGATATTTATATTAATTATAATTATAAAATAAATAAAAACGCAAATAAAAGTTTTCTGTACTTATTCAGGAAGAAATTGACATTAAAAAAGTTTTATCGTACTTGTTTCTAGGCAGGGACATTACCTGCAGTACTATTACTACGTACTAAATACTAATTATATGTTAACTACCATCTATTTTACACTTCACCGATCCATTTGTAAAAGAAGATATAGTTGACTAAATTATCTTGTAAGAGGTAAGAACACCTGCTAATTTAATAAAGAATGAAGAGAGATCGTAGATATTCACAACAAAAAGAAACAACTTTGCTTACTCTGTTACTGGAATGTATATTCTGTTCGTGTTCAGAGGAATAACCTTTTGCAGAGAACAAATGCTGGTAGTCACTAACCCTTTCATCTTGTCCTTTCCAAAATTATATGTAGAAACATTCTCAGTACGTAAATAAGCATTCATTAATATTCTACAAAGCCTTGGAGTCACAGTACCTCAATCTCTGTTTAAACGATTAAAAGCTTATTTATAACATTGCGAAATCTTTTTCAATATTTCATGTTGAAAAAACATATTTCATTTCAAAATATGTCGAAATATATTTCAATTTTTTATTAAGTGTAAGATTAATTTTAATTAAAATAAATTGTCTAACGAAATCTCCTTTCGCCTCCCCTCTGGCTGAACTCTTGCGGAACAAAGGACTGTCTAATTAGCTTAAAGGTTTTAGATTCGTTACTCCTCTTTCACAATAATTATACGAGTATAATTAGTGACGTCTACCATTTAGTTTAATGAGATTACGTAAACATTCTGGTTATATAACATGTTTTTGAAAATGGAAAAAGTTTATTTGTAAATATATACAGCTAATAATTCAAAATAAGTTTTATTTTACAATTGCAGACAAGTTGTTCTTTTTCTTCTTGTAATTTTAATGAAACCTATTAGGGCTATCTTCGGTTTTTACGAAATATATAAAAGAATATGGTTTTTTATATTTTACCGTGAATCACTAAACAAAAATAAAATAAAACGCAATCAATATAAATAAATTATTATATTTATCGACTGATAAAAATAATTAATAATAAGACAATAACTTGAAAACGTACAATAAATAAAATAACACAACACGACTTTTAACAAAAAACCAGCAGAATTCTGAAATTGTATGTTATTGCCTGGTTTTGAATACAATATAAAAAACCAATGAGTTGGAAAATGCGTGTTCAATAAGGCTTAAGATTTTTCTCCGTGTAAAACTTAATGTGGACAGGCGAGCCGGCTAAAGTAAATAGTTCTATTTTTAAAACTTAAAAAATAGTATAAACAAAAATGTTTTAAAGTCAATTCCTATTTTTAATCATTACTAAATGTATTATAGTATTTTTGTATAAAATAATTACAGTTATTATAAATAAAGTAACATCACCTTTGCATTAAACCTCTGTACTATCACATAACCTGTAACATTGAATCAGCTGTTTTATAAAATCAGTTACCAGTTATTTGGTATACAACTGTATTGCTTACCTTGCCCCTTTTTATGAAAGTGTTTTTAACATATAAAACTAAAACATTTAAGAAATAAATTCATGAATTATTATATGAAAAAAATGTATTAAAATCAAGTTTCATCCACTACCACTTGAGTGGATACATAAAACAAATTTCCGACTGAAAATTTGAACAAAAGGTATACACTAAATAGAGTGTGAACTAACAGAAGGACTTGAAAAAGTAACATTACGATGCGTTTATAAGAGTGGAAAATTGATTCTACTTTGAAGAATTATTTGTTGAATGTATACTTAGTTGGAACTTAATTCAATCTCAAAATTAGCAGTTTTATAAGTTTGTCGTCTTAAGGACGCACCCAAGCTTTAAAGTATAGATTTTGCACATCATATAAAATGAGAATATAAAATCCACAAATAATGATTGAACATAAAAGACGATCGAACCAACATAAAAGCCGCCCTCTGCTGCCCATTCAAGCCAAATGTGTAAAGCCTTATTGAATATCAATGGCTCCCGCTAAATCCATTTCGAGGGACACAAAATAGACTAGTGGCTTCCTTAGAGGCTTAAGACTTTAGAACTTAATTTCATCATTTTTAATTTTACAAAACATTTGTATTCCAAATATAGGAGTATTGCAAATATAAGGTGTATTATATACATGGTAATATACTAAAACTCATTAATAATAATTTTAAATAAATACCTAAATTCATTGTATTATAACCAAATAAAATGAAATATCTCAATAAAAATACATTAAATAATTTAGAACTGTCTATACATGATTTTGGTTTTGTGTTTAGGAGTATACAGTTTAACTCTGTTCCCTAGACAATGCAGTTTTTTTCTGAATTATTTGTAAAACAACTAACGTAGAAAAAAATATTTTCAAGTCAACTACTACCTAGGACAACACATTAATATAAATATATTATGTATAAATAAATAAATATATGACAGAATCACAATATTAGTGGCAAAAGGGAAAGTGAGTTTCCTTGCAATTTTTCACTTTCCTCTCTATACAGTAGGTGTTGGACCGTTATTTTTGTTTGTTACTATTTATTAGCTTCCTCTTCGTTTCTAATTTATGAAGCTGATGGTAGTCTATAATTTCTCATTCTATTCGTCTGTTGTTTAATTTCATACACACCTTTATATAACAGATTTATAGCTATATGATAGTTGGTTCAGTGCCAACGTACTGAATTTCAAACCTGTAGTCATTCAGATTAAAGATTCAAACCTATATCAAATTGAAGATTAGCGAATTTTCAAAATTATAACTTTATATAAATACATTTATTGAAACAAATATTTATAACTCAAAACTAATCACACAAGCCCTTAAAATAATTATATATTCTCCAAAATAAAAGCATACATTAAAAACAAAAGTAAAATGAGAAAAAAATTATAATTTCCGAGCCGTCTCAAATTTATAAAATTATATTAAACATACACTCAAACAAAAGACACATTGTTTAGCTTAACAGACAAAACTAACCCCCAAAATTTACCAATAAATTGAGAATAAATACATAATTTAGATGTTTAGAGGAGACAGCAGTATAAGTTAGACGGACACCACTGTCCCTCACTTCAAGGTTATTGCAGACTAAAGCCTTTTTACGACTCAAGTATTTTTAAAGTTTGCAGCAACGGAAAATTCAGGGGCTGGCAATAATAATTTCTTTTTTATATTTGCTTGTCGAACGAAAATGGCTAATTGTCTGTATAAAATACTGATTGTGTCAACGGTCAAAACGGTTAAAAGTTAAAACCTTATACTTTTCGAAATTCTCCTCACAAAAAATCAAATTTTCTTGAGAATATTAAAATATGAATGAATAATATCTACAATCAAACAATCTCCATGTAGACATATACATGTTCTAGCGTACATCCAGCAAACACAAAAACAACACAGGTGGCGCTTCAACTGTTCTTGGCTTCACCTTGTTATTATAACCTCTAAGTTACCTTTTTTTGAGTGAAATTAAAAACAATATTATCTTTAAACTTTTTATGAAGACGATTCCAGGACGCCGAAACAGTTGCTAAGATATAACATATCCCATTTACGTAGAATAAAGCAAGAGTATTAATGAGATTTGTAGGTACATTCCATCGGTTACTAACCAATGTTATCCTATCTTTAACCAAAGAACTCGGTATGGTTGAAACAAATTGCATCTTGAACAAGCAGAGATGGGTAAAAATACTTTACGCTAACGCACGCACACTGGCATCCGCGTAACAATACACTCCAGTACAGGCTCTCCCACGAATAAAGTACAGTCAAGTGCGAAAGTAAACGTTTAATATTACAGACAACACATTTTTATTTACTTTCACCTATTACACCAAACGTAATTCCATTTACGTTATAGGAAATAATTTCATACAAATTCAGGACCAAGTGTATTTGAAAATATACTTTAAAAAAATCATCTCTAGTTAATCTTATAGTAGATTCCTCTTGATGAATGCTTTGGAATCGAATCGTACAACACGACATGAATAAATGTGTTTCTGGTTTGATAGGTTTATTTATTTATAATAAAAATTATTCTAGAATTTCTCAAGTTATTATGGCTTGGAATGCTCAGAAAAGGTTTGTGGATTTATTACTAGGGTAACGACTTAAACAACATGGTGAAGGAATTAGAGGGGTCCTGGAATCTCTCTTGCAGGGTTGCGTACTGAAGTGAAGGTACCGTATATCTATGCCATAAAATAGTCTCTCTTATTGATCTCATTGTCAGGGTGAAGGAAAACTTATCGTACGAGCAATGACGGTCATGTGAAGCTTCAACCGGAATAAGTTCCATTACCCGATCTTATATAGTAAAACAAATGGATACTGGTTGTGGAGAATCGTCACAGCAGTTATTTATAAACGTATGCACTCCGGAGTCTAACTGCTCATCACAGATAAAAAACACATACATGCATGGTATAAATCTATAAATGGATGTAATTATTTCAAGTAGATTTAGAAGCACTCTATAGATTCATTATTAACACACACTAGAATCTCTACTATCCGTCAAGGTTTAGGAGAGCGACGTGAATGATACTAGAGGGTGGCCTCACACAATGTCTCACCTAAAACCGATAGAAAACATTTTACTAATAACGGTTTGTATTAAATAACGATAAATCCTAAATGAACAGTATTTCAGAACTTTAGAAAATGCTTCAGAGTTATGGGATGTTATCAGAGCTAAAAATAACAAATTAACGACGAAGGAAACTTTGGCGTAATAGCCTCGACGAAGCAATGACTGCAAGAAACGTAGAAGAGGGATTAACGCATGACAGAAGATATCGAAAATAGGGGACGGAGACAAGGCGACAGATGTAATAGCTCTACTGCCTATAGATGAAATATATATATATATATATATATATATATATATATATATATATATAAACAATATTAGGCAACAATAAAACCCGATTTTCTGTGAAACAAAAGCTACTAACATTGTACGATTGCTACGAAAACCTACTAAATACAATGAGGATGGACTTTTAGCGCATATCTGCAAGCGAGTTAAGGCTTGAAACAGTACCATATGAGAGATTAGGGGAAATAATTGATTCCTCCCCCACCCACAATAATGGAGAAGATAAAAACTATACAGGTATTGTACGGTCATGTACGACGAATGAGCGATAAAACGCCGGCTAAAACTGATATTGAGATGGAGACCACAGCGAAAGCAAAAACGACGTCGTCCAAGGACGAGCTGATGTCGTCCAAGAGGTCGAAGAACGTTCTGAAAACCAGTGTTGCGTACGATTCCCTTAAAGCAGAAGACAAATACGAGTATATACCGTTACAAAAAATGCTTTCACTATAGGAGTACAGTTTTTTCAGGGATTTTCTTCTTACAATCGATCCAAACATCGTGAACGAGCTCGTTGATTCCCTTTCCCATTCGTGTTTCAAATGCACATTCAGTGAGTACCTATACTGCGAGTGTTCACCACTATCCATGTACCAATCAGTTGAGATCTTTCTATTGAAACTACGAAGATAAGACATGAAACAGAAGTTTCCCGTGAAGAGCGAAATAAAAACTACATGGCAAGAGAAACTTTGCCTGGAAAACCCCTCGTGATTTATTACAAAAGACCGACACTCCAGCGTATATTGTGGTGTCCAGCTCGATGTTAGATGGTGGAAAGAGATCCCATAAACCTCATTAAAAAGAGAGATAAAACAAAGTCAGATCATTACGCATATATTGTGCTGACCAAGTAACCGTGCACTTGGCCCTGAGACATCACACAAGACTTTTCGTGTCCTATCGCTTCTGAAAAAATGTTACATATTCAGAATGCTCTATAATCAAGAGCTGCTGCATACGATATGTTCACACATTTTTCAAAATTGTTTGTTAATTCATACCGAAGCTAACTTGTCTTACAATTTATCAAATAGGCCTATAGGCCGTCTCATTCATGTCAGTGTTTTACCGTCCTTATCGTGTTTCCCTCTACCTCTAGTCTCGCTAATTGGGTTCTATCAAGGACAAATGCACGGTTAAATGGTCCGCACTGTACATCATACTATTTTATTATGTATAGTAGTATGCATCATATTATTATATCTCCTTACGAATAGCGTAATATGAAGGACAAAAGAATTCTTGTTGTTTTATATTAGTTTATTATTTTTCTAAAACAGTAACAGAGTGGATGTTTATAGTTCAATGTTTACAAATTATATGAATAAATATAAATGTTTAAGTGTAGAAGAATATTATATATATTAAGTACTATATAGAGTTCATAATCAATACAGTAGTAACAGTATGGTACAGTAGTACCTTAATACAGTAGAAACAGTACGGTACAGTAGTACCTTAATACAGTAGTTACAGTAAGGTGCAGTAGTACCTTCATACAATGTATACTTTCCATTTTAATATTACTAGTTGAGTAAAATTTAAACACAAATTAAGGTTAGTTTCAACCATTCGCAATATTATCCTCTAATATTTTGTTAGCTATTTTTTAGGCTTTGGATTTTTACCGTTTATATACTTATTCTCAGACAGCTAATATCTGCGTAACATGTTTTGGATCAATTCACGTAGGCATATAATTAAACAACTTTTAAAACGCATAGAAAATAAAATCAACTGCAAAAAAATTCGAATGTTAATAAACGTAGAAGGTAATAAATTTTGAAAAAACAAAAATTTCATTTACGTTTTCAACATGAAACACCAGAACTTGAACAAACCTTATGCATTATAAATATAAGACTGAATTTCTCAATCTTGTGAAACCGATCAATCAGAGCCAACTTTACAAACATTCTGTGCAGGAAGTACCATTAATAACTGGAGTATTCCCGTTAATACGAAGAAATGACACCCTGTTGGAAATAAGAATGACAAACGAGCTAAGTTTTGGAACTGTCACTTGCGGCATAATTTATTGCTTTAATAACCGATACAAGATTATCAATAAACCAATTGAATATTTCTTTTTTGGAACCTTGTAAACGTCTTACAAAAACGTCATTACACAAGTAAATATTAGCTTATATGGAAAAATATTATGCTATCAGGAACATAAGTTGTAGGAATATTCAGCTCAAAGCATATATTGCCAATAATGTGTCTTTTATTTTAAAATACTGAATGTTCTATGTTATTCCCTTTCAATTGGAAGATTTAAATGAAATGTCACTGCATAGTATTTTATAGTCTAATTTACTTTATAAACAAACTGAGTGGTTCCGATTTAGCTAAGTAAAATTTTAAGAACGTAGCTGTGGATAAATTGAGAGAACTTATGAGTTTTAAGCAATTGTAAACCAGTTTATTCTAGACGAAAACCGTTTCACTCTCGTGTGATATATATATATATATATATATATATATATATATATATATATATATATATATATATATATATATATAAGTTATTTATATTTACCTTTATATTATATTATAATTACGTTATCTTTCTAATAGTCAAACCTTCATGTTTCTAAATAATTAAACCTATCATATAAATTTCATATCCTCTACATCTATTCATCTCACTTCCAACTACTACAAATGATACTTTCAACTACATTGTTATGATGCAGTGACAAAGATTTATTGCATAACTAATAATATAATTACTATAAAGGTTGACTCTAGAGGCATTAGGTTCTTATTACAATATAGTCTAATAAATACAGTATTAGATTGCTCTTTCTCTCGGGTATTTATTATGGGATCTTCCATAAAGTAAAAAGTGGTGAAAAAACCCTTGATTAAAATTTATAAAGACACTAAATTTAATTTTTTTCTGAATTTTCAAAATTGTAGAAATTTCTGTTGACTGAATCTAACATAATAAAATTTGTACTTATTGCTTGCGATCCTTGAATTCACTGGTACCTGGCGGCTATTCACTTCACATTTTGACAAAAATTAACTTTACTTCCCTATTTTCGTTAGTATCTGCTTAATATATTAGTCGTCGCACTCTTGGAATTTCTGTACATAAATAACTAATAAATTCTGTTTATAATTCCCTTAATTCTTCTAAACAAATTGACCCTTTTGAAGCATTTCTTACAACGTAATTACGTCTATACCTTTCCGAACTTTCCCATAACGTAGTTTGCTTCGCCCGATGATTTTAGTTTTTAAGAACGAGCATAATATCCCCCCTCTTTGTATTTCAACCAATCAGAATTAACCTTTTACATTTTGCGAACGCATGTTCGGCCAAAGGTTTCTGCTATTTCTCAAGCTCCTTTATAAATTTTATTACTCCCCGCACTGTAACAGGTGTTAATTTACCATACTTTCCTTGGTTTTCCCGATTAACTTAAACCTTAGAAATATTCTGCACCCTTCTTTTGTCAACATGTCCTCAAGACTGGTTTATTACCCCAACCGAAATATACAATGGTTAATCCCTCTTTGTAGGCCTTTACTACGCTACCTGAGGCGCTCTTTTCTTAATGTTCCTACTTATTACAAATACTATTATAATAATAACAAATTACAAGTACATTATTCATGAGTTATACTATTTGACTATGTAGTAACTCAAAATAATAATTTTTGAAATTTATATTAAAGTAAAGTAGAATGCCACCATTTAACAATTGCACTTTCAGAAGTATCAAGTTTCCTGTATTAAGACTGAACTAAAGTTTAGAGGGTGTTAGAACTTTGTTTCCTAAGTAGTAGTTACAAAGTGTTTGCTGAAGAAAACCTTCATCCTCAAACGAGAGAGAGTTATAAGATTGAGATAACTATAAGGTAAATGAATAAAACTTATAATACTGAAATATATCGTTTTGTATAACACCTTATAAATATAGATACGAGGAAATTATTTATATGTCTCCGGTGTTTCATATTTTGCAACTTTAAAGAAATGAATTATATCATAAATGTTGTACCAAATAGTGACATCTTTTTAAGAGTAATTAATTTAATT
This sequence comes from Prosapia bicincta, assembly GCA_036971475.1. Classification (NCBI taxonomy): domain Eukaryota; kingdom Metazoa; phylum Arthropoda; class Insecta; order Hemiptera; family Cercopidae; genus Prosapia; species Prosapia bicincta. The sequence continues at coordinate 14,871,010 of JBAIZL010000006.1, read as the reverse complement.
CTATTATAAATTTTTTATTTATACGTTTGATAATGTTAATAAAATAATAAAGACATTGATGTTGAGAGCAAGAACTAAATACAAAAAGGTCAACGATAATTGGCATTAATAGAGTTTATATAAAATGGTCTCTTGAGGAATACTAAAACAATTGATATTTCCAATTTCCTCAAGTTTCAAACTCTGTAGTAAGGAAATGCTCGGTCAAAAACCATTGCCATCGCACTAGATAATACCCGTATATGAAGCTAAGGCCGTGTTTGTTGTTTTCCGATACTATTTATTTAGTTTAACTATTATATTTCACTACTTTGTCCTACAATCCTTTTAACCCTTCTACATAATCTAAGTGTTTGCATAGTTGTGTAGCATTTTTGGAATATAAATTCTATTAGATTACGATAACCCTAGCATACATTAAATAGTTCCCCAAAGAACTTTTGCTAGTTTCTTATATTCTTCCGTAACCTACTTGATTTGTTATTTAATATAAGTATTTCATGTCGTTAGTGTAATGCGTTTAATTATGCTATTTGATATATACATCAGTATATGTTTTTTGTTGTATTTTTTCATTTGTTGCGAGTGTCTTCACAGTTTATTAATTTTTTTTTCGTATTTCTTCGTCGTTCTTTATCGATTCTGGTCAGGAAATGTCTACTTCTTGTAGTGCTAGAAACGTCACACCAATATTCTCGTCCTATTCACCGAAGATTCGATATTCCGTTTCATTATTCTGCCCATATCTTATCTCTTTACCCCCTTCTACCTCTTTTTATAAGGGGATGTATCTCCTTATGTCATCATTAAAAATTAAGCCTTTTTCAGGTTTTCGTAGTCGTTATAGTAAAGAATGCCACATATCCTCTAAAAATACATTCATACATTCTAAATCTTTACGTATATAATACAGATTTTACCTTCGTATGGTAGCTTCGTGTTGAATATTATTTATATGCCAAGCTACTAGATATAACTTGTATCTAGCTAACACCAGTAACCCATACATGCCATAAGATAATTAAGGTTATTTATTTACATTAGGTGTTTATTAATTTAAGTAATAAATATAAGAGTTTTGATGCATACTAGCACCTTAATTAGACCAATTATTAATGTATTAATTCAACTTTTTGTACGTAACCTATTTCTATTCAGATTGGTTCTGGCAACGATTTGATGAAAAAATGACACATCGTTAGATTTTATTGCAAAATTAAACCTCCATGAAACTTATGGTTTGTTTTGTTCCTCATTTCTCAGCCACGCAGCCACAATGTGATACAGCAAGTCATGGCAGAGTACAGCTAGTATTGGATAAAATCATAAAGAAACACTGAAGTACAAGCACAAGTATAAGTACAAGTACAACTTGGATCAGATTTAAGTTATACTGAAACTATTTATATTCCTAAATGAATTCTGATTTAGGACACTAACATTCTGGTTCACAACAGTACAAATTAATCAGTTTATTCTAAATCTTACTACACAGTATTTTATTAAAAAAAACAGACTAGTTTCGAAAGACGATGTCACCTTCATCAGTGATTGGCTAGTTAGTAGTAGCCAAGCACTGATAAAGGTGAAACCGTAGTGGAAACTACTTTGTTTGTTTTAATAAACTAGTGTTTAGTGAGATTCCTAGTAAATTGTTTTAATTTTTACCGTGAATTGCTCTTACTTGCTAAGCTGTAATTAACTTAAAATTCTGGTTGCCATTTTTTTTTCTTTTGCCTAATATAAAATTTTATGTCCGATTGTTAACACATTCAGTAATCTTTCAATTACCTTCAGTAGTTCTGTTTATGTTTTCAGATTTCTTGCAGCTAATATTTTAGCGGGAATTATTTTCCTTGCAAGATATTTACAAAACTTGGAATAATTTTATCACGTAAAGAAAGGAGCTACCTCGTATAATATAAAAATCACAAATGATTAAATGCGTAATTAATTTTTAAAAAAGTCATATTACATACCTTGGTACGCATTCGGTTTCCGCTAAAAGTAATAAAATATTTGAATCTCATCAAGTACAGACTCTACGAGAGACAGCCTAGTCGCCCGAAAAATAATATTTTATAACTTGATTACTAAGGTCCCGTAAAATATTCACGACTTCAAATTTTAGTGTCATTTTTGATTTTATATTTCAAAAATTGTGTCATCCTCTGTTTTAATAATATTTAGTTCTATTTAATCAATTTCGTATTCACAGCTATAGCTTATTATGGTGGCAATAAAAATGCAAATATTCATCCAACTTTCTAGCATGAATGAAAATGTGGCTGGTAATCGAGTCAACAATATCAATTTTAAATCAGCAATGTTTCAGCTCCCAGTTCGTTACCCTTATCAAACCTATTGTTCTAGAGAAATTAAAGTCCTTAATGTCACAGTCAAAGTTATAATTGGAGGATGCAAATTATCAAACCTCCCACACTTAGCTAAAATATACTTTATGGATTATTTTTATGAGAAAACAGGATTGATTAGGGCAACGAACTAGCTGCGGATTTAGTTGGTTATCAACTCCATTTCTGTCGAGTGTTTAAATAAGTTAAACCACTTCACGCGAGTGCATAAGTAAAACAGTTGTTTTCAATTTTCATTTAAAAAATCATTTCAAAAATTGAAGACACATTTTAACCAACCATTGTTTAATTCCTGAGAAAATTCGTGGCTTCTACCTACAAATGCATAAAGTGTACGATTTTAAAATATTTTTAAAAAATTAATAACAAATACAAAAATATAATATATACATAATAATCGTGATACCATCATTTGCCCTTATATAGAACATGATGCATGAAAGTATCAATTTCTAATGATAACTATAGTATGTTTTAGAATATATGTTTAGAACATTTGGAAAAACCCGTATTTTACATTTGATTTGCTTCTTTTAAGTATTTTAAAAAATGGAACCTTTATATATTTCCAGCTAAAACGGTGACATACTTCTGTTATTACAAAAAAAGGTTTGTACAGTAAAATCTCTTTTATACGGCATTCTATAATCCGGATCATTCTATTATCCGGCACATTTTCAAAAAAAACAAATCAGTACAGTACTCTTCTTTGTGGTTATAAGATGTGACTCATCGGGAATACAGTACAAAACCAGTGTCAATTAACCAACCTAACAAAGAAATAGTGCAAGATAAAGTAAACGTTTAGTGGAGTAATGCTGAAGCATCTTCTAAATGTTTGTTGAAGGGGAGAAATGCTACTCGGCTCATGAAGTTTTGCAGTTCCATATTCGTCATTCAAAATTTGTTGAAAACCCTTTCCAGGCAGCCAGACATCCGTGATTATTGTTAAAATCATGAAAACATTATAAAATCATTAGTTCTTACAGTGAAGTGTAATGCTGAATGTTTTATTTTAACTTTTTATAAACGAAAAAGCTTTTCTATAAACAAAAATGTCTTTTCTTTCCTCAGTTTTTTTCGCTATAAATATTGTGTAGGAGAGCGTGTGCTTTTATTAATGCGTACATAAATAAAGTAGTTGGATACAAACAAATATGGAAAGTACGATTTCACAGTACTTTCAATTTTCCCTGATAGATAGCATAACGTTATGCACAGTACGTACTGTATATAGGTTAGGTTCTATTATAAGGAAATTCTCGATAACCGGGAACATGTCGACCCTGAGCGTGCTGCATATTAGGGCTTTTACTGTAATGCTATACCTAAATTTGATTTTAGTGTAAATATATACAAAATATAGTTAATTTAGATAGCTGTGTGAATATACGCACACCACTTTTATTTATATAATATAACTCTAATGAACCACTTTATTAGAACATAAATCAAATTTACATAATCAAAGTTTATAGTTTTCACTAATACGAAACAGTGGTCACTACAAAAATAACACCATTACATTAAAGTTAATGTTTCAGAGGAATAAAGTACAAGAGAAGTTAGTAAAAAAGGAATTCCGCAGCGGATCGAGATTTGCTGGTAGGAATGAAATGGGCCCGCTGTAAAATCTTATCCTGATAATGTCGATGCAGAAATCCTTGCCTCTAATATACTTGTGAAGGCAAGCTAACCATGATGAACATGGCTATTTCCGAATGTAGGAGATATACTAGGAAGTGGAGGAGGAAAGCTTATATCCAACGATGGCCTTATCCCCCTACAGTGGTTTAGTACTAATAGTGATTCAAAACACAATAAACTTCATTAAAAAAGAAATATATTCATTGCTAAAATATTGTAGCTCAATTAACAATTTAGAATGTGTATTTATAGAATTTAAATCTCATTTTATATATTAATATAAATAAAATCATTGTTCAACAAGCAATGTAAACAAAACATTATTAAAGGTAATTCTCACTTAAGTCAACCAAGAAAAAAAATCTGGTATTTAATTTTTATAAAATAAAGCCACTAATATGCTTAAAACATAATCTATGCCTCAAAACAACTGTCCACCACATTACCTATAACATAAAATCAGCGGTTTTATAAAATAATGTCAATACTTGTTTTAAGGCGAATGGGAAAAGATGACTACATTGTATACCTTGCTCCTTATGTAAAAAGATTTTTTCTAATTTAAAACTAAAATAATTATTGAACTTTTATTTTTTTTAAAAACTGTCTTACACATCAAGTTCCATCCACTAAAAGTCCAAAATATGTGTTTGAAAATGAGTGAATGAATAAAAGGTATTTTATAAAAGATTTAATATTTGAATAAGATGTATATAAAGAGATTGTGAATTAAAAAAAAAGAAATAAATAAAAACAGTAATTTCTATTCACATTTGTATTGAAACCTAAGGTATATATTTTGTTATCCGTTAATGGAAGCAAGGCAGAGCATAGTAGGAGTTAAAATCATTTTAGCATTTACCGTAATTAATCATAAATTGTCAGCAACAAAAAAGCTACTTAATAAACGAAAATCATTTTTATTTGGATATGTGTACCTAATTGGTACTAACTTATAGGTTTTCTTAAAGAAATTTTTTTTGTATCAATACACAACAGCCTGGATTGTTACTGAAAACAACAGTATCACAAACGTTTTGCTATTTAACGTATATTTTATTTAATATATATTTCATTTAAAAATTATTTCGCAGATAACAAATCTTACAATAAAAACAATCGGTTAATGGTGTAAAACCAGGATTCCCAGTGTGGAATAACATTTATTTGTTAATAGGCTTGGCTTAAGTTGGTGCCATCCCTCAAGGTGCTCGCAGTAACCCTTACATTGCTCAGAGGCATCTATTAATTACACGGTTACGCCAGAGGCCATTATTTACTGCAGATCCGGGATTCCGTTGTAGAGATGAGTGATTGTTGTCCTAAATGTTCGCCTGCAATGTAATATTCCTTTATTGCAGTGTATGTAAGAGTTAAGGATCAAAGTATATTGTTTAGAAACAGTAATTTGTGTTCTAAAATGAATACTTTCTCTGGACAATATTTTCCAAAAAAAATCAAAAAAAACAAATACACTGTCATTCCTACACTCTTCAATAATTTCTTCAATTTGACAAACTTGTTATATTTTATTAGGTTCCATTTAGGTCTAATTGTATTAGTTTAACAAAAATGTATGTTATAACACGTTTTTCGCTACACATATTTACCGTGTATTTAAACATTTCTTTTGTCAGTTTTCAAATATTATATTTTTCACTAAAACATTTAAACGTATATGTTCAAGTTACTAACAGGTGAATGCAGCAAACCTTTTTAAATGTTACTTCTATATCTTATATTTCTAACAGTTCTAATTAGTACTATATGAGTGTTGAAAGAGAAGTCATTCAGAAACGCGTCAACAAAGTAAAATGTAATGTTAGGAAAGACAGAGGTCAAATATGAGAAACTTTACTTTAGAAACATGTACTCAAATATGTACAAATATTTCTAACAGAAGTGAAAATGTGTATATTAAGTATTTTACTTACAGTAACACAACTTTTTTTTATTTATTAAGGATGGTTTTATTTATTAAGAACGAGCGTTTCGGGATATTTCAACTCAGACATTAAATTATCTCATGGTTATTTTAGGTTCACAGGGCATATACTTCCTCAATAATGAATAAGTATTAAAAAACAAAAATTTGTTCAAGTAAATTCCTAGGCCTACTTGGATAAACAAAGAAAAATTTCATTTTAATTTCCTTTTAATAAATAAGAAAGGAAATAAAGAAACATATCCTATATTAGGTTAGAATATCTGTTCTACCATAAAACCTACAACATAAAATCATTTGTTTTATGAAATCATATTATCACTTATTTTAAGATAAATGGAACGAAATAACTATATTGTATAACTTGCACACGAATAAAACTAGAATTAATTCAATATTAAATTTTATTAATGAATTATTATTTGAAATAACTTATCTAATATCAATTTCCATCCACTACAAGTTTCAAAAAATGTAAGTGGATGAATAAAAAGTATTTTATTACCGATTGAAAATTTGTACAAAATATATATAAGAATAGTATAAACTAATAGAAAGAATTGTAAATAGTAAGTGGTACTATAGGAAGAGTATTATACTAATATATGTGTCCCAGTGTTTTTAGTGAAAAACTAATAGCTCAAGTGATGCCGGAATGAAATATTAAATTATTTTGTTTACATATACTTTAAATTAGGCTATAACTTACAAAACACCACTGGGGTTTTGTTTCATTCAGTAATAACTGTTTTATACCGTCAAAACATCCTCATTTATTCCTAATAACAAACAATTTATTGATTTTGAACAAAACATGTCATATTTTAGTACTAAATATATGTATATGTATATATATATATATATATATATATATATATATATATATATATATATATATATATATATAGTAATTTTACATTAAATTTTGTATAAAGGTAATTATGAATTTTAATAGCCTAAAATTTAAAATTAATTTGTTTTTCAAGTACAATTTTTTCTGTTTTAAACGTAAGGTTACAGGTTTATTATTTACATTTAACATGTATCTAGTGAACACAAGCAAGGATCAGTAGAAATCTAAATTTCATTTTCTAATTCCTGAGTTTAAATGTTGGTAAATACTAGATATGAATTAGTACAACACACATGTTTCTGATAGAAATTGTATTCTATAATAAAAACTGATTTTACTCTAATAGATTCTAACTTGTTGTTAACAGGAATGTTGAGTAATGCAAATATTAAATAATCATTTTTTTGTATACGTTTCCCTATGAATTCTATATAAACGTTTAGCAGTGTATTGCGTGTGTAATTATTAAACCAAATGAGATTTTAAAAAAACATAAACTAATTGAATACTAATAAAACAATAGTTTGTACCAATTAGCAATATTATTAATAAACAAGGAGATTAAAAATCAACTTAAAGTAGTGCCTTAAAGGAAATATTATTATTTATAATATTATATAGAATGGACTAAAATCAGCATGTAGGTTTAACAGAGTTCAAATTATCAATGTGGCTAAATTGTGTTGATAATAAGCCTCTCGCTATCAATGAATTACTCCAGAAACCTTCACTAGACAATTCGTCAGAGGAAAACAAAGAAAACGTGATGCATAAAGCACAGTGATATGTTACTTATTTTACTTTTGTCAATTTCTCTGTGACTTTAAGGATAAACATTCATCTTAAGCGGGAATAAATTCAGAGAAATGTTACTGTAACTGAAGCATATGTTCTTCTAAAAAGCCCTCAGAAAACATCCCTTTCGGTTTTAAAATCTCAGATAAACAGAATATTCACAGTTAAACAATACAGATAGAATATTTTATGAAACCTTCGTTGTATCTCATGTTTCTAGTTTAAAGCATTTTGAGACAAAATCTATCCTACTTTGACAATTATCTAAAGTAATAAAACCTTAAATAATAAAATATTACAAAAAATAATATTTTACGATAATATAATTTAAAATATTTTTATTCCAATGATTGTAACGTGTTATCTTTGTTTAATCGATGTATTTATCTGCAGGTGGTATCGATCTTGGATACTTCGAGTTTAGGAACGGATGTTGTTATGATTGTAAATATGAAGGGACTTGAAATGCTTTTTCTGTAAATGATAATATTGAAATAACTTGTGGAAGATGAAAAATAAACAAACATTTTCTGAACATTAAAGTGTAGTATTGCACAAGATGCCATGTTTCAACAGTGTGTAGCTTAATGTATTTTTGTGTATGATGTTTTCGCATCATCAGGTATTTCTTGGCAATATAATATATTTTTGGCTGTTATTTAATTCCTTCTGTTAATTGAAACTCCTCCTACATAGGCCTATATCTGTTCAAATTTTCAATCGATATTAAATAAAATACTCTTTCCCGCTCAGATTCAAATACATTTTCTGAAACTTGTAATAAATGACACTTTATGCTAACACAGTTTTTTTTTAAAATAATATTTCATTGATTAAATTGAGTGAATTATTTTAATTTGTATATGGTAGAAAAGCTTTTCACAAAAGTTCCCAACCATGCAATATAGTTATTTCGTTCAATTTGGCTTAAAATAAGTGATAACATATTAATTCATAAATCGTCTTATTTTTAGGTTATGTGATGAAACAGCTGTTTAAACGCACAGATTAGGTTACTTTATATATATATATATATATATTAATTGTTACTATTTAATTATATATAAATAAAATAAACTAAAATAATTGTGTTTTGTTATCCTAAGTAGGAATTGGTTTTAATTTTTTTTTGTAGTACTTGTTTTCATAGACTAACTTCTAATGGCTACCTATAAATTTTAAAGTGTGTTCTCTCGGTTAATGTTGTGTTTTGTGAGTACAATTCTTTAAACTATCCTTATTTGCGGCCCTTCAACTTCGTAAGGAACTACATCATATTGTTCTTGTTAGCAGAATAATAATGTTAGTTTATATAATATTATTAAATTCATAACATACTAATCTTGACTTCCGGTAGGAATGTCTGTATACATTTAGGTTTACTTTTCTGCTTCTTTTAACATTAAAGACTTTTCTTTGTTGTCACGTTCCGGAATAATTTCATACTCAAAACTTTGTTACTACTTCCGGAGTACTATTAAGGTTTTGAGATTGGAGTTACTCCGAAACCCGTATAAAAATAAATATATTTAATGTTAGGAAGTGAGAAAAATATACTCAAATGTATATATTATTATAATTATATGATTATAATAACCGAATTTTATGATTGTATTGAATATTTTATTATTATATTTCATCACTCGATTGCCCTCAGTAACTATAAGATCAGTGCCGACGTTTAAAAATATCAGAACCACATTAACATGCATTGATTTTGGATACAATTCCAATAAGTGTTTCTGAAATCCAAAGGTAACGGTTATTAATTGTACCCACAACAACACTGCAACATGATAAATGTTTAAATACAAATCAAAGCTGTCAAGCAGCAATATCCGGGCTACAACAGACCGCGACGTTATTGTAAAACGTGATTTAGGGGCACAATTTGTTCCTGAAACAACATTCACTTGCTTCAAATTTGGTTTCAAGATTCTCAAAATAATGCTTTCTCTAGATATATAAAATAATTATACATAAAATGTTAACAGATAATTAATATGGGTTTTTTAATTCTTGAAAGTGTCATGCATGTGGCTGTGTATAAATTATTTGTAATTCATTAAAAGCAAATTAAGTGCAAATTTTAGCACTATATCGATGCCTGATTGTAATGTTGTTAAGAATTCGTTGGTTTTGAAAATCACATACTTCTAATTAAATCGAATTACAATACATTTATTTAACATCTCGAGAAGAATGTTAATTTGTAAAGCAACATTTCCATTGATTTATTCTATTATATCTCATTACTTACAAGAATTAGAAATATACAACGGCAAATATCAAAACAGTACACTCCAAATTTCATGTCGTATCGACGGATCATGTTCCCTTCATCAGTACTTGGATACCGCTAGTGATGATGGCAACGTTGTCGTCGAAACTAGTCTGTTTTTGTTTTAATAAACTACCGTGTTTGTTTTAATAAACTATTGTGATTGTTTTAATAAACTAGTGTATAGTGAGATTTGTAGTAAATTGTTTTGATATTTACCGTTGTGAATTTTCTCACTAGTTAAACATCTATTACTCTATTTGAAATATGTGTGTAACAAGGTCTGGAAATTTTTAAATCATTACTTTAAATACCTTGGCTTACATCTGTTGAAGATATGTTTTCTTACCCTTTGTTTCTCTATCCAAAGATCTCACATTCAAAATTCTGCTCTGAAAGTATTTGAAAAATATAGATATAAAATTTGAAAATACTGTATAACAAACCTTTTATTTTTTGTAGACCATAATAATAATTGACAAATATCCTCATGTGAAAAACGCTTTCATCTCACTGTCGTGACTTACGTTTTCATCCCAATGTCTTGATTAGGGTTTTGTTTTTACATTTTCCTATTTTTCAACTCCTCAAGGAGGTTGTAAATACCCTTAAGTAACAATATTAAGACACATACTTAAAAAGACACCAATTAGCTAAAGAGCTTATAACAAGATCTGTTTTATAAATATAAACTTTTAACATTGTCGAATTAACATCACGTTAAACTAAAAATAGGGAAGAACACAAATTAAACTTACAACGTCACAGAATTTAACATGAAAAACAACCTTCAGCATATAACACTTAACGTCACGTACATGAGGGTAGCCAACATCAAGGCAAGTTAGCGGATGGTACTTAAATATTAAACCTCCCCCAGCTTAACTACATCTATCCTGCATTATTCTCTCGCTTTACTGTTCTCAGTTATTGTCTAATAGAAAGCTAGATGCTTGCTTGCCTAATATTGCTGATTTTAATTACGTGATAAGTTTTTGAACAAGTAATAACTACCCATGCTTAGACTATCAAGGAAATACATTCCGTTTTATTTACATTTTATTAAATAATTACAATTGATATAAACGTAGTAACATAACTGATGTGTTATGTTAAAAAACTCCACATAACCTACAACATAAAATCAGCTGTTTCATGGAATCATGTGCTTTGACTTAATTCAAGAAAAGTGGGACGAAATGAATATATTACCGTACATACCTTGCCCCTTTTGTGAGAAGTTCCTCTTTAATATAAAACTAAAAAAAAAAATATTTAAATTCAAATAATACATTACAATATGAAAAAGCAGTATTTGTAAAAGATATTGTAAAAAGTATTTCACAAAGATGTTAAACATCAAACCTTAAGATCAAAAAGAGAGTATTCAAACTTCAATGGATGAATAAAAAGTATTTATTTAGTCAATATATTTATATTGTATAGATACTATATAAATGTTTGTAATATTATTATTCATTTAATAGTATTTGTTTATTAACTTAGATTGTAGCGCTGCATACTTTTTATTTAAATAATTTTTTTTGGTATTACAAGTCATACATTTTTAATTTGGAAGTTTATTTTGGTCATTTTACAATTACTTCTAATAATCCACACCCTCTCTATAAACATCTTGTTCATATTTTTGATAGGTAATAAGAAACATTTTATTCATCCACCCAAGATTAAATACATCTTTTATAACATGTAATAAATGACAATTGTTAATAGGTTACAGTTGTTTCAAAGTAACAATTCATTGTTTATATTTTAAACAATTATTTTATTTTTATATAACAAAAAACCTTGCGCAAAAGGGTAGAGGAATGCAATATTGTTGTCATGCCAATTGGCCTAATATAAGTGCTACCATATGATTTCATAAAACAGATGATTTTATGTTATAGGCTATGTGCTATTCTATTTATAATTATTGTAATTATCATTTAAATAGTGACTAATATTTTGTTTTTTTGTTGACCTAATTAAAAATTGACTTTAAAACATTCGTGTTTAGATGTATACTACAATGCTCCTTACAATGTAGGAGAATCCCAATCAATATGTATATATTACTATAGAAGAAATACGTTAAATTTGGCTAAAATGTGGGATCCACTTCGTAGGAGTAGCTTTTAATCAAGATGAAAATTGAGTGAAGGAGAAATACTTTGATTGTGTGATAATAAGTTTTTTTTATTATAATTACCGAATATATCAATATCTATACAAACTAGTTATTGAAACTTGGCTTATTTAATTTAATTGAAACAGTAATCTCACGTTTAGATAGGACTTAATAAAGTATATTTCTTAATACTGGATCAAATACACTCACCTATTACACTTACAGTGTTTTTTTCTATCACTAAAATTATGTAAAATATAATATTCAAACCCCTTTCCCTTAAACTAGAATATTTTAGTGAGTATTAGGAATTCATGCTCTAGAAACGACGGTGGGTCTTATGTTATGAATACTTTATCACGGTTTAGCCTTATTATTTGTGGTTCCAGCTTTAAATTTGTTATAGCCTCCAATGTTTTCATACACTTTGTGCCACTCAGAATAGGTTTCTACGTCATCTTATTGTACTGCAAATTCAACCTTAACAGTTTTGCAATATTTCACTAAAGAATTTCAGCTTGGTTTTTGTTTGTTATATTATGGAACTGTCCTTAACTTATGATTGTTTTTGTGAACTTTTTTGATCACTTTTAAGATATACTTAATAATTACTCTATTATATAGTATAATGTCAAATTGATGAAAAATAAATTTTATGGCAAGGTGTTTTCTCTGAAAAAAACACATCGTACTCAAAGTACAAATAGCGTATTATTGATCCAAGTATTTAATTTTTATATATATATATATATATATATATATATATATATTCCAGTCCAACTGGAAAAAGAAATGCAGGAAGATGAGGTTCCGAATAAACAATTACATATATTTACATTAGAATTTACGGCTGAAGTACCAGGCGTGAAATAGCTCAAGAAGAACCAGACTTGAAATACATGACACGAAAAATGATTGAAGATTACGAAAATGCAGGCCTGCAAATCAATACACATAAGACAAAATACACGTGTATAAGAAACCCCACTAAGATTACATTGGTGTTTGATGGGGATTAAGAAATAAAAATCTGTGGCAAGTATACTAAATAACTAATACAACTAATAATACTAATAGTAAACACAAAAAAACGAATGATAAAGTAAACTAAGAAATACAACACAGGAAATGACAGTGATGAAAAGCAGTAAAATGACTGAACGTAATATGGTGAAACGAAGAAATAACAAAAGGACGGTAAAACGAATATACAACACCATTCTAAAGAGTATCTTGACTTACGGATAAGAAACGTGCGCAATGACACAAACAGACATGA
>JBAIZL010000006.1:14770204-14852704 GCA_036971475.1 Prosapia bicincta | reverse complement strand
TAAATTAAATTGATTTTTTGTTCAGTACTTCTGAAGATGGTTACCTTGTAACTGAAATGTACATCAGCTGAATAAATAAAGTTAACTTGTGGTTATTAGGTTTATTATTTAAAATATTATATACCTTCCTAACAATCTTGTATATATACATATAAAACATTTACTTTATACACCTAAATGTAATCTACAGAATGCAATACTTATCTTAAAACATGCAATAGTATTTCTGAATAAAAAACGAGATAAATAGTTTGAAATTGGAAAGGTAAATTAAAACGAGCTAAAGCCCTTCATTCTAACGTTAGCCTTTAAATAGATTTAAAAGCAAGTTATAACCTTTTGTTGAATTCAATTATAGATATATATGGATCACAAAAACAAATGGAAGGTTGCATGCTTATTATGTTGACATAAATTCAGCTTCCAGGAAACATAAACATACAACACATGCAGACACATATTTGCGCCTTGAAATGTTAATCCTAAAAAGTCATTCTTCATGTATGATTAATAGGTGTTCACAAATTACTAAACTTTTATTATTTTTCTTCATAAGAAATTTCCATTTCAAATGGTATTAAAATACTAGATTGTATATAATAAAATAAACCCTTATTAAATCACTTCTGTTACCTCACACTCACCAGATATATGTCTTGTACTTGTTTTCAATCGTTAATAAAATACGTTTTTATTCATCCAGTCAAGTTCAATTACATTTTTTGTAACCTATAGTGGATACCAATTAATTCTAATATAGTTTTTTCAAATATTTATTTAATAATTATATTATAAAAAAGGGCGTTCTAGGCTGGATTCGATCTCAGTATCTTAATCTTCGAAGACTATTGCATTTTGGCACTGAACCAAATTTCCATAGTTAGAAATGAACTTCTCAAAGGTCTATAAGATAAACCTGTATTATGTAACCTTAAATTGTTGCCATGGTTACTAGACAATATCATAAATAATGCTCTAGGATTAAAATTGTTTGAAAAGAATAAAATAAACAAACAAATTGGATTGACGTTATCGAACCTTGCTTCACATACGACAGTGCGAAAGGAAAGCGAAAAGAAACTACAGCAAAATGCAAGCGGCAAAAAAAGAAAGCGTATAAATGGCAATAAATAAAAGTAATAAGTCCAACTCCACACATAGAAAGAAAAATGGAAAATTGGAAGGAAGTTCGCTTTCTATTTTACAACTTCGTATTATTATGCTGACATATTTATATACATATTTATACTAATTGTAATTATAAAATAAAAGGAAACTGGAACAAACGTATTTCTTGTTTATCTAGGTAAGAATTTACTTTAATTTTATTTATATTATTTGTTTTTTATGGTAATTTTACAATAACTTCAGGGGAGTGTCCCTAAGCTATCTTATTAAAGGCTAGGAGTATGAAATGTATAAAATATAATTTTGTACTAGACTAAGTAATGTTATCAGTAGTCCAAAATCAAATTCTTTTGGGTTTTATTTTCGTGTATATATTAGCTAAATATAACTCTTTCAAATACAAAAATAAGAAAATTCTCTTAAATATTTGAATTCATAAACAAAAATAATCCTCTATATAGAGTAGCTGTAAATAACGAGTACCACACAGTTTCCTTATAATTGGTAAACGAATAAATATGTTATAAACTACGTCTCAATTGATCGGATTGTAGAAACAAACCTCTAACAGAAGATTACTCAACCGAGTTTTATCTGTGCTTAAAGAGACATTGTGTTTACATCAATGAATTGTTTTAGTCAAACAGTTTGTATTGTCTTTCGTAGAGGTGATGTTAATTTATATTTGAAAAGTAATCCTAGCTTAGGTAAACACTAAAATGGGTTTAATTATCATGAAAAAAACTGATGTGTAATGAGGCAAGTTTCAACTGCAGTGAATAAGACTTTCACTGATGACGCTGCCTACGTAAAGAAACCGACATTATTTACGGAGAAATGTATACTACTAAGAATGGAGCATCAGGCTTTCAGGATTTACCCCACAAAGCTCTAACATATAATATTAATACATAATTTACCTTCTCTTTACAATATTACATAGGATAGCTACAATATATTCAATTATCCTCATTCATTGATTACTCAATGTGTTGTATCATTACATTATACAAATATAGCAATATACACTATTACTTATATGTATGCAGAATTTTATAAACAAAATTAGAACACAGAAAAAATAGTTTGATATGGAAACATCTTTCTTTGAAGTTAACTTTTCTAACATTAGAACGTTAACCAGTGAAACTGGTACAAAGCCAGTTGGCTCCTAGTCAACACGTAAATGCTTCAGATTGTTTCACCTTCATTACAATAATTGCCTGACTTATCATCACAATATTGTAACTTACTTGTTCTTCTTCAATATACATCTAGCTATTACTGCTAATATAATACATACACGTGCTTGATTTATAGTGTATCTACCATTTGTTAGGTTTAAATTTTTTTTCATTTTATTTTCAACTAAAAACAATCCCATATTATTACATTGACATAGCTTAAATTTGCATGCCAGAGAGAATCTATATTTATCTCTCTCTCTCTCTCTCTCTATATATATATATATATATATATATATATATATATATATATATATATAAATAGCATAAGTCAAAATACAAATACAAGAATTACAACATCATGATGATGTTGGTATTGTTAGCCAACGAAAAGCTTTGAAATGTAAATTCAATTATAATTCTTGTAGGCCTATTTGTATTTTGACTTATGTTCTTTTTCAATTCACAAGAATACATATTGCGATATTTATATATATATATATATGTTTATCTATATATATATATATATATATATATATATATATATATATATATATATATATATATATATATATATATATATATATATATTTATCTATATATATATATATATATATATATATATATATATATATATATATATATACAAATAAATACAAATACACACACACACACCACAGATTCACACTTACACACACACACACACACACACGCACACACACTCTCTCACACACACACACACACTCTCTCTCTCACACACATACACACACACATTCACAAACACACACACACACACACACACACACACACACACACACACACACACACACACACACACACACACATAACACACACACACACACACACACACACACACACACACACACACACACACACACACACACACACACACACACACACACACATACACACACATTTAAATGTTAAATGTGAATCCTTTATTTTTGTGTACTGGTTGAACCTCGCAGTCTGATGAAGCAATAATGAAGCCCTATAGATATTTTATATTTCTAGTTGTGCAATGTACTAAACTTAAACCATACAGACATATCAAACAAATATAGTTTTATAAATGAATAAAAAATATTCAATGTCTAACTGGTTTTTTGTTTAGTGTATTCGCGAATTGAATGCAAATTTAAACAGGCCTAATATAGTCTTCGATTAGGATTTTTGTTAGTTATTAAAATTAAAAACAACCTTCTAACTACGTAAACATATTTTAAAATCCTTCTCTATATTTCTATTTAAAATCAATCATCTTGAGAAAAATCTCCACAATTCATCAGTGAAGATGACTGCTTTGGAACCGATATGTTAATTAGGGTTTGAATAAAATTTGTATGTGGTTGAGAGTTTGTTTATTTATGATACAAAACTATACTACAGTTGCTCATGTATAATAAATTTATTTTATTCACTATAACCTAAACTACTTTTTTATGTTTGGTTTGATTATGTCGGTTTTCGTATAGACTGTATTGATTTAGTTGAATGTAATCATTACATTTTGCTTTTATTCATTTTTATGTTAGTTTCGATACCTGGTATTGTTCATGTGCATTTCTTCAATCCCCAACCTTGAAGCCCAAAGGACAAAACACATTATAGCCTACCAAAAGCTCCTAAGAATGAAAATCTACAATGACCGTTTATGGGACATGTAGCACATTTATATTTTCTGATACACGAATGTAACTTTGACATAACTATATAACATTTCACCATCTGACGAGTTTTGCAATATCGCTATTGTTACTAATATCCAATAAAACTGACTCAAAATTACAGATATGTTTCATGTTTGTCTATGAAGAATGCAATAAAAACGTCTTCCAAGCGCATACAACATCTCGCTCATATTACTCCAAGTCTCATCTAACGGGAACATATATTATATTTTTAAAGTGTCAACTCCTCTTGTCTGGAGTGTAAATTTTAGAGAATGGAAGTTGGTATGTAAGGCATGTTATGCCTAACTGACACATGACATTTTATAACTGTTTTTTTCACTTGACATATAGTAAAATTGTTTTCAAAGGCAGTTTTTATTATTTCGTAGAGTATTAAGATCGACTTGAGATGCAGACAGTATTTATAGTAACTCATTCATTATATTTACAGATATCGTCTATTGATAAGGCTGTGTATTACAGTAGTCGGCCGTTTTTACGCTTCGTGACGAGACGTTGATCTATTTGTTGCTACCTACCTATCTATCTTATGGAATGAAATTTATATACGTCACCCGTAAACTAAATTTGTTAAACTCGTACATAATATGTTATCTTTTCTATTATTAAATAAATGTATTTTAATATGTTTGTAATAGATTTAACTCATGTTATATATCTTCCATTATTGTATTATTCATTCCTGATGATGTTGGTATAGTTTACCAACGAAAAGCTGTGAATAAAAATTATTAAATAGTTCTTGTAATTGAGTAACCTCATTTGTTATATATTTATAAACTCTTTGTTATATATATATATATATATATATATATATATATATATATATATATATATATATATATATATATATATATATATATATATATATATATATGTTTAATAAAACCACTTTCATACAAGAATAAAACCTTTTTTTTATTTTATTATAAAGTTTAAGCTTTTCGCCGATTAGCAGTATCGGCATTATCAAAACTAACTTAGCACACTTCTAACTTATTCTGTGCCTACATTAAGACTACTCATATACAAATTGTACTACGTTCAAACAGATAATTTTATTGACTTACGGTGCCTGCACAAATAGATAATATTGATTCTTATTCAATTACTCTTTCATTTCCAGAATGTCATTTGATATGCTAAAGATTGTGTTGTGCTTAGATTTTGTCTGTACTTGTTCATGAATGAGCCTATCTGTAATTCTATGTTTGTATGTTTCCATATTTTCTAAGATATTCATTTTTAATCCCTTCTCCGCGTGTTTAATTAGCTTATTATCTCTATTTTTGGGAACTCATAATATCAAGATAGTTTATTATACAAATAATAAAATAAACAAGTTTTTAAAGACAGATGTTGAATCTAAATATTATAATATAAATGGAGTTTATAGTATAAAATATAATGATTGCCAAAAATATTATGTAGGACAAACTAAAAAGAAAATAAAAGAGCGATACAAAAAGCATCTGAATGCATTCAAAAAACCGGAAATTTATAAGTCTAATCTTGCGACACATTATATACTAAATAATCATGAGATAGTTTAAAAGCAACATACAAAACTTAAATACTGCAGCACAACATACCAGACATAATGTGATTTATATTTATATTATTTATATTATATGTATTATTATATTATTATAATTATTATATTATGTATTTATATTATTTTCGCTGGAAACAAGGAATATAACTGTTATTTTAAAAAGCCAATTCTTACTTTAGTTAACAAAATAAATTTACTGGTATGGAAATATCGTAGACTTTGTTATATTGCCAACATGTTATGTCTTGATGGTTTTGTTTCAGAAATGTCACTCCTAAAATTATAAAGATAAGACAACCCTCTAATTTACATGAATAATACATATAATTCCGACCTTTTACCATCTGAAACAAATATCTGGACGTTACTGGTGTTTAGTAAATGTTGAAAGTAGCGTGATCATATTGCTTCGTACATAAAAACACTCTTTTATACACTCTTTAGACGTAATTGAAGATAGTAAAATTATAAGGCAATCATAGGTTCCCTTCAAAAAAACAAATAAAAGGCACACAAAACTCTCAAATTAATCATTTATTGACTCATATGCGTTTCATGTACGGAGTTGTAAGTTAGGGTTTGTAGTAGCAACACTCCCCGATGATGACTTTTTCATTGAAATGCTTATGAGTCAATAAATGAATAATTTATGAGTATAGTGTATGCCTTCTTTTTGACACAGCCCCACAATCTAAGCTTAAAGAATAGTTGTATAAGTATCCCTGTTTATCTCAGAACACGATCCTGAGGGATATTTCTCGCCATATATGGTTTTTGCTTTATAAAGGTTGTTTGAAATCCTAAGCACACCCTATCAGTACACGTTCCGAGAGTGAAAGTATGGTGTCGTACTTACACTAACCTCTAGATCAGAAATCATAATATAATTATAAGCAAATCATACTCATAATAATGCTAATGAGAAATATCTTTAAATAGTATTTCATGTAGGGAATTCGAATTGGTTCAAGATTGTGAAGAGTTTTGTCCCTACTATTTTAGAACTCATTCAGTACCTTCTATTATTTCAAACTCTCCCTATACATACCTTATTCAAATTCTCCATCTTTAATAAACTTCATCCATCTTTAATAAACTCCATCTTTAATAAACTAGTTAGTAGTAGCCAAGCACTGATAAAGTTGAAATCGTCGTCGAAACTACTCTGTATGTTTTAATAAATTAGTGTTTAGTGAGACTCATAGTAAACTGTTTTAATGTTTACCGTGAATTTCTCTTACTTGCTGAGCTGTAATTAACTTAAAATTCTGGTTGCCATTTTCTTTATCTTTTGTATAATATAAAATGTTATGTCCAATTGTTAACACCTTCATTAATCTTTAGTAGATGTGACCCCACTTTGGGACAACTACCCCTAACTGGCCCTGTACGTAACCTCGGACTATAGGGGTAGTTTTGGATGATGCACCAGGCCGTCGCGGCCTTGACCGTAGCCTCGGGGGGGTGGGTTCGACCACGTTTAGAGGGGTAAGGGGTAGTTTTTCGAAAAAAAATAAATTCTAACCCACTGACCTAAGCTAGCCAAATTACATCTAACCTAACCTACGTGTGGGGGTGTCCTCAGCTACGTTCAGGTCCTTCCCCGGGGGTAGATTCGGGGTGTGGGGGGTAGTTTTTGAAAAAATTTTGGAAAAACGTGTCTTGACTGATAGGGTGAGTCTAGAGTGTATTATCGCCACGGTTGGGGGTAGTTTCACCTAGGGGTAGTTTTTAAATAAAATATGAAATTGCCAAAAATCGATCGGTTGGATCAAATGACAGTAAGGGATATGTCTAGAGTCCAGTACGAACTGCTACGGGGTGGTTTCACCAAGGGGTAGTTTTTAAATAAAATACGAAATTGCCAAAAATCGATCGGTTGGATCAAATGACAGTACGGGATATGTCTAGAGTCCAGTACGAACTGCTACGGGGTGGTTTCACCAAGGGGTAGTTTTTAAATAAAATATGAAATTGCCAATAATCGATCGGTTGGATCAAATGACTGTATGTGGTATGTATAAAGTCCATTATGGACCGTTGTGGGGGAGGGTTCACCTGAGGGCCGATTTCAGATTGTCAAAAATAATCGGGGTCCTAGGTAAAATCCACCCGGGAACCAGGCATTAGTTAAAGCCGCCAAGGAGCAGGTAGAGCCAATATGGAGCACGGTCTCGGTTAAAGCCAATCCGAAGCCGTGCCCCAGGTAACCCCTGGAACCGGGTCTTAGGTAAAGCTACCCAGGAGCTTGGCCCAAGGTAAAGCTACCACGGAGTTAGACCCTAGGTAGAGCCAACACGGAGCAAGGCCTCAGGTAAAGCCAACCTAGGTAAAGTAACCCTGGAATCAGGCCTTACCTAGAGACACCCAGGAGCCGGGCCTTAGGTATAGCCATCCCGAAGCCGGCCCCTAAGTAAAGCCATCCAGGTGTCAGACCTTCGGTAAAGTCACCCGGGAGTCGTGCTTGAGGTAAGACCACCCAGCAGCCGGGCCTTAGGCAAAGCTAACACAGAGCAAGGCCTCAGGTAAAGCCAACCTAGGTAAAGTAACCCTGGATTCAGGCCTTACCTAGAGTCACCCAGGAGCCAGGCCCAAGGTAAAGCTACCATGGAGTCGGGTGTTAGATAAAAGTCACCCTGGAGTCGTGCTTGAGGTAAAGCCACCCAGGCCTTAGGTAAAGCTACCATGGAGTTAGACCTTTGATAAAGCTACCTTGGAGTATGGACTGAGGTAAAGCCTGGCCCTAGTTAGAGCCACCTTGGAGAAAGGCCCGAGGTAAATTCACACTAGATTCAGGCTTTAAGTAAAGGCACCCTGGAGAAAGGCCTTAGGTAAATTCACGCTAGAGCAGGGCTTTAAGTGAGGGGTAGTTTTGCATCAAAAAATGATAGGTTAGATCAAATGACCAACGATCCAACTAAACGCTAATTTTAATTGACCAACAATTATACACCGAGTTCAATTAGACAACCGTCTATGCGGGGAATCGACCTATCACATTGCAGGAGCCCGGTAGGTCTACGCAACACAACGCAAACGGTCGCTGTAAGACGTGAAGGCTTATATACCATGTTAAGCCAATATATATATATGATAGCCCACATAATGTGTTAAACAAATATGCATGAAAGCCTACATACATACTATGCTAGGCCAACATACATGGGCCTACTATGTCTGTAAACCACTGGCCAAACCCCTTATGATCTGAGCTATTTTTACCTCCTCTATCAGGTTGATCCTCAGGCAGGCAACCGTATAATATGGGAGGTACTATAGGGTACATCTACCAACGCATAACCTATCAAGCCCACGTAAAGATTTAATATATTTGATGACGTATCCGCGTTCGAGTGACTCTATGCAGGTATTAGGCCCACCCTAACTAGAGTGTTCTACCCCTAAATGATATGGATGATGCGGGGCACAGGTGTATGAATGCCAAACTCAAAATTTGTCTATGCTACTAAACTAATAAACAATGCAACAAAGCTATATCGTGTGAGGAAATACACGCGACCTACATAACCGGTGACCGCGCGCCCTACATGTGCAGGCATGCAGAGATAACGCATAATCTTAAAACCGCAAAGACAGCTGGCGACCGTTATAACAGGTCTATAACCCGCACAGCTGTGTTGTTGTGAAACAAGGCGATTGTAATTGTGTCGACTACCGTATCGATTTATTATGTAGGCCGGTATAGTACACAAATAGCTCTATTATTATACACAGCTGTGGGAGAGTCCATTTGAGAGGGGGTGTGGACGAGTCCATGCGAGCTGGACCTATCCATAACCACGTCTGTTGATTACATCTCGGCGGGCGATGCCATTTGTAGAGGTATGGAGGGGCAGACGGTTATGATTTATAAATCTCATCGGGACAACCACCACTTGCTATCCAGCTTTGGAAGAAGAAACATTCTGGTAAGCTATCTTGTTGTAACTTGTTCTCGTGTGAAATCTGTAGTCTATATACTAGAGTCTTATATTAACGCAATCGCCTTGTCAATCAGAGCGATTTGTAATCATTTTGTGAATCAGAGCTGAATAATCTGTATAACATATTATTATAGTAGATCTGAATATTTATGAAAACAATTTAATCATAACATATATTTGAATAAATATCTAGCAAATACAATTGTTAGTACGAGTATTATCAAACAACTAGATTTAATTTTAGCGATTAATTCAAAATTTTAAATTGTATCACATAACTGTTAATTGTATAACATATACCATTGTCAGTCTTAGTAATTTTATTTTCAAAACAACCCCAGTATTTATTCTAGTTATTATCTCAAAAAATTTAAACTGTTTCACATAGAATCAATTTGAATATATATAGCATATACCTGTGTTAATTTAAGATCCATTGTAGTGAATCGTATCTGTAAAATGGTCGTACGTATTTTATCAATGGACCAGACATATGTACGAAAATTCCGTTTGCACGGTACTAGAGTGACATTCAACTTCAATCCGGTGCCCGTGGCGGAAAACGAGTTGGAATGGGTCAGACGAGGACTAGAGGAAATCTTAGCGACTATGAAGAACAACGCTACCGAAGACATACAATTAGGCTTCACCATGCAGAGCTTAAATCTCCGAAACCACGCCCCTGGATATATTGCTTTTAGAGCGGCCTCTTCGATAACTGTGGACGCTTTGTTTAACATCTTTGGTTCCATTATCCAGAGCAACGCAAATACCTTTAAAGCCGACGACACCTTTAGAGTGACCTGTACAAAGGTTAAAGTACCTATAGGTCGTGGGCGTGTAAGACCCGAACTGTATAATAACTTTAAAGAAGAATCGCACCGTAGGAAGGGGATTGTTACGATTAAAAATACGGACACCCTCTGTTTACCCCGTGCTCTGTTTGTAGCTATAGCGCATGCGTTAAGAGACCCCGAGTACAAGCTTGTGTGTAAGTACAGGTGCAATCGTCAAACCAACAGAGCAAACCAGCTAATGACAGACGCCGGGGTGCAGATAGGAGATGGCGGTGCCGGGACTCGAGAATTGCAACAGTTTCAAGATTTACTCTCCGATTATAAAATCACCGTCTACAATTACGGCAGCAAAGGTCGTGATATTTACTTTGAAGGCGACGTTCAGAACCCCAGGCACAAGCTAAATTTGTTATATCACGCCAACCACTTCAACGTTGTTACAAATTTGACAGGTGCGTTCGCTTGTAAATACTATTGCGAATTGTGTCATGTTCCATACGATAAGCGCTTGCGACATAGATGCTCAGCCCAATGCAGCTCTTGCAAGAGGTCTCCGCCGTGTATGCTTGAAGACGACGGCATCCTGTGCGGCGACTGCAATAGACAATTTCAAAATAGAGCTTGTTTTAAGGCGCACATCAAAAGCGTATGCCGGGCTATAAGAAAGTGTCCAGACTGTAATAGATACATCCTAACAAAGGAAAGAAAAGCTCGTCACGTATGCGGCGAGAGCCATTGTAAAGTGTGTAAGGATTACATGCCCGCAGGCCATCTGTGCTACATGAGAATTGATACACGTCGCCCGCTATCAAATAACTATCTCTTCGTCTTCTTTGATCTTGAGACTCGACAAGACGAAGTTATTAACGACGCCCGTGTGCATGGAGTCAACTTGTGCGTATCCCAGCAATACTGCTGGATGTGTATGAACATTAGATACGCCATAATTGAATCACATATTCAACCAGGACATCATTCATTCAGTGTAGTAGTGGTTTACATATTCGACCCGGACATCATTTACTCAGTCTAGTAGTGGTTCACATCTTCAACCCTGAAACCATTTACTCAGATTAGTAGTGGTTCACGTATTCGACCCGGACATCAGCATTTACTCAGTCTAGTAGTGGTTCACATATTCAACCAGGACATCATTCATTCAGTGTAGTAGTGGTTTACATATTCGACCCGGACATCATTTACTCAGTCTAGTAGTGGTTCACATATTCAACCAGGCATCATTTATTCTGTGTAGTAGTGGTTTATATATGCAACCCGAACATCATTTACTCAGTCTAGTAGTGGTTCACACATTCAACCAGGATAACGTTTATTCAGTCTTGTAGTGGTTCAAATATTCAACCCGGACATCATTTACACAGTCTAGTAGTGGTTCAAATATTCAATACGAACATCATTTACTCAGTCTAGTAGTGATTCACATAGTCAACCAGGACATCATTTACTCAATCTAGTAGTGATTCACATAGTCAACCAGGACATCATTTACTTAGTGTAGTAGTGGTTCACATATTCAGTCCAAGCGTCATTTACTCAGTCTAGTAGTGATTCACATAGTCAACCAGGACATCATTTACTCAGTCTAGTAGTGGTCACATTTTCAACCCGAGCATCATTTACTCAGTGTAGTAGTGGTCACACTTTCAACCCGAGCATCATTTACTCAGTCCAGTAGGGGTCACATTTTCAACCCGAGCATGATTTACTCAGTCTAGTAGTGGTCACATTTTCAACCCGAGCATCATTTACTCAGTCTAGAAGTGGTCACATTTTCAACCCGAGCATCATTTACTCAGTCTAGTAGTAGTCACATTTTCAACCCGAACACCCTTTATTCTGTATAGTAATAATAATGTTAGTATTTGCCTCTTCGGGCGTAATGTCTACTCACCCTGGCAGTAATAATTTATTAGAAAATTATTAGGAAGCAAGAGAACTCATATTTAACCCACTCATACATAAAGAAAATTATGAAAAAATATGAATGTATTCTCCCTGTAGAACTTTGATCTGCAATTATTTTTATAATTTTAATAATACATTTATTTTAACACAATATGTCTTGAGCAATATTATGAAAGTGGGGCAAACAGTGCTCTGCCATTTGTTAGTTCAAATCTTTTATTTGTTCAACTAAACAGAGTTTGCGATATCCGAGTATTGATATAACATACGTAACACTAAATATCCTTATTTTCAGGTCGAATGTGAAATGTTACGACACATGTCATTTATAAAACCTAATCAGATCTATGGATACAATATTATGACGTCATGATTCTGTGACGTCATGATTCTTCACAACTGAGATACGTAGAGACGTTGTTCATTTAGATGATTTCCAAATTTGTGACTCAATAATAATACTATATTTTTTGTAAAATTCATACCTAGCATAGACATTTTCTGTCGTTCTATAATTGTTGTTATTTATATGTATGCGTTGTTATATTTGTGGTGGTCACTTAAGTATGTAGTTTATAGGCCTAAAATTACATTGGCGATCTAAAGTTTATATACAAAAGGTTATATTACAAAAAAATAACTGAGGTTATTCCAATACAAGATTTATTTATTATTTTTATTCAAAGCTTTTCGTTTCATCTCAAAATTTTACAGTATCAACATCTTCAGGAATAAAAAATACAATAATGTAAGGTATAAAAAACACATTTTATAATAAATTAGAAAGAGTATTGTTGCCAAATTTATATATGTTGCCAGGTTTATCTTGTTGCTGTAAGATTATAGACATTGAATATACTATCAAATTTAGAATGTATTTGTATTTGTTTAATTAATTACTTGTTATTATTACAATATTTATACATTTCTAATGCTTCATATATGTTCACTCTTAATCCTTAATTAATTTCTTTTATAAGTCTCATATTTTCGATATTTGGAAATTGGTGCTTATTGTTAGATATTGCTAATAAATAATTCTGGTATTTGAATAGCCTCAACAGTTTTTGAATAATATTTTAAAAAAAACATATTTTATATATATATATGTACGAACTGCAGTAGTTAGTTTTTTTATTTCCAATACAATCTTTTTCCATTACAATAGAAATACACCTCTGGTAGCTATGCATCTAGGAGCACATTAAACGACTTCATGTTGACATTGAGTCTTACCCCATTCACAGGTCTGGAAGCAACAGTTACTAATGGTTCACTACGCAACACAGCTGCTCGATGAAAGCCCATACACAAATCACATCTGTCAACTGGGAACATCTTGCATACAGTACAGACAATGGGAGCCATTACACTAATGTTGAAAAATTGGTTGTGATTTTGAGTAAAATATTCATTAAATGCTTAAATATTATTTTATAATTGTATTAAGATTAGTTGTATACGTTAAACTGTGGGGTGGATAAAGAAGTCGGTTTTAGAAGCCTAAGTGTTGGAAATAACCAAAAATTCTTAAACACTTATCATAATATAATGAAATCCATTTTAATTATATATTATTTACTTATTGTATTATATTTTTTATGATATATATATATATATATATATATATATATATATATATATATATATATATATATATATAATAAATTATTATTATTTAGTAATATATTATATTATTATAAATATATTTATTTAAAATAATCATTTATATATTTTCTGATATAATAACGTAAACTTTACTGTATTCCATTAGCAATAAATAATATTTTGTAATATAATACTTACCAAACAAATATGTAACGAATACTAAAATATTTGGATAAATTAGTAATACAGTCCCAGGTTAGATATTATTACAAATCGACTTAACATTCAATAAAAACTTACATTATTTAAATTTTTACTGCTTGGACGATTTATAGTGCGAATGCCATTAGTATTTGTAAAGTAGAGTCAATCATATAAGTGTTTTCCAAACTAAACATGTCTCTCGATTCTCAGTTACTCAACAAGCTTATAGTCTGGAAAATAACCAATTTACTCATAGCAGTTTCTCATTACTAAAGTTTGGGAATATTCTACTTACAGTCTCCGTTATTATCAATGTATCCATTTTCGTTTCACAAATTTAAAACATGGAAGCTCCTTTACAGTTCCTCATTTTACCAATCACCTTTTCCATATCCTTCAACATTAGATTATATATAAAACATTTATTTTACACTTTAATGTAAAGCTTATGCTCTGTTCATAACATCAACATATTATTCACTAAAAACAAATAAAAACGTACACAAAACTCACAAATTAATCATTTGTGAGTTTTGTGTATGCTTTTAGTTGTTTTTAACATAACCTCACAAGCTAACCTCAAAGAATATTTGTTTATATTATTCACTTTTTATCAAAAACTGTCTTTTTGTAACGTTTCGGTTTTTCGCCATAGATTAATCGGCATAAGCCCTAAAGTATGTTACATTCTCAATTCTTACTTTGAATTTTTACACTTTTTAAAATTTTAGATTACGTTTGTATTGTGAGTGTATTTATCGAGGTAAAACTCATCTGGATCGGAAAACACAAATTTTAGTTGCACAATTCTATATATTATTTGCAATTCCTATTTTAATTATTCAAACTAAAGGGATCTTTAAAATTCCTGATACCTGCCAACAAAACAAAGAGAATGTGTTTCGGAAAGGGGAATTTCTCATAGTAATAGCAGATTATAAATCTCATTTCGTCAGAATCAATAGCTAGAGAGCCGGTAGAATCTCAAAGACTTTAAATATTTTTTTAAAACTCTCGCAGTAATAATTTTACCACCCCAATATTTTTCTTGAGAGGATTAACAATTAATAGGTAAGTTTTAATTTTAATTTCGATAAAAAGCACGAACTATCTCTATATCATGACTGTAAATAATTACATAATGTAACATTCTCTTTCATAGAATAATAAGATATTAGGCCTATATATAATTAAACCAGGATATCATACTAAGCAACATGCATTCGGGCTATTTCTCAGGTAATAATTCTCAGATCGCAGGTATGTATCCCGTTACTTATAATAACTTACAAAATTCGAATTACAATTTTAATTTTTCAAATAACCTCTAACATGTGACTTTATTCTTTAGACACTGATTATTTGCAACCGATTCATGTTGACCATTGTTTTCATAATTTTTTATTACCAATTCATGATCCAGACTCTCGATAAATGGAAATGTTTCCGGAAATAATATTTGATAAAAAAATCTTTCAATACGAATGAATAAATGATAATATTTACATTATTATTAGCAATATAAAAAAATTATCCTTTACATAAGAGTATATAAATTTAAAATATTTTAGGCTTCTAATTATTGTGTCCGAAAAACCTAATATTAACAAAATTATTTAAATTGCTGTTTTTAAACCCAAAAAAACAGGCAAAGGGTTATTTTATTATATCTTAACTGTCAATTTCTGGTTTTATAGCTTAACTTGTTTCTCTAAGAAAACGTGCTTTTGAGTGTTGCGTGTCAAATGAATATATAAAGTCAGAATTGTTTTCGACGAAAGCTGAACTACAGCCAAAAGCCGTGTTACAACAATGCACGCACGAACAAACAAAATGAAAGGGATTTTATAATAGATAGCTTTGAATACCAAGGTTATGTGAAAAAGCTTTATTTTTTATATGTATATGTCGCTTATACTTTAATATATTTAAACCAAGAATCTTACTTGAGTCAGTTTTCGAAAACTTAATCATTACAGTTCTTTCTCTCTCGAGCTTTAAAAGGCTGCTTGCACCCAGAAGGTTTCTGAGGTATAAGCTTCCGTTTTCACGTGATATAACGATAGTGTTTCATTTTTGATTTCATGGAACTGTGGGATAGTTTTAGTCTGCCTCGGGGTTATTGTTGTTTACTAAGTTGAATAGTTTAACATTTGTTTATTTTCGTATACAACCTATAAACAACAATAGCCCCAAAACAGTGCAGTGAAGATAAATAAAAAACAGTACAGTTACACCACTTGACAACGTAATTCTCACTCTCTGAAGTGCTAAAGGAAACTGTAGTTTCCTAAGCTCGAAAATGAGAGCTCTGTAGTTAATAAGCTCTCGAAAGTCGACTCAAAAATATACCAGGCAAAAGTATTGTTTATAAATACATTAGAGTGTAAGTGATAGAAGCATATAGAGTGCTAAGATAAACACACACACACACACACACAAACACACACATACACACACATCACCCACACACACATCACACACACACACCCACACACTCACACAAGCACACACACACACACACACACACACACACACACACACACACACACACACACACACACACACACACACACACACACACACACACACACACACACACACACACACATACACACACAAGAATTATTTATTGTTCTACTTAAAAAGCAAATACAGGTCTACGATTTAACCAAAATTCTAACGGTAAAGCTCAGCCTTTATAAAGGCAAGAGATTAAAAGTTTGTCCACTTATAAACTTTCGTGATTTATAAAGCTGCTCTAAGTCATAAGTAGGAATTTGCCTTCTACAAAGTATATACTCCTGCTATCTTTTACAGACTTTTTATTTATAATAAGATTTATCTGATTTTTATTTAGTAGCATATTCTTTATAATATATATATATATATATATATATATATATATATATATATATATATATATATATTTAAATATTTATTTGTTTATCAATATAAAATATGTTTTCTTGTATAATAATCAAAAATAACTGAGGTTATTACAATACAAGAATTATTACAATACAAGCTTTTCTTTGTTGAACAGCACTAACATCAGGAAGGAATAAAACCATAATGCAAGATATATAACAGATGGTAAATTTGAATCAGCATTGTTGCAAGTTTATCTCGTTACCATTACGTTATAGACATTGGATAAAGAATGAAATATAGAATTAATATTTTTTTTGTTTATCTATTAACTTGTTATTATTACTCTATTAATATAATTCGAATGCTTCATACATCGTTGTTCTTATTAATTTATTAGGTTTCATATTTTATATATGAAGAAATTGGTGATAATTATTATAATATAATATTGTGATACGTTTTCTAGTAATATACTTTAAAAAATTTAAAAAATTTTATATACAATAATAGTTTTAATTAAATTATTTTCAAAATTTTTCGTCTATAACTGTAATAGCATCCTCGGATAAAATAGTGATATTACTGTTTTTCCTGAAGATGCTAATACATTTATTGCCGAAATGTTTTGAAAAATATGTAAATTAAAACAGTTTTTAATTTGAAAATGCTATTTTTATTTAGAACTATATTTTATACAAATAATATTCCTCGTATTATATAGGATAAAATTATAAACATAATTTAGACACATTTATATTATATATTCCTTTAGCTACTATTCTCTTAGCTTATAGCTTCATTACAATGGTCTAGTATTTGTTTTTAAATTGTAAATAAATAATCTCTGGAAAATATCGCCTATAATATTCATGTTATCAAATAAAGAAAATACTGTAAATTTTTAGATGAAGATAATTTATATAAGAGTACAGTATCGATACATAAACATCTACTCAATCATTTACCTTATTGAATGATTATGTACTTTTAGTATGACGAATCCCCGTTAAAAAAAAATTTCATTAAGATAGTTTAAAAGCAACATACAAAACGTAAATTCTGCAGCACAATATACCAGACATAATCTGATTTATACGTATTTATATTTTCGCTGGAAACAAGGAATATAACTGTTATTTTAAAAGCCAATTCTTACTTTAGGTAACAAAATAAATTTGTATATGAATTTCTTTTTTATTTTATGAGTACAAATATTATTAATAAAGAATATATATATATATATATATATATATATATATATATATATATATATCTTTTTTTGTTGCTTGCATTGTTGTGTATTTCCTTTCCACATTTTCTGTTTGTGAAGCAAAGTTGTATAACGTTAATCCAGTTTGTTTGTTTACTCTCAATTAATTTCAAATCCTTGAGCGTTATTGTATGGTAACCATGGCAACAATCTAGGATTTCACATGAAAGTTACGGTGACAACCAGATGAGAGAAAAAGAAAAATTCATATATTTCTTTGATAAATATCACTTCTAGCTATGGGAAAGTTGGATCAGAGCCGAAATCGTTATAATTTGAACTTGACGATACTCGGTTTGAATCCGACCTAAACTCGCAGACTTTTTATAATTTAAATATTGAGTAAATACTTTACAAAACTGAATTAACGTCAATTGCCACTCTCATAACGTTAAAAAAAATTTTGAACGTGGCTGGGTGATAAAAAGAGTATTTGAATAGCGTTTGAAAATTCTCATAAAATATATAACAAGAGAGTGTGAGTATTAGCTTCTATTAATAAGGAATTGAATAAGCAGGTCAAATAATATGGAAACATTAACCTTTAGGTACAAATTAAACATAAAAAGAATCAAATTTTCCAAGTCAATTTATAAACAATTTCTCATCATTGGTATGGAAATATCGTAGACTTTGTTATATTGTCAACATGTTATGTCTTGATGGTTTTGTTTAAAAAATGTCACTCCTAAAGTTATAAAGATAAGACTGAACCCTTTAATTTACAAGAATAATACATATAATTCCGACCATCTGAAACAAATATCTGGAAGTTACTGGTTTTTAGTAAAAGTTGAAAGTAGCGTGATCATATTCCTTCGTACATAAAAACACTCTTTTATACACACTTTAGACGTAATTGAAGACAGTAAAATTATAAGGCAATCATAGGTGTCCCTTAAAAAAAACAAACACACGCAAAACTCTCAAATTAATCATTTATTGACTCGTATGCGTTTCATGTACGGAGTTGTAAGTTAGGGTTTGCAGTAGCAACACTCACCGATGATGACTTTTTCATTGAAATGCGTAATAGTCAATAAATGAATAATTTATGAGTATAGCGTATGCCTTTTTTTTGACACAGCCCCACAATCTAAGCTTAAAGAATAGCTGTATAAGTATCCCTGTTTATCTCAGAACACGATCCTGAGGGATATTTCTCGCCATATATGGTTTTTGCTTTATAAAGGTTGTTTGAAATCCTAAGCACACCCTATCAGTACACGTTCCGAGAGTGAAAGTATGGTGTCGTACTTACACTAACCTCTAGATCAGAAATCATAATATAATTATAAGCCAATAATACTCCTAATAATGCTAATGAGAAATATCTTTAAATAGTATTTCATGTAGGGAATTCGAATAGGTTCAAGTTGTGAAGTGTTTTGTCCCTACTATTTTAGAACTTATTCAATACCTTCTATTAATTCAAACTCTCCCTATACATACCTTATTCAAATTTTCCATCTTTACTTGAGTGAATGTTTTCTTTTTACTCATCCACTCAATATCAAACACATTACTTTTACGTTGTACTGGATTATAATAATAATTAAAAATTAAGTAATCATTTAATATTATATGGGAGAAAAACTTTTCACAAAAGGGGCAATGTATGCAATATAGTTATTTCGTGCCATTTGGCTTAAAACAAGTGATAACACAAGATTTCATAAAACAGCTGATTTTATGTTATAGATTATGCTTAACCTATATTTTTTGTTATAGATCAGCTATTTTAACGCATAGGTTATGTTACTTTATTTATATTACCTGTAATTATTCATACTTACTCGAACCCTACTTCTACTTACTCGAACCATATATCATACCTTACTAGCTACTTACTCGAACCTTACTTCTACTTACTTGTACCTTGTATCATACTTTACTATCTACTTACTAGAACCCTACATCTACTTACTCGAACCTTATATCATACCTTACTAGCTACTTACTCGAAACTTACTTCTACTTACTTGTACCTTGTATCATACTTTACTATCTACTTACTCGAACCCTACTTCTACTTACTCGAACCTTATATCATACCTTACTAGCTACTTACTCGAACCTTACTTCTACTTACTTGAACCTTGTATCATACTTTACTATCTACTTACTCGAACGTTAATTCTACTTACTCGAACCTTGTATAATACCTTACTATCTATTTATTCGAAGAGATGTCTAAGGCGTTTTCATAAATTAATCAATATAGTTAATTTCTACGGTAGGTTTTTTTCAACTAATATTAACAGCTTTGCTTTAAGCATAAAATAAAAGTGTGACAGACGAATTTTCAGTACCAAATTTGGAAAATAATATATTTATGTGGGAGACGACCGTTTGTAAATTATGTTTGGACTAAAGGTATTTGGGTATACATAGACACATAAACTGATGAGTATAACATTTTTGAAGTGAAAACGTCTATATCAACACCTACAAACTTTTATTACATGTATATAAAAATACAATTTCGCTACAGTATAATTTTCGTCAGGTTACGAAACGAGTGAGGTCAAAATGAATTAAATGGCAACAAATGATTTAATGCAACAGCTGATTTTCTGTTGTAGGTTATGTTGCAGAAGAGGTGTTTTACACGTAAGTTATGTTACATTATTTATTGGACATTATTAAGGAAAACAGTTATTATTAGTTTAAATCAGTTCATAAATATAATAATTTATTTAAAAATTGATATATTTTAATATAAATAATTAAATAGGCTGATAATAATAAGTTTGTATTTTTAATCCAATTTTTAAAATGAAAACTTTTCTCAGATGCATCTGATACTTTTTTGGAACTCATATCAATTGAATTTGTTTAAGAAATTTGAATTCAGTAAACATCTAAGAAATAGTTTTTTGTTAGCTAGGTTATTTCCTTATTATATTATATTAGCCTTTAAAATTTACACTCCTCGAATGAAGATATAAATATTGAATAAAAAATCTATAAATTTATATTTTTTGTAATTTTCGTTGCATATATTGCAAATTAGCTCTCATTTGTTATTGAAAATTTGATGTTATATGATGATAAATATGGATTATTTTTTTTTTAAATTATGTTACTATCTTACTTCTATAATATTATTCTGCAGAAATATTAGCTTTAGTTTGTTTTTTTAATTCATATTTTGGTATTAAATTTAAAAAAATTCTGTATTATTGTTTCCTATATTATAACAAATGTTTGGGTAATTCCTCAATACGCAAGATTTAAAAAAATTCTCAAATTGAAATATCTGTAGACATGGCTATGAAAGTAGTCTCTTGTAAGCCCCGAGTAACCCTACCGAGTGCCCCAACCTAATTTCTTATGCTTTTGAGGCATTAGAAAAGGTTAGGCAAATTTTCAATTACAGGAGGAATATAAATAATAACTTGAAATTCTCACAAGTGCTTGATAATGGTGTTACCATGCCATCAGGTGTGCAAAATTGCCTTTAATAAAATAATTCTTTACTGATTTCAGAAAGACACGTCTACAAAATACGCTATCGGTGTGGGATGATCTTTTAAGAAGGGTAGATTATATAAATCTATACTAATATATGAAAATATAATATTGTGTGTATATGTGTTTGTTTTTTCCTCAATCACGTCAAAAATTACTTTACCAATTGAGCAGAGATTTTATATAGACGTTCTTAGGGTCCCTGGTTAAAAATAGGCATAATTTAATTTAGACATTCCGTCAGGGCACCACCCCACCGATTGAAAACCCGGCCGATCTATACTCCGGCTGATAATCACCTGTAACTTATAAACACATTTAGATAGCTGATAGTAATTGTATGTTGTTATTCAACTTTCTAGGTGAGCTTACATTACAAATGTTATGTTACAAGCAGAAATGATACCTTACCTTGGATTTCAAGACAATAATCAGTAAGTTTATAGTTTGCTATATTTATTGGGAATAAATCTATACTATTATATAGAAATTTAATGGTGTATGTCTGTGTGTGTATTACTCAATCACGTAAAAATCCACGTGTTCGATTTTAGCGAAATAATTATACCGAGTGAAGAGGAAAGTCATGAGTGATACGAAAAAAGTTACGAAAACACCCGCTCACTCCTCAAAAGTTTACAATTTAGGGAAAGTGTAATTCTTCCCAACGCGGTGCCAATAGTTCTCGTAAGAATGCACATTGCCCATCCATCAATACAATGCGTGCAAAATGAATCAAAAACATGTTATGAAGCTACATTGTCAATATTGTTTTTGTATTTCCATAGAAGGGTAATTTTATATACCTATGAAGTATCCAGTCAGGATAGATTTGGTAGTAATCTAATACATTTTACCAAATGCACATATGTAAGGCTAGAATAGAGATTACGTGACGAAGTATTATTCCGTGGAATTAGAGGTTTAATTAGGTAATATTGTATACGTAGTACGGCGCCCCGTTTATACGCGGAAGTAGTACTACCTATTACTCTCAAAACTTAATTATTTTTACCCAACTTTAATTTCATAAAAAGCTTATTTATTTCCCAGAGTGAGAGTTTTCATTAATTTTGTCGTATCCTTGACGACTTTTTGCGTCGCCCTGTATAATACTTTCCTCTACCAAATACGAGGGAACGGGAAATAAATACCTGAAATTTTACATGGACATTCTGGTTTTACATAGTACTATTTTATTTAGAAATTCCGTAAGGGTAACGCCCTAGTGGCCTTGGAAACTCCCATATTGTTGAGTTTATACACTATAGTTTGAACATTTATTGGGCTGTAATTTCAGTAAATTAAATTCAACCCAAACACAAATAACTATTAAATCAATGCAAATATACTTCTACCACCTTCGAAGGATGGACACTCTGCTAGTATATGATTTAGAAGAGTAACAATGATTACCCGGTGATGACATCTAGTTGGCTACAATACTTGTCCATAAATATTTAGACTATAACAATATTTTAGAAAGGTGAATAACACTTTAAGGTTATACAATTTGTATATTTAAAACTAAAAATCCTTAATTTCATTGGTGAAACTATATCTAAAATTTGTGTAATATACATATGAGACTTAGGCCCTAGATAAATTAAATCTAAAATTAAAAAGACACTAGTGTCAATTTCAATTATAACTTGTAAAATAAGTTATTCAGTGACACCTATTAGTTCACACCCTCCTTATATATATATATAGTACAATCCCGCTATTCCAAATCCCTCTATTCCGAAAATACGCCTGTGCTGAATAGATGGAGTGTGGAAAGGAGGAGGTGATGAGTCTATTTCTAAACCAATCACTGCCCAACAGATCAATATGTTGAGTTTAAAATCCGTCGTTTCAGAATATCAGCTAATCCGAAAAATGTTCGATTTTAAGTAGATCAGATTAGAGGGGAATCTACTTTATGTTGTTCAAATTTCAATCTATAATAAAATACTCTTTATTCATCCACTCAAGTTCAAATACATTTTTTCTAAAACTTGTAGTGAATGAGGCTTTATGAATACAGTTTTTTTCATATATTATGCCATTTAATAAATTTATTTGTTTATTAATCATTTTATTTTTCACAAAATGGGGCAAATATGAAATACAGTTATTTCGTCCCATTTGATTTGAAAAAGGTGATAACATATGATTTTATAAAACATGATTTTATGTAATATGTTGTGTTGTAAAACTGCAGCTTTAACTTATATGCTGTGTTACTTTATTTATATAATTTGTATTTATTTAATAAAAAGTAATTACAACAAAATGGTTCATTGTTCCCCTACATAGGAATTGACTTTAACAAAATGTTGTTTATATTACTTTGTTTTAAGAGAAAAAGTTGTAAGAAATATATGTGTCTGTAGATTTTACAAAATTATTTACTTATTTTAAATTTTACGTAACGAAGAGGTATTCCATTTTTTTGTAATTTATGAATGCAGCGGATTTTACACACGCACAAGCAGCGAAATTGTGCGACTTAGCTGAAGCTGTGGCAACATTGTATACGTCGCGTGCAAACTGCTTTCAGTTCATACACCACAGCTGTGACAAACGTGATAAATCCTTTGTGAAATACTGCGACCGAGGTTTATATTTTACGTGGGTAAGTTACTTCATTACTTTCAAAGATAAAGAATATTTTCTCTGCGCAATAAAACTTTTTATGTGTTCAATGGAACCCAGCAAATCTTCTGTTGACAGATTTAATAGCAGGCCCTACTCTAATAACCTAGATATCCTGGAATAGAGCTATGCTTTCTGTCTTTTTCCGTGTAAAAAACACTTTAGCAAGTTTATTGTGCAATATTGTCTTACCACTATGTTAAAGTTGTGTAATGTTTACTTGTTTGAGAGAAACTTTGTGAGAAATGTATATATCTTTCTTCACAATTTGGGTTTTCGTATGTTAGTGAAAGTTATGATATGGAAAAACAAATTCTACAACAACAGTAAAAATCAAATTTAATTTGGTTTGTTTTGTGTCATGTTTGTGTATAGATTATAAGTGATTATATATCATTTATAATGTTCTATTTAGGCTCTAATTACTTTGAATAGTTATGATATCATGATTGGTAATTACTTACTGTAAAGTAATATAAACAATTGGAATGAATTTTATAAGTACATAAATACATAAAATAATAAAAACAATATTTGAGTTTGTATATTATAGTATTTATATATTTGTATATTATATAATTTAAATAAAAGCTCGTAAAAAAAATTATTTTTTTATTAAAACGCCTATTTATATTTCAATTTCGAAACAATTATTTATCTTCTTAGGAATTATTTTAAAAGAATAACTTTATTCTGACTTGAAAAGATTAAATGTTACTTATTTATCAGTTCTTTTTATTATTTCACCGTCTCTTTGTTCAAATTTGCAATTCATAATAAAATACTTTTTATTCATCCTCTGAAGTTTAAATACATTTTTTTTAACTTGTAGTGGATAGTACTCTATTAATACAGTTTTTAAGAAATAATCATTAATTAAATAAATATAAAGATGAATTCTTTTCGTTTTAAATGGGAGAGATTTTTTTCACAATAGATCCAAGTTATACAATTTATTTCAACTAATTTGGCTTAAAATAACTGATAACATATGATTTCATAACACAGCTAATTTTATGTTATAGGTTATGTAACAGAATAACTGTTTTAACGCATAGGTTATGTGACTTTATTCATAATAAATGTAACTGTTTAGTAGAAACTATCTAAAATAAAACATGTTTTGTTGATCTAAGTAGGATTTGTTCTCGAGAAAACTTTATCTTTATATTACTCGTTTTAATTATTATTATAATTTTATATCGTATTAATTTGTTTTTTAAAGATGATTTATTTGCAATTGGAATGCATATAATAATTCGATAAAACTTGTATTTATGAAAATGATGTTTTAGTTATGGAAATTTTAAAAAAATTAACTTACCATCGGTTGTTTTTGAGGTTTTTTTTAAATTTTAATAACCTGTTTCATAAACATATGTTTAAACTATATGAAAGTTAAACTAACCTAGGCTATTTGTAAGTCACAAGATTTAAAATATATCCTAGGTTTAAAATGTACCTTCCATTTACTATTCAAAACTACTTGAACTGGAAAAGTTAAACAATTAACGAGCACGAAAATGCAATTTAGATTCACGAGCTAGTCTTATCTCAAACCGTCCTTAATGTTTAAGGAGTCAGTAATTATATGCACGAAGTAAGGTTTTCTTTCTTCGATCAGAGCAATAAATACAAACGTAGTTTTTACACTGAGTACGACGTAGTAACGTCTCTAACAGACCAATTGTGACAAACGTGTTTTAAATTTGTTCAGTGCCTTATAGGAAGAAGCCACTTATATTATAGAAGAAGCATTATTGTGATTTTAAATACAAATATAGTTATAATAATAAATATAACAATCATATATGATAAAATATATGTTAAAATAGCACGAAAATAACTTTAATAAATAAATGATCAGCAAAAACAACTAATAGAGATGATTGGTTAATGAAATTCATTTATATTCACCGAATCCAGGTCAAATACATATTTTTAAACCTATAGGAGATATTAAATGATGGTGACACATTTTTTTCAAATATTTATTCAATAATTCAATTTTTAATAAATGTGAGTCTAAGTCGGATTTGAACTGAGTATCTTCAAGTTTAAAGTATAGTGCTTTTGGCATTGAGTGAACCTTCCCATAGCTAGAAAACTGTTTCTCATTGACGTTGGCCTATACGAATTTTTATTTTGCGCCTATTTGGTGTCGTCGAAATCTGAATTGTACAACGTTAAATTGATGCCATGGATACCACACAATAACATAAATAATGCTCAAGGATTAAAATTATTGAAAAAAATTAATAAAGAAGCCGGTTTAACGGTATCGAACCTTGGTACGCAAATGAACAGTGCGAAGGGAGAGTTAAAATAAATTACAACACAAAACATTTGTAAGCGACATAAAAAAGCATATAAATAGTAACAAATAAAAATATTAATCCAACACCATAAAAAAGGAAATGGAGACCTACAGCTTTTTTTGCCAATTAATATGGTTATTCTGACTTATATATAGGCCTATATATATATATATATATATATATATATATATATATATATATATATCAATTCTTTCTCTTGATGCTGTATCCCTATGAAAAACGAAAAGTTACTTCAAAGTGGTAATGGTAAATAGAAGTCTTTATCGTTGGTGCTTGTGTTCATGTTGTTCCACAAATTATATAACAAGTATAAATAGCTATTGCCAACACTTTACATTTTGTTCGACACACACACACACACACATATATATATATATATATATATATATATATATATATATATATATATATATATATATAAACGATTTATAAAA
Source organism: Prosapia bicincta (assembly GCA_036971475.1). Classification (NCBI taxonomy): domain Eukaryota; kingdom Metazoa; phylum Arthropoda; class Insecta; order Hemiptera; family Cercopidae; genus Prosapia; species Prosapia bicincta. The sequence continues at coordinate 14,825,612 of JBAIZL010000006.1, read as the reverse complement.
TTCTATGGATGAAATTCTATGTTTGTTTTATATATAAATATATGGTTAAAACCACATTCAGCAAGAAAGTTGTAGTCGTAAAACTAAAAGTTACGTAGCAAGTTTTGATAATGCTGATACTAACAATCATTGAAAATCTGATTCATTTATGTTAATGAAAGCGCTATTTAACCACACACACACACACACACACACACACACACACACACACAAACACACACACACGCACACACACACACACACAAACACACAAACACACACAAACACCACACCACACACAAACACACACACACACACACACACACACACACACACACACACAAACACACAACTTATGCAATCTAAAACACTATATAAGGTATTCTTTCAAGCTTCAATGAATTATAAAGTTTCATAAATATCGAAATAGAATGAAAAGCATATAGTTATGCAATAGATAAACAAATACAATTTTGAAATTAATAAAAAAATCCAGGTAGCTATATTAAAACTCTAATAGTGAAATGTTTTTCAAATAGAATGATTTTAAATGATTTGTTGGAAAAAAATATACTTTTAACAATAATCTTTTATACTAATGGAAATAATAATTTTAAACTAAAAACTGTTTCTGATATTAAAATCAAAACTTAAAGCCTATCATCGCTTAAATCAGATCACACGAGCAATAAAAAACGTCTCTTTGTCATAGTTCAAAGAATAAATCTAAAAGAGTTTAAAGGTTTCACAGGACGTAAAAATGTTGTCCATGTAACGTATACGTAGATGGGTATCATAATGTCCAGTTACCTTGGCTTTAGTTATGTCTGGATGTGTAAACCCGTATTGAATAGCAACGGCTTCCCGTTGATCTCAATTCCCATCTCAGATATTACGGTATTGGATTTTGTTGAGTCGAATAAGCTGCAGTGAAAGGATAATGAAAATCTTGGTAATACTAAAATATTATCCCCCCCCCCCAATGGGGAGTAGGATTAGAGGCAAAAACAATAACGCTATTAGTGGAGTATTTCAACAAAAAAAGGGTTAAAATGTGAAGATTTTGTTATCGCACTTAATGACAATTTTTAAAGTTGTTAGTGTGGTGGGATGTTTACATGTATGGTGTAATATTCAAAGCAGACATGGGGATTACGAATGAAAAAGAGGAAAAATAAAACTGTAAGTTGAATGAGCCTAGAAATCACGTTTTAAAAAATTCAAAGAACAATTGTTCATATTATGATGCATTATTTTAGTTTGAGTATTTCTAACTATTTGTGTTACAGATATTTAAATAAACTACAGTCTTCCATGATACACACAATATTTAATACAAATATTTATTACATCATTACAATTTTACTGCACGTATTAAACATAGCATTTATTGTATACCTAATATTTTATATGGATATAAAAAACTATATAATTGTATAGCTTTGAGTTATCATTACATCATAACCTGTGTAATATTTCATTACATAAATATTTTACTGTTTGTTGTAATTTTGGAAGATTGATTATAGAAAAGTTTATTAACTATGTAAAAATAAAACTAAATAAATTAGAAATTTACCTTATCCTAAAAAATATAACCCTCCAGATCTCTAACATATTAGTAACACACAAACGCGAACACATGCGCACACCCACCCACCCACCCACACACACACACACACACACAAAAATATCTCTCTGTATATATATATATATATATATATATATATATATATATATATATACATACATATATGCAACATGCAATTATTTTTAGGTTAGAGAATATAGAAATCAAGTCTCTGAAATTGACAACGATGGTAGTTGGCACCAAGGTAGTTGTAAAAATAAAACAATAACTTTAAGGTTTTTAACTTTTCAATGCTTTATAATTTCTACATATTTTGTTGTTGTTATGTGTTGTTAAAATAAGCAAGGCGCTAAAAGGGTAGTTAAAGTACCATTAGAGAAGCTTAGGGCAATGCCTTATTAAATTAGTAAAAAGAAATTAACTGTAGTGTAACGGCACAAAGTTTTGAACTAGCGGTTATAACTAAAATTGAATTGGTTGCATTTGATAAAGTGTTTTGTGATTGGTTGAAAATTGGCAGATGGGGGAAAAGGACACTTTACGTCAAGAACGCAAAAGCACGAGTAAAATTCTGAACAACGACGGTGGTAGGACGTGTAGGAAGGGGGTGGATTTAAAGGAGGAAAGGGAAATGTATATTAATTGTATAGTTTTGGTAGCAAAACTAAAGAAAGAAAAATATGTAAATTATTAGAAATCAATATGGTAGTTCGAATTATACGAGGTTACACAATAAAGTCCGGAGGAGCCACCCACGCTTTGTTGGAGCAGTATGGGGTCTGCTTTATTAATAAAAACGACACTGATTTTAAGTTTAACACCAAAGAAAATTATAAGAGAGATAACACAAGTTTCATGAGTAGCAGTTAATTCTAAGCCACTTACCAATCAAACTGTATGAGGTTCTTGTAGAGCGGCGAGTCGTTCGACGAAACAGGCCTGTTTGGTGTCTAGCAGAGATGAAAGAAGGTTCTCGACGAGTGGCATAAACTACAACTCATTTAAGCTTTAATTTAATAATTTCACTGAACTTAGAACAATATAAAACGTCTTGAATTAATAAATATTTATTCCTTCAAGCGGTTAAAGGAATTAATGTGCTGATTCAATGTTGGCCACACGCGGTTAACCAAGACAATGGCACTCGAAATTATAACGCGGTTAAATTGACTTATTAAAGTTTGACTGCGGTAATTTATAGGTAGAACGCATTTAAGACATTAACTGAACATAATCAATAAGCGGTGTAATATTATAACGCGGTTAGCACCCGATGTAACCGGCTAAAAGCACTTGACTCGAAAGGATTGCTGAATTCTAATGCGCCATGTTGCAAGAAGTGTAACATAGACGAAGGAAGAAACTAGCAAAAGGTGACTAGATCAGAAACTACGTGGACCTAGTCTAAAACATAGATGAATAAGCTCAATGCGTCTGGTAACTGGATCGCAAAACTATTTCTTTGCAGTAAAAGAAGCCTAGATTCGGGCCGGCAACGAATGTCTAGTAGGCGGTGGATATTGAACTGTGGTAAGGAACACCAGCTGTTCCTAGGTTATATCAAAAATAATGACGGATGTCAACAAACGTGGTTTATGGAAAGTGAGGTTAACAATCCTGTACTTAACATTAATAAAGTAAGTTATTAAAAGTGGGTTATTTTAATTAACTTAAAGGAGGATGTTAGACAGGAAGTGTAAGGAAAGTGTAATGAAAATAAGCGATTGAAGGAACTGCCGACCAATTGTCGAGATCAACAGGGCGAGAAGGCTAATCCAAGGATAACCTTTATCGCAACTATAGAGCTTGAAGTCCAAGGATAGGTACGACCTTCCGTGAGTTACATATATATATATATATATATATATATATATATATATATATAATATATATATATATATATATATACCTTCCGTGAGTTACATATATATATATATACTATTTATACTATTTATATACTATATAAACTATTTATATATATATATATACATTTCTTTTATTGCAATTATTAAAATTCCAGCCAACCCGTAAAATAGTTTTTCAAAATTTAAATACCAGAGAAAAACTAAGAGTAAAATCAAATAATTACCATATTACATATTCTGAAATTTATAATAATCTTCTTAGTAAAGTAACGTGTAGCAAAATATTAATTTGTTTAAAAAATTAGAATTATTAGTTCTAGGCATTCATTTAATTATAAATCCTTTTCCAGTTAGTATATCAACACTGACATGATTGGATGGCAACCTAATGATAGGGATTGTAATGATTTTTGACTTAGCATTGTAATTTTCCGCTCATAAACATTAAAATTTATTTAGAAAACACAAACTAAAAACACAAATTTTCCAATGCCAATTCTGAACGTTACTTGAACAAGGTTTCACTTGAAACATTTCAATATTCGACTATATTGAAAAATGATTTTGCAGAGTTTACTTACAATTTAAATTTATACTTTTTATTTCTTTTAGGTCCTTTTAAAAAACTTACATTTATAACAACTATTTTTTATATTAAAACTAAATGACCATAAATATAGCATAAAAAACCAAAACAACAAATAGTTTGCAAAGCTATCTGTATTAAATTTACTACATTACCCCAACAAACGTTATGTAAACCCTTCCCACATTTCTTCCGAAAGGGATCAGCCACTTAGGACACATGTATATATTTATAATTGTTCACGTACTTTGGAGAAAGCTAAAAATTAACCGATAAACAAAGTATGGTATTAGTTAGGGCAATATTGCTGACAACCCAAGACTGCATTACCCCAATGGAAACGTCCAAAGGCTACAGAAGTCATACGTTTCTAGATTCCAGAATTTTGACTGTCAAACAATCCAATAAAACAAAGTTTTATGGATACCCAATCAGCACCGAGAAATTACATCAGTTGCTATGAGTAAATCGTGTGAAAAAGTTAATTATGTAGTAAATATAATATAGGATGAATATTTTGGGATTATAAAACAAGTTTAAAGATCAGGGATAACCTATTGTTTAAACTACCACCAACATTGTTAAAGCTAATTGGATTGCCAACAGGAGTTCAATTAAATTCTAAAACTACAGACAACGGACTTATCCATTTGTAGGGGGAAGTTATGTATGTAGAAATCAATAAGAGAGCGGGGATTTTAACCAAAGCAGAAAACGTTTTAATCCACATAATTATTCTTTATAAACGGTGTAGTTATATTGAAAGGCGTAGGCATATTGAAGTTATATTGTGTTCCTTTATTACATGACGAATTTACATTTTTGAGTTTCAGAATATTTTCTTCTATGGGAATAAATCCTTTTACTAGCGCACACTCTCCTGATATATATCTTGTACAAATTTTCAATCGTTTTTCTTCCAACCAATCAAGTTCAAATACATTTTTTGTAACCTATGGTGAATGGCAATTGATGTTAACAGAGTTTTTTCAATTATTTATTCAATAGTTAAAATATAAAAGTTTGGGGGACTCTAAATAACTGAGTGTCGTCATGTTCGAAGTCTAGTGCTTTGACACTAAGCCTACTTTACCATAGCTAGTACTTCTCAAAACTGTATATGAATATTTCTTTGTCCTCTTATTTTTAAAATATCCATTGCAGAGCCTTAAATTGTTGCCATGGTTACCCCACTATATCATAAGTAATGCTATAGGAGGAAGAATGATAGAAAAGAGTAAAAAAAACAAACACACTGGATTAACGGTATCGAACCTTGCTTCACAAAGGACGATTTGAACGGAAAGCGATAGGAAACTACAATAAAACTACAATAAAGCCCATAAATTGTAACAAATAAAAATACTAGCCAAAGCCATACATAGATAGGGAAGTGGAAAGTTGCAAAAATATTCGCTTTCTATTATGTCACTTGCTATTTTTATTCTGAAGTATGTATATTTATAATAATTGTAATTATGAAATAAATAAAACATAAAAAAATGTGTTTGGTAATTTAAGGAGGAAGTGACTTGAAAAGAATTTCTATGACTTGTAAATGTACAAGTGCCTTAAGACATTTACTGTACCGTGGCCTTTGGAAACTATTTCCAACAAATGTTTAACTTCATAATTGTATTTTCTTCAAATATGAACATTAAGATTTTATTTAATTGACTTTGCATTTTTATTCTACATAAAACTTAAATATATACATTCTAAAGGAATGTCTTCTTAAAAAAGTCTCTAAATACTCAAACACTTTTTTAATTGAATATTTTCCAGTAGAAAATAGGCAACCTGCTAATAACAATAACTATATCTTGTGGAAATATTACAGCAGCTTGACTGTGTTCGTGGCAGCAATTCCCCACAATGAATTTATATTTACTTATAATAGTCACTTCATACTTCTTAAACAATTGTTATCTTTAGCAAAATAAGTATAAAGCCTTCAACCTGCTAAAATTAAAGTAGCAAAGAGTCAGATGAAAACAAATGTTTATAGAATATTATCTATCTATAAATGTAGATTTTTTTATTTTTGTTATAATAAAAAATAAATAAACATCTAAGCAAATAAACTATATATATATTACTATTATATAGCAATAATAATAAATAAATAAATAAATAAATAAATATATATATATATATATATATATATATATATATATATATATATATATATATATATATAATTTAAATTATATATAATAATAATAAATATATAATATTATTATATTATTCTCTCTCTCTCTCTCTCTCTCTCTCTATATATATATATATATATATATATATATATATATATATATATATATATATATATATATATATATATATATATATATATATTATATAATAATATATATTATTATATAATATAATAATATTATGTTATTAATGTAATCTATATTATATATAGATTATATACATATAATCTATGATTGTAATCTATAATCTATATTATATATACAAATAATATATACATACATCTAATATATACATGTATATATACATCTCTCCGTTTAATAAACATTATTAATTCTAGTTTACGAATGATGCATTCAATGGTTATGGAATGTATTGATACAGTAAATTATACGGACACTGGACAAGGCTACCCTGTCGTCCGATGGTAATTACCAGACGATGCCAACAGCAGATATTTAAATTCGTTTGCTATGAATGCTGCAGGTAAAATATTCCGACAGTTCATGCTCAAATGCATAGGTTTAAGCTTCAACAGCATTAACTCGAAGCAATTTGCTACATGGATAGGTTTAAAACTATTAACTCGTATCAATTGTTACGCTACGAAAAGTAGTTTTGAACCCGATGACAGAAATAAGGGGCTTCCAATATTGTAACTTTCATTTCGTTTAGATTTTATATACAGATAAAGAAAATAAAATGTGCTCAAGATAACTTTCTAAAATAATTTATTTTTAAAAAGGTAAAAAATTCATAAATTACAAAAAAGGGCCTCCTGCCCTTACTTTTACACTAAACTCATGCAACGGGCTAAAGAGCTAGTCTTTTTTTCGCAATAAAATCTGAATTTGTATTCCAACTCAAATTTCAAAACAGTAACTTTCCTCCTATGCCAATCCTAGGGCTAGCTTTTGAGTAAAACCACATTGTTTTTATTTTGGCCTATGGGACCAATTGCATATATAAATTACCAATCGTTAATAAGACACGTTTTTATTCATCCAATCAAATTTAAATAATTTTTTTTAAAGATCGAAATCTTGTTGCTGTTCATGGCGAGCTAGTTGTTAATTACCTATTACACTTTTGCTATTATTTGCGACCCTACGTTTTGTCAACTAAAGGTTGTGAAATTCTTAACTTACACTTGGAAGGGACGTTATTGTCTTACGACTTCTTCAGCCTCGTATTTTTGTCGCTAGTATTGCTGCAGTTCTGCTTCTTTGGTACCATTTTTTGAAAGTTAGAAGTGATGTGATCGAAGAGTATGTGTGATCTGTGTCGTGTTTGTTCATTTAGGATGTCATTTTTATGTATCTTGCTATATCTGTATATTGCATAATGTTCTAGAGTGTTGCATTTATGGCCTTTGTGTCATGTGTGGAGGATGATCATGTTATTTTCCTTACTATTACAAGAGTGGTTAGTGTCCATGAGGTGATTTGCGAAGGTAGATTCAATAGTGTGCAATGCGCTTTTGTGTTCTTGTGAAAAATTGCAAGGTAATTCGCTTTATATTTTGACACTTTATGTTGTCATTCTGATATATATATATATATATATATATATATATATATATATATATATAATTTTTCTTTGACATCCTCAGTAGGAATCGACTTTATGAAATTCTTTTTTTATATTACTTGTTTTGTAAGCACTATGAATTAATTAATTTTACTGCCTAATGAGGATTTATGTAAACCGAAGACGTGATTAAAGTGATGTGTTTGTTAGACCTTACAGAGAACCTATTTGTTGCGCTTCAACCACACCTCCTTCCTCCGCATTTAAGACATTTAACTTTTGAATAATCTGTAACCACAAATCAAAGCCAAAATATGTTTGGTATTGACTTACATGTTACGCTATTTGTGTAAATATGTTTATACTCAGAGGTTAAAACCTTTTTCGTATAAAATTTAGGCAACCTTTTTTAAACCTTTTTGAGTCCAAAACAATTTAAAATTAGGGTTGCTTGTTGCAATCGTCTTAAATTCACTGATTGAATTATAATTATAATACTGAATCTACTTAAATAAGTGAATGTTAAATAGCCTATTGCTGACGCGTTAAGGGGCAATCGTTTCTTTAACGAATTAAAGTCTCTACTCGTAAAGTCTCTTTACTTCCGAAACTCGTCAGCAAGTAAGCTCTTTAAGCATTTACTGAGTAAATTATTATTTAATTATAAATCAAAATAATTAGATTCTGCTATCACTTCCACATGTTATATCTATGAGTTACATTTTTCAAAGTTTCATGTTATATTATTTTCATTTTTGGTGTATATTACAAATTTCGACACAAAAAAGTTTTGTTTATTATTTTAAAATTTATAAAATACTTGACTAAAGTTTTAGTAAAAAAATAATTATGATTCCAACTATACACCAATAAACATTGTGTTTGTAAATACATAAACTAAACGACTCTAAATTAATTTTTATATATTTGTTTTAATTGTTTTTTAGTCTATTTTTTGTTTAATATAATAAACGTACCAGGAATCTAACCTATAAATTATATACTCTGATCGTTTTTCACAAATATTGCAAAAATTAACGACAAAATATTGTTTTAAACGTTGTTAAATGGTTATTATTTCACTGAAATATCAAGAGATCGAGCTGTAATTTTCCTATAATCAGTTTGTAACCTGTCAAACTTTATTTAACACAGGTGAAAAAAGCCAGTTCATGTTTAGAAAAGGTTTTACCATCACGAGAAAGTTATACAAGAGGTTTTAATTGCAGTTGTGAACTTTGTGTTTTCACGAATACGTAAAGGGTAACGCCGTTAAATTAACTTTCAAGAGGTATGTTGTAAAACGTTTTAAACTAAATAAAATCAATATTTAATAATTTGAGAGACTTTTTATCAGTATATAGCTTTCTGAGTGACTCGGGAGAAACCACTATTGGTAATTAGCCACTTTGAGACCATTCAGCCTTTACAAATTGTTTGTTTTGGAAATGAATGTGACCTAAAGAACGTTGAATGTTAGGATTCCGATCGAAGATGTATAATTTTATAGCGTGATTAGTAAATTAATTCATTGCTTATTGAGGAATTATTATTCAAATTGTTCACTATTTATCAAATATTACTCAATGTTCACTTATTCCTTCTATTAGCTCACTCTCTCCTGATACACATCTTGTACGAGTTTTCATTGATTATTAAAATGTATTATTACTTTGTTTTTTTTTTAAGTGTTGTGAATCACAATTGATGTTAATACAGTTTAGCAAATATTTATTTAATTGAATTAAAATTGTTTTTGTCTATGTCGGATTTGAACTGAATGACTACATGTTTGGAATCCAGAACTATAGCGCTAAGCCAATTTCCCCATAACTAGAAACCTATTTCGTGAATATTTAAATTAAGTTTTAAGAGAGCGGTTTCTTGGGATAATGAAGGGATGGATAGAATGAGAAATTATAGATCTCATCAGATTTATATGTTAGAAACTAAAAAAAAGCAAAACCGTAGTAGCAAACAAAAATAAGAGTAAAACACCATATACTGTTTAAATAAGAAAATGGAAAACTAGCAATAAGCAACTAAGTCAAAATACATCATCAGGAATATTCATCATTTGAATATTCCTGATTTGTTGGTACTATTAGCCAATGAAAAGCTTTGAATTGTAAATTCAATTATAATTCTTGTATTTGTATTTTGACTTAGTTCCTTATTAATACAAAAGAATACATATTGCGATATATATATTTATATATATGTATGTATATATATTAAAACAACATAGGTTATTCAAATACAAGAATATTTATTAATTTATATTCAAAGCTTTTTGTTGGTAAACAGTACCAACATCATCAAGTATGAATTTTCATTTTTGATGATGTTGGTACTGTTTACCAACGAAAATCTTTGAATATAAATTAATAAATATTCTTGTATTTGAATAACCTATGTTCTTTTAAATTATTAGAGAAGCAAACGTATTTTATATTTATATATATATATATATATATATGTATAACTTATTTTCATTCCTGGGTAAAATATGTATAATAAAGTGCAGTGATGTACAGAGTTCCTATTTTATTTTTTTATCTTTTTCATACATTTTTCGAAGCTGTATAGCTCCATAAATACGAGTATGTAAGTAATTTTGCCATATGTATGTATTTCTTGAAAGAATGTTTCATTCCCTTCAAAAACATATATAACATGGTGTAAATATGATATTTTTTTTATAAATCAGTAATTTTTTATGTTTTTCCTAAACGAATCTGTCTGGAGGGCTAGAATTCAAAAAGTCAAGTTTAAAGAAATTCATTTTTGAGTAACTAAATTTACTAACATTTTTTTTCTTTGGAAGGAAATTATATTCCTTTTTTTCAGATTCTACTTTGACTTGAGGATTCTAAGTGGAAAACTTTAATTCTCTATTCCACCGTAGCCCAAACTTTTTGATGTCGCGGATCCACTACTGTTAACTGATGCCCGCCCACGAAATATACTCACGGAATTGTTTTGTTTACATTTTCAGTACATTTCTTTTTTTATGTGTTTTGTTAAAATTTCTTCTAATAATTCACACGCTCATAATATATATATATATATATATATATATATATATATATATATATATATATATATATATATATATATATATACATATATATATATATATATATATATATATATATATATACATATATATATTGTATTCGTATTCTTATATATATTTTCCAAACTCTCTTGTTCAAAATTGTAACCGTTATTAAAATAACTATTATTCATCTTCTCAAGTTCAAATTCATTTTCTAAATTTGTAGGGTTAGACACTTGATGGTAATACAATTGTATCCAATATTAATAAATTTAATAAATTAATTTTAGTTTTATGTGCTAGAAACACCTCTCACTAAAGATGCAAGGTATGGAATATAGTTAATACGTCCCTTTTGGCTTAATAAAGGTGATCACATATGATTCCATAAAACAGCTGGTTTTATGTTATGAGGTAGATCAGCTGTTTTAAAGTATAGGTTATGCTAATTTATTTATATAATTTGTAATTATGTAATAAAAAGTAATTAAATTAAAATTTGTCCCTGTTAACCTAAGTAGGGATTGACTTTAAGAATATTTGTTTGTTACTTGTTTTTACAAATAAAAAAGAAGATTACAGTTTTACATTACAAAATCCGACTTTAATGCTAATTGAATACTGCTCTAGATAAAGCAATATTAGCTTGATACAATCATACCACTTGGAATTAATAATACGAATTAAAAACTCACCTTATTTGACTCAAAAAATGTATTTCAGATGGAAATTGGTATGTATCTGGATGGAAACTTGATACGCACGTACGGCGGGGGGACTTCAGGTTAACTCTGTTGCCAGATTTGCTGTTCATATAGAATGAAAGCACGTTGTTTCACACAAAGATCCAAAGCATCTTTTAGGAGTTCAGGCACAAACAGATTGAGATTGGAACTGAAATTTGATTAAGTATAGTTTGATGAAAACTGAAAGAAACAATATTTTATAATACAAAAATAGGCCATAAACGGATTCTTTGTTAGATGAAAATTCAATTTTGAATCCATAAAAGTAGTTTCAAAAACTTAGTTTTTTGGATGAAGCAGAAAACAGGTGAACAAACAACTTCAAATCTCCAATTGCCGTCTCAGGAATGTCTATAGTTATTTCTTTTATAAATATCTCATTTAAAACAAGATTGCCACTATATGAGTGGTTTTCAAACTCCTATTAGCTCACATTCTCCTGATATACATATTGTACATAGTTTCATTCGGTAATAAAAAAACGTTGTTTTTTGATCTAATAAAGCTCAAATACTTATTGTACAATACTGTTTTTTTTAAACCTACAGTGCATAACAATTGGTGTCAATACAGATTTAAAAAAATTATTCAATAATTAAATTTAAAAAATTTGCGGGTACTATTTAGGATTTGAACTCAGTATTTGCATGTTCGATGTCTAGAGCTTTTTGGCACTGAGCCAACTTTCCATAGTTATTGTTAAGTATTTTGCCATGTAACGGCAACATTGATTTCCGGAGGACCTTAAATAATTAAATGAATGAAGTTGACATTTTTGCACATACCTCACTGGGCGAAGTACCACCACTTGTCGGACAGCTATTCGGGTGCACCCTTTCCCGCACTTATCATTTACCTGTTGAACTTGAAAGAAATCACTTATATTCAAAATGTCACTATTAATGCTAAGAGTACCTTCGCCACACGACGGGAGAAAGAAAGAGAGAAAAATGGTGTAAACCGAGCCTTGTTTAGAACACACAAGAAACTACGTCACGTCGAGAGTGACGGGAGAGATGTCGTTTAACCGACGTTTCGAAAGGAACTGGGCCGTACCGAACCTTTTAAGGCACAAAGGTTGGCCGATAAGGAGTCCCTCTCTGAAGCATTTACACTGTTTTTTAGATAATATTTAATTTAAAGAAAAGTACATAACAGCTATAAATGAGCTTCTCTAAAGCTTATGAGATAAACCTCCTGTCATAACCTTCAAAGTTTCATATGGTTACCATACAAAATAAATAATGTTCATTCATAACAGTAGGACTACCCTTACCTGAGCACAGCCACCCCTAACTCGGCCGCTACGTAACCTAGGACTATAGGGGTAGTTTTGGATGATGCAGGAGGTCATCGCGCACCTGATCCCTGCCTTAGGGGTGGTTTCGACCGCGTCTAGAGGGGTAGGGGGTAGTTTTTCGAAAAAATTTATTTCCAACACACTGACCTAGGCCAGCCAAACTGGATCTAACCTAACCTAACCTACGTGTAGGGGGTGACCTCGGCTACGTTCAGGACCATCTCTGGGGGTAGCTCCGGGGGTGGAATAAGGGTTGGGGGGTAGTTTTCGAAAAAATTTTGGAAAAACGTTTCTTGACCGATAGGGTGAGTTTAGAGTGTATTATCGCTACTGTAGGGGTAGTTTCACCTAGGGGTAGTTTTTGAATAAAATACGAAAATGCCGAAAATCGAACGGTTTGATCGAATGGCTGTATGGGATATGTCTAGAGTCCAATAAGGAACGCTGCGGGGGTGGATTCACCGAGGGGTAGTCATTAAATAATAAGAAATCGCCAAAAATAATCGGGGTCCTAGGTAAAAGCCACTCCCGAACCGGCGCTTGAGGTAACACCGCCTAGGAGCGGGTAAAGCTAACACGGAGCACGGTCTCGGTTAAAGCCAATCCGAGCCCAGCCACCCAGCAGCTAGGCCTTAGGTAATGCTAACACGGGCTAGCCCTCGGGTAAAGCCATCACGAGGCCGACCCTTAGGTAAAGTAACCCTGGAATAGCCTGGGTGGTGGGGGTAACTTTGGAAAGATTTAATGGTTATCTGATGACGTATCAGCACCCGAGCGAGTCTAGGCAAGTAGTAGGCTCGCCCTAACTATAGTGGTCTACCCTAAATGATATGGGTGATGAGGGGCCCAGGGGTATATGATTGGCAAACTCAAAATTTGTCTATGCTACTAAAATAATAAACAATGCAGTCGGCCTATAAGTAAAGCTACACAAGAGCAGGGCTAGGACGGTTGCTATATCAACTACCAAGAGAAATACCTCCACCAAGTCATAGGTAAAGCTATCTGTGGAGCAAGGCCTCAGGAAAAGCCATCCCTTAGGCCAAACCATAGGTAAAGCCATCCAGGTGTCGGACCTTCGGTAAAGTCACACCAGGAGTCGTGCTAGAGGTAAAGCCCCCAGGAGCTAGGCCTTAGGTATAGCCAACCCGAAGCCTGCCCTTAAGTAAAGCCATCCAGGTGTCAAACCATAGGTAAAGTAACCGAGGAGTCGGGCCTGAGGTAGAGCCGGCCAGGCCCTAGGTAAAGCTACCATTGAGGCAGACCATCGGTAAAGCTACCACGGAGTCGGGGCCTAGGTAAAGCTACCATGGAGTTAGACCATAGGTAAAGCAAACACGGAGCAAGGACTCAGGTAAAAGCCATCTCGAAGCCAGCCGATAGGTAAAGTAACCCTGGATTCAGGCATCAAGTGGGGGTGGTTATCAAATAATATATGAAATTACCAAAAAATGATCGGTTAGATCAAACGACCAACGACCTACATAGAGTTCAAATAGTCAACAAGTTGAATCGACCAAACACAACGCAGGGGCCCGGTAGGCCTACGTAAACGGTCAACGTAAGACGAGAAGGCCTATATAACGTGTTAAACCAATATATATGACAGCCCACATAATGTGTTAAACAAATATGCATCCCTACATACATACTATGCTAGGCCGACATACTATGTCGGTAAATCACCGGCCAAAGCCTATATGAACTGAGATAGTTTCACCTCATATATCAGGCAGAACCACGGGCAGGCAACCGTATAATATGGGAGTAATATAAGGTATAGCTAAACCAATATATACGATAGCCCACATAATGTGTTAAACAAATACGCAAGCTTGCATACATACTATGCTAGGCCTACATACATGAATCCCTAAATGCGCCTACTATGTTGGTAAATCACTGGCCACAGCCTATATGAACAGAGATAGTTTCACCTCATATATCAGGTAGAACCTGGCAATCGTATAATATGGGAAGTACTATAAGGTACATCTACCAATGCATAACCTATCAAGCCCATGACGGTCAACAAATATTACAATATAATTAAAAAAAGTTACGCAACCTATATATACATACAGTGCTAAGCCAACATTCAGGCATATATACTTTGTTAAACCAGCATGCAATATACTCTAAATAGCCATAACGTTGTTAAACCAATATGCAGGTTAACCCATATACATCCTGTATTAGGCCAATAGTCCCGTTACCCACATATGAATATATAATATGTTAAGCCTGGATGAATGATATCTTATATAGTGTGTTAAACAAAAACGCTTGTAAACCCACATAAATAATATGCTAAGCCTACATACTGTGCTAAACAGATACGCATGTAAACTCACATAAATACAATGCTAACCAACATGGATGCTATCCTACATAGGCTTATATACTATGTTAGGCCTGGATACGTGATTGCCCCATATAGTGTGTTAAATAAATATGCGTGTAAACCAAATAAATACTCTGGTAAGCCAACACGCATGCTATCATAGATAGGCGTATATACTATGTTAGGCCTACATATCGCGTTAAACAAACATGTGTAAGCCACCATACATATTATGCTAAGCCGACCTACATGAATCCCTAAATGTGCCCGCTATGTCGGTAAACCACTGGCCAAAGCCTATATGATCTGAGCTATTTTCACCTTGTCTATCAGGTAGAACCAGGCAATCGAATAATATGGGAAGTACTATAGGGTACATCTACCAAGGCATAACCTATCACGCCCATGACGGTCAACAAATACTACAATATAATTTAAAAACGTTACGCAACCTATATACATACAGTGCTAAGCCAACATTCAGGCATATATACTATGTTATACCAGCATGCAATATAATCTACATAGCCATATATACGCTGTTAAACCAATATGCAGGTTAACCTATATACATCCCGTTACCCGCATAGGCCTATATAATATGTTAAGCCTGTATAAGTGATTGCCCTTATAGTGTGTTCAATAAATATGCGTGTAAACCAAATAAATACTCTGGTAAGCCAACATGCATGCTATCATAGATAGGCGTATATACTATGTTAAGCCTACATATCGCGTTAAACAAACATGTGTAAGCCACCATACATATTATGCTAAGCCGACAAGGGCCTACAAATTGTAACACATTATATCCACTGCATAGGTTAGCTAAACGGCTATCACACACTATCCTACAGGTACCACATAATACCTGATCAATAACACATAGTATCCAATGCATAGCCTGACGAAGGTTTAATATATAGTATCCAGAGGCCCCGCTAACGATTAACACGTTGTATCCATAAGGCCTACTATGTCGGTAAACCACAGGCCCAAGCTTATATGATCAGAGTCCGACACACATTTTCACCCGTCTATCAGGTAGAACCTCAGGCAGGGGGCTGTATAATACGGGAAGTACTATATCGTATAGCTAACAATGCATAACCTATCACGCCCATGACGGTCAGCAAATACTACAATATAATCAAAAAAAAAAAAAAAAAAAAGTCGCGCAACCTATATACATACAGTGCTAACCAATATAGGCATATATACTATGTTAAACCAGCATGCAATATACTCTAAATAGCCATATATACGCTGTTAAACAAATATGCGTGTAAACCTACATAAATACTATGGTAAGCCAACATGCATGCTATCATACTATGTTAAGCCCAAATACATAATAGAATACATAATGTGTTAAACATATATGTGTGTAAGCCAGCATAGATATTATGCTAAGAAGACATGGACCTACAAAGTATAACACATTATATTCGGTGCATAGTTTAGCTAATGGATATCACACACTAACCTACAAGCTGCCCACAAATTACCACATAATACCTGATACATACCCCGGATAATCATTAACGCATAGCGGCCGATGCAAGTCATGACTAGGGCTGACACAACATATTCAAACCATAGCCTGACTACGGCTAACACATAGTATCCGATGAGAAGTATGAATACAAAGTAACACATAATATCCGTTGCATAGCTCGGCTAAAGTTCGTCATATAGCACCCTGAGTATAGCTTGACAAACACACAGCATTTCATGAGCGGCGTGATATAAGGTAACACATAGTATCCGATACACAACCTAGGATCGAATATGACGTCATTCAGGTGGAGAACAAGATGGTGGCAATGTTGATACCGACTTCAAAAGGGGCTATGGCCTGTGTAGGCTAGATCAAATAACCAACGTTTCAACTAAACTACTGTTATACGCGTAGTTTAACCAACCAACATACGTGAAGTTCAAACGAACAGCATTGACACCAAGTCCAAATAGGCTATGGCGGCTATGCCCAGATCAGCGTTTCAGCTAATCAAAATGAAAAACTTACGCTAATCAACCAACATCCACACCGAAGTCAACTGGGTTATGGTTAGTGAAGGCACCGGCAAAAGCTTTAAGCCCTAGACATAATTATAGCTATCAACGCGTACCAAAATAGCTATGCAGAAACCGTCAAGGCCATTACACATATTGTACACGTATGTTCTCCATCAAACCGAGACTTTAGACACCATCTCTGTAAAACAGCTAACAAATTATACTCTACCACAATAGGTATGTCAAAACTGTTACCGGATCATAATCTAAGACAGTGGTTACGTAACGCCCTTTATCAATTTAAGACCTTAAGCGATATCTTCGTAAAGACAGCCACAATAGTTACGTTAAAAAGAGCTACCGCTGCTCACCCTACCATAATAGCTACGTACAGACGGCTAATATTGTATAACCTATCACAAGACTTATGTAAAAACAGCTATGCATAACCTGTCACACAATAACTGCGTAAAGGCAGCTAACAATGCCTACCCCTTTAAAATAGCTACGAAAAGATAACAACCAATACATACCCTATCATAATAGCTATGTAAAGACAGCTAAAGATGCATAACCTAACTCAGTAATGATTGCTATTAAATAATGAACCATTACACTAGCCACGTAAAGACAGCTACCAACACCACAATAGCTACGTAAAAACAGTTATCGATCCGTGACCAAGGTAATACCTACGTAAGACCTATATCAGTGCTAAGACAATAGCTCCGTAAGGAAAACCTACCACCTCATGAACTACGACAACAGCAAGGTGTGGACGGCTACCAATACATTACTTATCACAGCTACCAACACATAACTCGTCACACTAGCTAAGTAAATAGCGCTACGATTGAGTAGCCTATCACACAGGCCAAATGAGGGTCACTAACTAAACCATCACAATATCTCTGTACATGGCAGATGGCGTGATGATCCTCATCTTTATCGCACACCTAACAGTAGGTTAGAAGCACTCTGGCTAGCTTAGGTTAGTGGGTTGAAAATAATTTTTTCTAAAAACTACCCCTCTAGACGTGGTTGAACACCCAACAGTAGGTTAGGTTAGAAGCACTCTGGCTAGCTTAGGTTAGTGGGTTGAAAATAATGTTTCCAAAAAACTACCCCTCTAGACGTGGTTAAACCCTCCCCCAAGGCTACGATCAAGGTCACATCGACCGCCTGCATCATCCAAAACCACCCCTAACTTTCAAAGGTTGGTCGTATCTCCATCACGGGCATCACTGACCTGTGGTTGTAGAAGTTAGGGGTGGTTTTGGATGATGCAGGCGGTCGATGTGACCTTGATCGTAGCCTTGGGGGAGGGTTAAAAGGTCTTAAATTGATAAAGGGCGTTACGTAACCACTGTCTTAGATTATGATCCGGTAACAGTTTTGACATACCTATTGTGGTAGAGTATAATTTGTTAACTGTTTTACAGAGATGGTGTCTAAAGTCTCGGTTTGATGGAGAACATACGTGTACAATATGTGTAATGGCCTTGACGGTTTCTGCATAGCTATTTTGGTACGCGTTGATAGCTATAATTATGTCTAGGGCTTAAAGCTTTTGCCGGTGCCTTCACTAACCATAACCCAGTTGACTTCGGTGTGGATGTTGGTTGATTAGCGTAAGTTTTTCATTTTGATTAGCTGAAACGCTGATCTGGGCATAGCCGCCATAGCCTATTTGGACTTGGTGTCAATGCTGTTCGTTTGAACTTCACGTATGTTGGTTGGTTAAACTACGCGTATAACAGTAGTTTAGTTGAAACGTTGGCTATTTGATCTAGCCTACACAGGCCATAACCCCTATTTGAAGTCGGTATCAACATTGCCACCATCTTGTTCTCCACCTGAATGACGTCATATTCGATCCTAGGTTGTGTATCGGATACTATGTGTTACCTTATATCACGCCGCTCATGAAATGCTGTGTGTTTGTCAAGCTATACTCAGGGGGCTATATGACGAACTTTAGCCGAGCTATGCAACGGATATTATGTGTTACTTTGTATTCATACTTCTCATCGGATACTATGTGTTAGCCGTAGTCAGGCTATGGTTTGAATATGTTGTGTTAGCCCTAGTCATGACTTGCATCGGCCGCTATGCGTTAATGATTATCCGGGGTATGTATCAGGTATTATGTGGTAATTTGTGGGCAGATTGTAGGTTAGTGTGTGATATCCATTAGCTAAACTATGCACCGAATATAATGTGTTATACTTTGTAGGTCCATGTCTTCTTAGCATAATGTCTATGCTGGCTTACACACATATATGTTTAACACATTATGTATTCTATTATGTATTTGGGCTTAACATAGTATGATAGCATGCATGTTGGCTTACCATAGTATTTATGTAGGTTTACACGCATATTTGTTTAACAGCGTATATATGGCTATTTAGAGTATATTGCATGCTGGTTTAACATAGTATATATGCCTATATTGGTTAGCACTGTATGTATATAGGTTGCGCGACTTTTTTTTTTTTTTTTTTTTGATTATATTGTAGTATTTGCTGACCGTCATGGGCGTGATAGGTTATGCATTGCTAGCTATACGATATAGTACTTCCCGTATTATACAGCCCCCTGCCTGAGGTTCTACCTGATAGACGGGTGAAAATGTGTGTCGGACTCTGATCATATAAGCTTGGGCCTGTGGTTTACCGACATAGTAGGCCTTATGGATAAAACGTGTTAATCGTTAGCGGGGCCTCTGGATACTATATATTAAACCTTCGTCAGGCTATGCATTGGATACTATGTGTTATTGATCAGATATTATGTGGTACCTGTAGGATAGTGTGTGATAGCCGTTTAGCTAACCTATGCAGTGGATATAATGTGTTACAATTTGTAGGCCCTTGTCGGCTTAGCATAATATGTATGGTGGCTTACACATGTTTGTTTAACGCGATATGTAGGCCTAACATAGTATATACGCCTATCTATGATAGCATGCATGTTAGCTTACCAGAGTATTTATTTGGTTTACACGCATATTTATTGAACACACTATAAGGGCAATCACTTATACAGGTTGAACATATTATATAGGCCTATGCGGGTAACGGGATGTATATAGGTTAACCTGCATATTGGTTTAACAGCGTATATATGGCTATGTAGATTATATTGCATGCTGGTTTAACAAAGTATATATGCCTGAATGTTGGCTTAGCACTGTATGTATATATAGGTTGCGTAACTTTTTTTAATTATATTGTAATATTTGTTGACCGTCATGGGCTTGATAGGTTATGCATTGGTAGATGTACCTTATAGTACTTCCCATATTATACGATTGCCAGGTTCTACCTGATATATGAGGTGAAACTATCTCTGTTCATATAGGCTGTGGCCAGTGATTTACCAACATAGTAGGCGCATTTAGGGATTCATGTATGTAGGCCTAGCATAGTATGTATGCAAGCTTGCGTATTTGTTTAACACATTATGTGGGCTATCGTATATATTGGTTTAGCTATACCTTATAGTACTCCCATATTATACGGTTGCCTGCCCGTGGTTCTGCCTGATATATGAGGTGAAACTATCTCAGTTCATATAGGATTTGGCCGGTGATTTACCGACATAGTATGTCGGCCTAGCATAGTATGTATGTAGGCCTGCATATTTGTTTAACACATTATGTGGGCTGTCATATATATTGGTTTAACATGTTATATAGGCCTTCTCGTCTTACGTTGACCGTTTACGTAGGCCTACCGGGCCCCTGCGTTGTTTTTGGTCGATTCAACTTGTTGACTATTTGAACTCTATGTAGGTCGTTGGTCGTTTGATCTAACCGATCATTTTTTGGTAATTTCATATATTATTTGATAACCACCCCCACTTGATGCCTGAATCCAGGGTTACTTTACCTATCGGCTGGCTTCGAGATGGCTTTTACCTGAGTCCTTGCTCCGTGTTTGCTTTACCTATGGTCTAACTCCATGGTAGCTTTACCTAGGCCCCGACTCCGTGGTAGCTTTACCGATGGTCTGCCTCAATGGTAGCTTTACCTAGGGTCTGGCCGGCTCTACCTCAGGCCCGACTCCTCGGTTACTTTACCTATGGTCTGACACCTGGATGGCTTTACTTAAGGGCAGGCTTCGGGTTGGCTATACCTAAGGCCTAGCTCCTGGGGGCTTTACCTCTAGCACGACTCCTGGTGTGACTTTACCGAAGGTCCGACACCTGGATGGCTTTACCTATGGTTTGGCCTAAGGGATGGCTTTTCCTGAGGCCTTGCTCCACAGATAGCTTTACCTATGACTTGGTGGAGGTATTTCTCTTGGTAGTTGGTATAGCAACCATCCTAGCCCTGCTCTTGTGTAGCTTTACTTAAAGGCTGAGTGTATTGTTTATTAATTTAGTAGGATAGACAAATTATGAGTTTGGCAATCGTTTACCCCTGGGCCCCTCATCACCCGATTCATTTGGGGTAGACCACTATAGTTAGGGTGAGCCTACTACTTGCCTAGACTCGCTCGGGCGCTGATACGTCATCAGATAACCATTAAATCTTTCCAAAGTTACCCCCACCACCCAGGCTATTCCAGGGTTACTTTACCTAAGGGTCGGCCTCGTGATGGCTTTACCCGAGGGCTAGCCCGTGTTAGCTTTACCTAAGGCCTAGCTGCTGGGTGGCTGGGCTCGGATTGGCTTTAACCGAGACCGTGCTCCGTGTTAGCTTTACCCGCTCCTAGGCGGTGTTACCTCAAGCGCCGGTTCGGGAGTGGCTTTTACCTAGGACCCCGATTATTTTTGGCGATTTCTTATTATTTAATGACTACCCCTCGGTGAATCCACCCCCGCAGCGTTCCTTATTGGACTCTAGACATATCCCATACAGCCATTCGATCAAACCGTTCGATTTTCGGCATTTTCGTATTTTATTCAAAAACTACCCCTAGGTGAAACTACCCCTACAGTAGCGATAATACACTCTAAACTCACCCTATCGGTCAAGAAACGTTTTTCCAAAATTTTTTCGAAAACTACCCCCCAACCCTTATTCCACCCCCGGAGCTACCCCCAGAGATGGTCCTGAACGTAGCCGAGGTCACCCCCTACACGTAGGTTAGGTTAGGTTAGATCCAGTTTGGCTGGCCTAGGTCAGTGTGTTGGAAATAAATTTTTTCGAAAAACTACCCCCTACCCCTTAAGACGCGGTCGAAACCACCCCTAAGGCAGGGATCAGGTGCGCGATGACCTCCTGCATCATCCAAAACTACCCCTATAGTCCTAGGTTACGTAGCGGCCGAGTTAGGGGTGGCTGTGCTCAGGTAAGGGTAGTCCTACTCATAACGAATGAAAAAAAATTATCAAACAAACTAGATTGATGACATCGAACTTTACTTCACAAACTTACAATGG
Source organism: Prosapia bicincta (assembly GCA_036971475.1). NCBI lineage: Eukaryota > Metazoa > Arthropoda > Insecta > Hemiptera > Cercopidae > Prosapia > Prosapia bicincta. Next base: position 14,802,986 of record JBAIZL010000006.1, on the reverse strand, counting down.
GAAAAGAAAGCGTAAGGAAATTACAACACAATGCAAATGATAAAATAAAAGAAAACATATAAATAAAATTAATAGTGCAACACCATACATAGAAAGGAAAGTGGAAAGTTGCAAGGATATTAGCTTTTTATCTTACCCCTTAACATTTTTATTCTGACATACGTATTCATATAGATATTTATATTAATTATAATTATAAAATAAATAAAAACGCAAATAAAAGTTTTCTGTACTTATTCAGGAAGAAATTGACATTAAAAAAGTTTTATCGTACTTGTTTCTAGGCAGGGACATTACCTGCAGTACTATTACTACGTACAAAATACTAATTATATGTTAACTACCATCTATTTTACACTTCACCGATCCATTTGTAAAAGAAGATATAGTTGACTAAATTATCTTGTAAGAGGTAAGAACACCTGCTAATTTAATAAAGAATGAAGAGAGATCGTAGATATTCACAACAAAAAGAAACAACTTTGCTTACTCTGTTACTGGAATGTATATTCTGTTCGTGTTCAGAGGAATAACCTTTTGCAGAGAACAAATGCTGGTAGTCACTAACCCTTTCATCTTGTCCTTTCCAAAATTATTTGTAGAAACATTCTCAGTACGTAAATAAGCATTCATTAATATTCTACAAAGCCTTGGAGTCACAGTACCTCAATCTCTGTTTAAACGATTAAAAGCTTATTTATAACATTGCGAAATCTTTTTCAATATTTCATGTTGAAAAAACATATTTCATTTCAAAATATGTCGAAATATATTTCAATTTTTTATTAAGGGTAAGATTAATTTTAATTAAAATAAATTGTCTAACGAAATCTCCTTTCGCCTCCCCTCTGGCTGAACTCTTGCGGAACAAAGGACTGTCTAATTAGCTTAAAGGTTTTAGATTCGTTACTCCTCTTTCACAATAATTATACGAGTATAATTAGTGACGTCTACCATTTAGTTTAATGAGATTACGTAAACATTCTGGTTATATAACATGTTTTTGAAAATGGAAAAAGTTTATTTGTAAATATATACAGCTAATAATTCAAAATACGTTTTATTTTACAATTGCAGACAAGTTGTTCTTTTTCTTCTTGTAATTTTAATGAAACCTATTAGGGCTATCTTCGGTTTTTACGAAATATATAAAAGAATATGGTTTTTTATATTTTACCGTGAATCAATAAACAAAAATAAAATAAAACGCAATCAATATAAATAAATTATTATATTTATCGACTGATAAAAATAATTAATAATAAGACAATAACTTGAAAACGTACAATAAATAAAATAACACAACACGACTTTTAACAAAAAACCAGCAGAATTCTGAAATTGTATGTTATTGCCTGGTTTTGAATACAATATAAAAAACCAATGAGTGAGAAAATGCGTGTTCAATAAGGCTTAAGATTTTTCTCCGTGTAAAACTTAATGTGGACAGGCGAGCCGGCTAAAGTAAATAGTTCTATTTTTAAAACTTAAAAAATAGTATAAACAAAAATGTTTTAAAGTCAATTCCTATTTTTAATCATTACTAATTGTATTATAGTATTTTTGTATAAAATAATTACAGTTATTATAAATAAAGTAACATCACCTTTGCATTAAACCTCTGTACTATCACATAACCTGTAACATTGAATCAGCTGCTTTATAAAATCAGTTACCAGTTATTTGGTATACAACTGTATTGCTTACCTTGCCCCTTTTTATGAAAGTGTTTTTAACATATAAAACTAAAACATTTAAGAAATGAATTCATGAATTATTATATGAAAAAAATGTATTAAAATCAAGTTTCATCCACTACCTCTTGAGTGGATACATAAAACAAATTTCCGACTGAAAATTTGAACAAAAGGTATAGACTAAATAGAGTGTGAACTAACAGAAGGAATTGAAAAAGTAACATTACGATGCGTTTATAAGAGTGGAAAATTGATTCTACTTTGAAGAATTATTTGTTGAATGTATACTTAGTTGGAACTTAATTCAATCTCAAAATTAGCAGTTTTATAAGTTTGTCGTCTTAAGGACGCACCCAAGCTTTAAAGTATAGATTTTGGACATCATATAAAATGAGAATATAAAATCCACAAATAATGATTGAACATAAAAGACGATCGAACCAACATAAAAGCCGCCCTCTGCTGCCCATTCAAGCCAAATGTGTAAAGCCTTATTGAATATCAATGGCTCCCGCTAAATCCATTTCGAGGGACACAAAATAGACTAGTGGCTTCCTTAGAGGCTTAAGACTTTAGAACTTAATTTCATCATTTTTAATTTTACAAAACATTTGTATTCCAAATATAGGAGTATTGCAAATATAAGGTGTATTATATACATGGTAATATACTAAAACACTTTAATAATAATTTTAAATAAATAACTAAATTCATTGTATTATAACCAAATAAAATGAAATATCTCAATAAAAATACATTAAATAATTTAGAACTGTCTATACATGATTTTGGTTTTGTGTTTAGGAGTATACAGTTTAACTCTGTTCCCTAGACAATGCAGTTTTTTCTGAATTATTTGTAAAACAACTAACGTAGAAAAAAATATTTTCAAGTCAACTACTACCTAGGACAACACATTAATATAAATATATTATGTATAAATAAATAAATATATGACAGAATCACAATATTAGTGGCAAAAGGGAAAGTGAGTTTCCTTGCAATTTTTCACTTTCCTCTCTATACAGTAGGTGTTGGACCGTTATTTTTGTTTGTTACTATTTATTAGCTTCCTCTTCGTTTCTAATTTATGAAGCTGATGGTAGTCTATAATTTCTCATTCTATTCGTCTGTTGTTTAATTTCATACACACCTTTATATAACAGATTTATAGCTATATGATAGTTGGTTTAGTGCCAACGTACTGAATTTCAAACCTGTAGTCATTCAGATTAAAGATTCAAACCTATATCAAATTGAAGATTAGCGAATTTTCAACATTAAAACTTTATATAAATACATTTATTGAAACAAATATTTATAACTCAAAACTAATCACACAAGCCCTTAAAATAATTATATATTCTCCAAAATAAAAGCATACATTAAAAACAAAAGTAAAATGAGCAAAAAATTATAATTTCCGAGCCGTCTCAAATTTATAAAATTATATTAAACATACACTCAAACAAAAGACACATTGTTTAGCTTAACAGACAAAACTAACCCCCAAAATGTACCAATAAATTGAGAATAAATACATAATTTAGATGTTTAGAGGACACAGCAGTATAAGTTAGACGGACACCACTGTCCCTCACTTCAAGGTTATTGCAGACTAAAGCCTTTTTACGACTCAAGTATTTTTAAAGTTTGCAGCAACGGAAAATTCAAGGGCTGGCAAGAATAATTTCTTTTTTATATTTGCTTGTCGAACGAAAATGGCGAATTGTCTGTATAAAATACTGATTGTGTCACCGGTCAAAACGGTTAAAAGTTAAAACCTTATACTTTTCGAAATTCTCCTCACAAAAAATCAAATTTTCTTGAGAATATTAAAATATGAATGAATAATATCTACAATCAAACAATCTCCATGTAGACATATACATGTTCTAGCGTACATCCAGCAAACACAAAAACAACACAGGTGGCGCTTCAACTGTTCTTGGCTTCACCTTGTTATTATAACCTCTAAGTTACCTTTTTTGAGTGAAAATAAAAACAATATTATCTTTAAACTTTTTATGAAGACGATTCCAGGACGCCGAAACAGTTGCTAAGATATAACATATCCCATTTACGTAGAATAAAGCAAGAGTATTAATGAGATTTGTAGGTACATTCCATCGGTTACTAACCAATGTTATCCTATCTTTAACCAAAGACCTTGGTATGGTTGAAACAAATTGCATCTTGAACAAGCAGAGATGGGTAAAAATACTTTACGCTAACGCACGCACACTGGCATCCGCGTAACAATACACTCCAGTACAGGCTCTCCCACGAATAAAGTACAGTCAAGTGCGAAAGTAAACGTTTAATATTACAGACAACACATTTTTATTTACTTTCACCTATTACACCAAACGTAATTCCATTTACGTTATAGGAAATAATTTCATACAAATTCAGGACCAAGTGTATTTGAAAATATACTTTAAAAAAATCATCGCTAGTTAATCTTATAGTAGATTCCTCTTGATGAATGCTTTGGAATCGAATCGTACAACACGACATGAATAAATGTGTTTCTGGTTTGAGAGGTTTATTTATTTGTAATAAAAATTATTCTAGAGTTTCTCAAGTTGTTATGGCTTGGAATGCTCAGAAAAGGTTTGTGGATTTATTACTAGGGTAACGACTTAAACAACATGGTAAAGGAATTAGAGGGGTCATGGAATCTCTCTTGCAGGGTCGCGTACTGAAGTGAAGGTACCGTATATCTATGCCATAAATTAGTCTCTCTTAATGATCTCATTGTCAGAGTGAAGGAAAACTTATCGTACGAGCAATGACGGTCATGTGAAGCTTCAACCGGGATAAGTTCCATTGCCCGATCTTATATAGTAAAACAAATGGATACTGGTTGTGGAGAATCGTCACAGATGTTATTTATGAACGTATGCACTCCGGAGTCTAACTGCTCATCACAGATAAAAACACATACATGCATGGTATAAATCTATAAATGGATGTAATTATTTCAAGTAGATTCAGAAGCACTCTATAGATTCATTATTAACACACACTAGAATCTCTACTATCCGTCAAGGATTAGGAGAGCGACGTGAATGATTAGATACTAGAGGGTGGCCTCACACAATGTCTCACCTAAAACCGATAGAAAACATTTTACTAATAACGGTTTGTATTAAATAATGATAAATCCTAAATGAACAGTATTTCAGAACTTTAGAAAATGCTTCAGAGTTATGGGATGTTATCAGAGCTAAAAATAACAAATTAACGACGAAGGAAACTTTGGCGTAATAGCCTCGACGAAGCAATGACTGCAAGAAAAGTAGAAGAGGGATTAACGCATGACAGAAGATATCGAAAATAGGGGACGGAGACAAAGCGACAGATGTAATAGCTCTACTGCCTATAGATGAAATATATATATATATATATATAAACAATACTAGGTAACAATAAAACCCAATTTTCTGTGAAACAAAAGCTACTAACATTGTACGATTGCTACGAAAACATACTAAATACAATGAGGATGGACTTTTAGCGCATATCTGCAAGCGAGTTAAGGCTTGAAACAGTACCATATGAGAGATTAGGGGAAATATATGATTCCTCCCCCACCCACAATAATGGAGAAGATAAAAACTATACAGGTATTGTACGGTCATGTACGACGAATGAGCGATAAAACGCCAGCTAAAACTGATATTGAGATGGAGACCACAGCGAAAGTAAAAACAACGTCGTCCAAGGACGAGCTGATGTCGTCCAAGAGGTCGAAGAACGTTCTGAAAACCAGTGTTGCGTACGATTCCCTTAAAGCAGAAGACAAATACGAGTATATACCGTTACAAAAAATGCTTGCACTATAGGAGTACAGTTTTTTCAGGGATTTTCTTCTTACAATCGATCCAAACATCGTGAACGAGCTCGTTGATTCCCTCGCGAGATACGTGTTTCAAATGCACATTCAGTGAGTACCTATACTGCGAGTGTTCACCACTATCCATGTACCAATCAGTTGAGATCTTTCTATTGAAACTACGAAGATAAGACATGAAACAGAAGTTTCCCGTGAAGAGCGAAATAAAAACTACATGGAAAGAGAAACCTTGCGATTACTCGTGATTTATTACAAAAGACCGACACTCCAGCGTATATTGTGGTGTCCAGCTCGATGTTAGATGGTGGAAAGAGATCCCATAAACCTCATTAAAAAGAGAGATAAAACAAAGTCAGAAACATTACGCATATATTGTGCTGACCAAGTAACCGTGCACTTGGCCCTGAGACTTCACACAAGACTTTTCGTGTACTATCGCTTCTGAAAAAATGTTACATATTCAGAATGCTCTATACATCAAGAGCTGCTGCATACGATACGTTCGCACTTTCTTCAAAATTGTTTGTTAATTCATACCGAAGCTAACTTGTCTTACAAATTATCAAATATAGCCCGTCTCATTCATGTCAGTGTTTTACCGTCCTTATCATGTTTCCCTCTACCTCTAGTCTCGCTAATTGGGTTCTATCAAGGACAAATGCACGGTTAAATGGTCCGCACTGTACATCATACTATTTTATTATGTATAGTAGTATGCATCATATTATTATATCTCCTTACGAATAGCGTAATATGAAGGACAAATGAATTCTTGTTGTTTTATATTAGTTTATTAGTTTTCTAAAACAGTAACAGAGTGGATGTTTATAGTTCAATGTTTACAAATTATATGAATAAATATAAATGTTTAAGTGTAGAAGAATATTATATATATTAAGTACTATATAGAGTTCATAATCAATACAGTAGTAACAGTATGGTACAGTAGTACCTTAATACAGTAGAAACAGTACGGTACAGTAGTACCTTAATACAGTAGTTACAGTAAGGTGCAGTAGTACCTTCATACATTTTATACTTTCCATTTTAATATTACTAGTTGAGTAAAATTTAAACACAAATTAAGGTTAGTTTCAACCATTCGCAATATTATCCTCTAATATTTTGCTAGCTATTTTTAGGCTTTGGATTTTTACCGTTTATATACTTATTCTCAGACAGCTAATATCTGCGTAACATGTTTTGGAGCAATTCACGTAGGCATATAATTAAACAACTTTTAAAACGTATAGAAAATAAAATCAACTGCAAAGAAATTTGAATGTTAATAAACGTAGAAAGTAATAAATTTTGAAAAAACAAAAATTTCATTTACGTTTTTAACATGAAACACCAGAACTTGAACAAACCTTATGCATTATAAATATAAGACTGAATTTCTCAATCTTGTGAAACCGATCAATCAGAGCCAACTTTACAAACATTCTGTGCAGGAAGTACCATTAATAACTGGAGTATTCCCGTTAATACGAAGAAATGACACCCTGTTGGAAATAAGAATGACAAACGAGCTAAGTTTTGGAACTGTCACTTGCGGCATAATTTATTGCTTTAATAACCGATACAAGATTATCAATAAACCAATTGAATATTTCTTTTTTGGAACCTTGTAAACGTCTTACAAAAACGTCATTACACAAGTAAATATTAGCTTATATGGAAATATATTATGCTATCAGGAACATAAGTTGTAGGAATATTCAGCTCAAAGCATATATTGGCAATAATGTGTTTTTATTTTAAAATACTGAATGTTCTATGTTATTCGCTTTCAATTGGAAGATTTAAATGAAATGTCACTGCATAGTATTTTATAGTCTAAATTACTTTATAAACAAACTGAGTGGTTCCGTTTTAGCTAAAAAAAATTTTAAGAACGTAGCTGTGGATGAATTGAGAGAACTTATGAGTTTTAAGCAATTGTAAACCATTTTATTCTAGACGAAAACCGTTTCACTCTCGTGTGATATATATATATATATATATATATATATATATATATATATATATATAATTAGAAGGCGGCCCACCCTGGCGCGCACTACCCCTAACTTAGCCTGTACGTAACCTAGGACTATAGGGGTAGTTTTGGATGATGCAGGGGGTTGGTGCGGCCTAGGGGGTGGTTTCGACCACGTTTAGAGGGGTAGGGGGTAGTTTTTGGAAAAAAAATAAATTCCAACCCCTGACCTAGGCTAGCCAAAATGGATCCAACCTAACCTAACCTAAGTGTGGGGGGTGGCCTCAGCTACGTTCAGGACCATCTCCGGGGGTAGCTCCGGGGGTGGATTGGGGGGTGGGGGTAGTTTTCGAGAAAGTTTTGGAAAAATGTGTTCAGACTGATAGGGCTAGTCTAGAGTGTATTATCGCTACGGTTGGGGGTAGTTTCACCTAGGGGTAGTTTTTAAATAAAATATGAAATTACCAAAAATCGATCGGATGGATCAACAGACAGTACGGGATATGTCTAGAGTCCAGTACGGACCGCTGCAGGCATAGTTTCACCTAGGGGTAATTTTTAAATAAAATATGAAATTGCCAAAAATCGATCGGTTGGATCAAATGACCGTACGGGATATGTGTAGAGTCCATTATGGTAGGCTGTGTGGGCGGGATCACCTGTGGGTTGTATTCAGATTGCCAAAAATGATCGGCGTACTAGGTAAAAGTCACTCCCGAACCCGCGCTTGAGGTAACACCGCCTAGGAGCGGGTAAAGCTAACACGGAGCATGGTCTCGGGTAAAAGCCATCCTAGGTAACCCCAGGAATCTGGCATCATGTGGGGTGGTTATCAAATGAAATTGTCAAAAAATGATCGGTTAGATCAAACTACCAACGCTCCAACTAAACGCTAATTTTAACCGACCAACAATTATACACCGAGTTCAATTAGACAACAAGTTGAATCGACCAATCACAACGCAGGGGCCCGGTAGGTCTACGCAAACGGTCGCTGTAAGACGTGAAGGCTTATATACCATATTAAGCCAATATATATATGATAGCCCACATAATGTGTTAAACAAATACGCATGCAAGCCTACATACATACTATGCTAGGCCAACATACATGGGCCTACTATGTCTGTAAACCACTTGCCAAACCCCTTAAGACCTGAGCTATTTTCACCTCCTCTATCAGATAGAGCCTCAGGCAGTAAACCGTATAGTTCATATGGGAGGTACTATAGGGTACATCTACCAATGCATAACCTATCAAGCCCACGTAAAGATTTAATATATTTGATGACGTATCCGCGTTCGAGCGACTCTATGCAGGTATTAGGCCCACCCTAACTAGAGTGTTCTACCCCTAAATAAATTGGCTGATCCCGGGCAAGGGGCTATGATTGTCAAACTCAAAAATTGTCTATGCTACTAAATTAATAAACAATGCAATAAAGCCTTATCGTGTGAGGGAATACGATTGGCCTACATAGCCGGCAACCGTGTGATAGACATGTACAGACTTGCAGCGATAACGCATTATCTAAAAACCGCAACGGCAGCCGGCGACCGCTATAGCAGGCATAAAAACCCGCGCGGCTGTGTCGTTGTGAATCAAGGTGACTGTTTTTGTTTTGATTACTGTATCAATTTACTATGTAATATCGTCATACCAAGGCCTACATATATAATCAGAAATCAGTGTAAATAATTCACAAAACGTGAATAAATATATGCTATAAAACGAACCTAACTATCTATTCAACAGAGTGTTTTAGCAATATAAGAGCAGTATAAACATATAATATTGAATAAGGCCAACGATATAAGGATCCGTTATGGAAAAGGGCAGGTATATGAAATAATATATACCATAAGGGTATTCAGCATGATGATTTATTAAACTAACATATAAAAATAATGTTACAGTGCATAGATATAAATTGTTCTCAATATTACATATATAATTTAAATGTGTCGATGATCCGAGATCTGCAATGTGGGCAACGATTACATCTTGAGAGACAGGTTAAGCAAAAGACATGTCCGCATGGCGTGGCAACAGCGTTGCGAGGGTTCTCACAACATATATTGCATAAGCTAATCTCCGCCGGTCGTGGCTTATTCTGAAGGGAAAAAAAGTCAATTAGTAACAACTGTATATGCATATACAAATCCTGTAAGAAACAATATGATTTGTAAATCGGTCCAGATATCCTGAAAGAAAAGTCAATCGAAATAATATGAAAATCTACTTACATTATTGGTACGCTGGATAGCGTAGTCTCCCGCCACCACAATATCCTGTAGGAACCGTCTCGTCATGCCCCAAACGTTATACGCAAAGGTCCGACTTGTCCTGTAGTAAGGTTTTGAGGCAGCCGTCCGCAGATCCCTAATCACCAGCTGGAGCTGCATTAAAGTGTAATCCAGCGTCTGTATGCATACGTAGGGTGAAGGCGGGTTCCTCGGTGGATGAGAAACCATTAGGAAATCGTGCAGGCGAAACGAAAACGAATCAACCCAACTATAGCAGGGTCTATGATCCACGTCTTCCTCATCGCTGTCCGTATCAGTGCCAGGCGGTCGGGAAGGTAAATCTCCTGGAGACGAGCCCATAGGTAGTAGTAGAGGCGAATAGGATGACGAATAGGTTAGTGAAGAATCTGAAAGCGCAATGTACGCCTATAAAAATGAAAAAAGAATCTAAATAACCCAATACTCGATATACTCCGTGATCTAGGCTTCAGATAATTTGAACAAATAAATGACGCTACCTCGTGTCTAAAATATGCTACAATTTAAACAAATATAATAAACGCTATTGAAAATAGACTACCATTCATTCAATATACTGTGTGATCTAAGCTTTACAAAAATTGAAAAAGACTTGACATTAAGATATAATATCTCGTGTCCAAAATATATATTAAACGCTATCGAAAATACACCACTCCTCATTCAATATAGTATGTGATCTAGGCATTACAAAAATTGAAAAATGAAGTGTGAAAATATTCTCTCCTATACATAAACACCCAATGTGTCATCTAGACTTAACATATTTTGAAAAAAGAATAGTTACTTACAATGCGAGTGTTTATAGGTTGTTGTGACGTAGACGCCATCTCTCGTGAATGTATGACCTGCAGATTAACGGATCACAATAGTTGATCAAAGAATAGCTCTCCTTCGGGGTTGATTGTAGAAAGTCCTCAAAACTAAATAATTTAAATAACGGGCTTAAACAGATATCGCACCAGTTATCAGAGTCCCAGATATGGTGTAAAAAATCGAAGTCGTCCACTTCGACTATAGAGTACGTGTAACCGGCTCTTGTGATGTCGAAACTCTCTGCCTGACGGAGCACCAGGTAACTCAAACACTCTCGGCAAATATTATTAGACAGACCGGTGTAGTGAAATTTAATAAAGTTGAAGATTGTCCTCTCATCGACAAATACAGGCACCTCGTAAGAGTGGTTCATCAACATTAAAAATTCTGAAAAATTTAAATTATTAAAATCTATAGATGAAAAATCAAAATCAGAGCTATCACATGGCTTCATCAGTACATAGTCTTTAAAAGATTTCATCAACGTCTGCTTTACAGATACAGGTAAGTTTAAACTGTCTATATCATTTCTGTTCTGTACGCATGCGCAGACCTCAATAGCGCATAGATTAAACAAAGATAGAGGCACTGTAAAATTAAAAAAAAATAAACATGCTGAAACGTTTTAAAGAATAATATTAATCTGTTATGGCCAAATTCACAGTTTGGCCGACGTGTTTGATAACAGTAAACAATTTGCCTATAATAGAGCTCAAATCTTCCACAGTCAACGCCGTAGCGTATCGCTTGGGAAGAAAGACAGCGCGTCTGTCTTCATCATCTACCTGTAAGTCTACAAGTACGGCGTTACCATACTTTGCTTCGACAAAACGCGCATTTACAATTTTATATGCTTTGCCTATCTTTAGCCCACGTATAGTCATAGAATCTACAGAATTTAAAGCTGAAAACTTTACCGACACTGATGATGGTATTTTTACTACTTACTGGCAAACACACACTCAGATCATTCTAAACACAGACTATGCAAAAACACTATATCTCCACCTGTATATAATGTATTATACATAGCTGTGGAAGAGTCCATTTGAGAGGTGAGTGGACGAGTCCATGCGAGCTGGACTGATCCATAATTACGTCACAACTACGACTGTTGATTACAGCACGGCGGGCGATGCCGTTTGTAGAGGTTAACACATCGTATCCGATGAGAAGTTTAAATACAAGTTAACACATAATATAAAATGCACGGTCTGACTAGGGTTTAACAAACAGTATCCGATGAGTAGATTGACTATGGTTTATCTCGTAGTATCCGAGAGGTAGAGCTTTAGGCAAAAACATGCTCGACGCCAGGTCTCAGGTAAACCCACTCTGGAATCGAACCTTAGGTAAAGCTACCTTGTAGTCAGGTAGTAGGTAAAGCTACCTTGGAGTAGGGCCTTAGTTAAATCCACCCTGGAGAAAGACCTTAGGTTAATACCATCCTGAAGTCAGGTCTTAGGTAAAGCCACCCTGGAGAAAGGCCCGTGTTTTGCCCTAATCAGATTTTAACGCACTTTAACGACAGTTTATATTTTTGTTAGATTTAGCATTAGACCTAGGACATGGGTTTACATGTTTTTGCGAAGTTATATTTAGCCTAAATTATGCCAGATGATTGGATTTTTTACAGTTTACAGAAGAAATGTCTAAGCTAGTGTTAAACTTGTCTAGAGGCTGAGTTGATATAATAATTACCTAGATATCTAGTAATGTGTCTCATGCGGGTTGCGACCTGTCAAGCTGATTGTAACGGTAATGTGTATAAAGCGATAGCAGAGTATTTGTAATTAGATTTAACATTGAATGTTTATTTTGTTTATTGTTCAAATGTAAATATACGTCTCTATTATCAAGACACTAGTACTCATTACCTTATCCCATGTTGACCTCTACCTATATTGTCTGTTTTATTAAAGGAGTTTCGTTTTTTCTTCGACAATAAGTACAAACACATGTAAACAGAGTCGCTTTATTGAACACATAGTAGTATTTACATTAGGCTTAGCTACGATAGATATACTCTTATCGTAGTGGATGTTCGCACTCTGCATATGCTACGTTCTTGAAGGTTCAATGCACACCCCAAACAGGCAAACACATGTCCGCACGGTAGAAGGGCAACCTGTATTTCATCGATACAGCAAATCTTGCACAGCGTACGACCATCCTGATTGTTTACACCGTCATCGTCGTCCGAGTAGTCTTCATCGTCTGTTGGACAGATGTCTACCCCCATCTGGGCCTGTTTAGCACATATACCCACTACGTATTTACATTTAGGAAATCACTTTGCATGTTCCTATAACGGATCATCATTCGCTGACCAATCTATAAGGCCTCCGGCACATGTAAAGCACAATGTTTGATCTTCTTGGAAGGTGTAAAAGAATCCCGCTTCGCTGAGACGCACGGGGTTGATAGTATCATTTGACACTCCTTTCCAAGTACGAAACGAGCGTAATCTACGACGATACGGTGATAGTTTGGGGAAGGCTTTCTTCTCGATTGTGAGAGTATCTGTCCAGTAGTAGACACCTACCATGGTGTTGTCTGAGGATTTGGGTCTGTGCTGTCCGTACTTATATTGTTCTCTTGGTTAGGGGGTTGATTACGTCAAGGCTGATAGAGTTACCACAGGGACAGAGGCATGTTGAACTCGTTCAGATTTGTATACACCCGCCCTTATGCTCAGCAATAGGCCGATTTTTCCTTTCCGTGGTAGATGGACTAGTGTTAAAGTAAGTATACGTGGCAAGCAACAGTTAATCCTATACAGACAACTTACCAATAGTCCGAACGCCGTCTTGACCGACATTTTGTTTGACGCCATTTGCTACGGTTATGCTGATATGTCCAAAGTGTGCTATCGCAGTCGTAACAATATTACTGTAAAGGTTTTAAACGAGCATTTATTTGTCGAGCTCTGTGTGTATGATCTACACCTGTAATGAAACGTAATAACACTGTTTATTGACTTAGCACAATCTGTAGGATAATGTAAGGTAACGTGCATATTGGTTTATTACAGGATGTGCGTAGATTTACATGTATATCGGCTTAACACAGTATGTAGGCCTATGTAGGTTAACACCCATATATACCTAATACGGGTTTACATGCATATTAGATTAACAGAGCAAGTGTTGCTGTGTAGCTTTACGTACATATTGGCCTATCACAAGAGGAATGTAGGGTATCATGCATATTGGCCTAATACAGGATGTATATGGGTTAACACAGTATGTAGGGTAACGCATATTGTCTTATTTCAGGAGGAATGTAGGTTAACATGCATATTTTCTTAACACAGTATGTAGAGTAACGCACATAACGGTTTAATACAGGAGGTGTACTATTGAGATTGGGCAAGCATTGATAGTTGTTTTACCACTCCAAACTGGCTTTACCTATGGTCTTGCTTTACCTAAAGATGACTCCAAGGTGGCTTTACCTAAGACCTGACTCCAAGGTAGCTTTACCTAAGACCTGACTCGACGGTGTCTTTACCTATGGCCTGACTCCAAGGTAGCTTTACCTGGGGCATACCTCAAAGGTAGCTTTACCTAGGGCCTACCTGAAAGGTAGCTTTACCTTAGTTAGTATGCTGTAAATGATACAACATACCTAGACAATATGTGTAAAGGAATTGACGGTTTCTATATAGATATTTTGGTAAGCGTTGGTAGCTATCTATATACTGTCTAAGACCTAGGGCTTTTGCCGGTGCCTTCACTCACCATAACCCATTTGACCTCGGTGTAGATGTTGGTTGATTAGCGTAAGTTTTTCAACGTTGATTAGCTGAAACGTTGATCTGGCCTTCACCAGCCATAGCCTATTTGAACTTGGTGTCAATGTTGTTCGTTTGAACCTCGCGCATGCTGGTCGGTTAAACTTAGCGTTAGACAGTAGTTTAGTTGAAACGTTGGTCATTTGATCTAGCCTGCACTGGCCATAGTCCCTTTTGAACACGGTATCAACATAGCCGCCATCTTGTTCTCCGCCCTGGATGACGTCATATTCGATCCTAAGTTGTGCATCGGATACTATGTGTTACCTTATATTATGCCGCTCATCAGATGCTATGTGTTAGCCCATAGTCAAGCTATACATCGGGAGCTATATGATGAACTTTAGCCAAGCTATGCAATGGATATTATGTGTTACTTTGTATTCAAGCTTCTCATCGGATACTATTTATTAACCTATAGTCAAGCTATGCATCGGATACTGTGTGTGTTACCCTTATTCAAGCCATTCATCGGATACTATGTGATACGCATTAGCCTAGCTATGCAACAGGTACTGTGTGTTATCCATTAGCTAAGCTACGCATCGGATACTGTGTGTTAACCATAGTCAAACTAACCATTAGTTATCCACTAGCCTAGCTATGCTTTGGATACCATGTGTTAACCATTAGTCAATCTATACCTCGGATACCATGTGCTAGCCCTAGTCAGGCTATTCATCGGGGACTATGTGTTAATCATTAGCCTAGCTATGCAAAAGGTATTATTTAATAACCATTAGCCAGACTATGCAATGAATATTATGTGTTAGTTTGTAATCAACCTACTCTACGGATACTATGAGATAAACCTTAGTCAATCTACTCATCGGATATTGTTTGCTAAACCCTAGTCAGCCCGGGAATCGGATATTTTGTGTTAACTTGTAGTCAATCTATGCATCGGATATTATGTGTTAGTTTGTAATCAACCTACTCATCGGATACTATCTGATAATCATAGTCAAGCTATGCTTTGGATACTGTTTGTTAAACCATACTCAAGCTATGCATTGGGTACTACATGATGAACATTAGCCTGGCTATGCACTGGAGATTATGTGTTGGGCTATAGTCAAGCTACTTATCGGATACTATATGTTAACCCATAGTTAAAGATAACTATTAGTTAACCATTAGCCCAGCTAGATGCTGGTCATTAGCCAAGCTATGCATTGGATGTGTTAACCATTAGTCAGGCTACACATCTAATAATATGTGATATTACCTAGCCAGGCTCAGCATCGGCTACTATGTGCTAACCATTAGCGAGGCTATGCACCGGATATTAGGCGTTTGCGCATACTATGTGTTATTGATTAGCCAGGCTAGTGTTTCTTTCCAGCTGACTTTTGAAATGACATGTGTGACTATATCTAGACCATACATAATTGATAAGCCAATTTTGGGGAGTTTATGCTTATTTAGCGAGGCTATGCACCGGATATTATGTGTTGGGGCATACTGTGTGTTAATGATTAGCCAGGCTAGTGTTTCTTTCCAGCTGACTTTTGAACTGACATGTGTGACTATATCTAGACCATACATAATTGATAAGCCAATTTTGGGGAGTTTATGCTTATTTAGCGAGGCTATGCACCGGATATTATGTGTTGGGGCATACTATGTGTTAATGATTAGCCAGGCTATGTATCAGGTATTATGTGGTAATTTGTGGGCAGCTTGTAGGATAGTGTGTGATAACCATTAGCTAAACTATGCACTGGATATAATGTGTTATACTTTGTAGCCCCATGTCTTCTTAGCATAATATCTATGCAGGCTTACACACATATATGTTTAAGACATTATGTATTCTATTATGTATTTAGGCTTGACATAGTATGATAGCATGCATGTTGGCTTAGCATAGTATTTATTTGGATTACACGCATATTTATTTAACACACTATATAGGGTAATTACGTATGAAGGCCTAACATAGTATATAAGCCTATGTAGGATAGCATCCATGTTGGTTAGCATAGTATTTATGTGGGTTTACACGCATATCTGTTTAGCACAGTATGTAGGCTTAGCATATTATTTATGTAGGTTTACAAGCATATTTGTTTAACACACTATAAAAGCTATCATTCCTCCTGGCTTAACATATTATATAGGCCTATGTGGGTAACGGGGATATTTGCCTAATACAGGATGTATATAGGTTAACCTGCATATTGGTTTAACAGCGTATATATGGCTATTTAGAGTATATTGCATGCAGGTTTAACATAGTATATATGCCTGAATGTTGGCTTGGCATTGTATGTATATAGGTTGCGTAACTTTTTTTTAAAATTATATTGTAATATTTGTTGACCGTCATGGGCGTGATAGGTTATGCATTGTTAGCCATACCATATAGTACTTCCCGTATTATACGGTTGCCTGGTTCTACCTGATAAACGAGGTGTAAATGTGTGTCAGACTCAGATCATATAGGCTTTGGCCAGTGGTTTACCGACATAGTAGGCGCATTTAGGGATTCATGTAAGTCGGCTTAGCATAGTATGTATGCAGGTTTACACGCATATTTGTTTAACACATTATGTGTGCTATCACGTATGTTGGCTTAACATGGTATATACGCCTATGTATGATAGCATGCATGTTGGCTTAGCATCGTTTTAGGATCGTTTTATATCATATATTTATTCACGTTTTGTGATAGCCCTCATTATTAGTGTTTCTTCATATATACCTTTATATCTAGATACATTTACAGCTATAGGATATATCCATTGAGGCTATTTGATTATTTACACTGATTTCTGATTATATATGTAGGCCTTGGTATGCCGATATTACATAGTAAGTTGATACAGTAATCAAAACATAAACACGCGCCTAGATTCACATCGACACAGCCGTGCGGGTTTTAAGCTTGCTATAGCGGTCGCCGGCTGCCGTTGCGGTTTTTAGATAATGCGTTATCGCTGCAAGTCTGCACATGTTTAGCACACGGTCACCAGCTGTGTAGGCCAAACGTATTCCCTCACACGATAAGGCTTTGTTGCTTTGTTTATTATTTTGTAGCATAGACAATCATAACCCCTTGCCCCGCATCAGCCATATCATTTAGGGGCAGAACACTCTAGTTAGAGTAGAGTCGCTCGAACACGGATACGTCATCAAATATATTAAATCTTTACGTGGGCTTGATAGGTTATGCATTGGTAGATGTACCCTATAGTACCTCCCATATTATACGGTTGCCAGGATCAACCTGAAGAGGTGAAAATAGCTCAGGTCATAAGGGCTTTGGCCTGTGGTTTACAGACATAGTAGGCCCATGTATGTTGGCCTAGCATAGTATGTATGTAGGCTTGCATGCGTATTTGTTTAACACATTATGTGGGCTATCATATATATGTATTGGCTTAACATGGTATAAAAGCCTTCACGTCTTACAGCGACCGTTTGCGTAGACCTACCGGGCCCCTGCAGTATGATAGGTCGATTCCCCGCATAGACTATTTGAACTCGGAGTATAATTGTTGGTCGATTAAAATTAGCGTTTAGTTGAATCGTTGGTCATTTGATCTAGCCTATCATTTTTTGACAATTTCATATATTATTTGATAACCACCCCCCACTTAATGCCTGATTCCAAGGGTTACCTAGGATGGCTTTAACCCGAGACCATGCTCCGTGTTAGCTTTACCCGCTCCTAAGCGGGTTTAACTAATGCCTGATTCCCGGGTGGATTTTACCTAGGACACCGATTATTTTTGGCAATCTGATTACAACCCACAGGTGATCCCACCCACACAGCCTACCATAATGGACTCTACACATATCCCGTACGGTCAATTGACCCAACCGATCAATTTTCGGCAATTTCATATTTTATTTAAAAACTATCCCTAGGTGAAACCACCCCGTAGCGGTCCGTACTGGACTCTAGACATATCCCGTACTGTCTGTTGATCCATCCGATCGATTTTTGGCAATTTCATATTTTATTTAAAAACTACCCCTAGGTGAAACCACCCCCAACTATAGCGCTAATGCACTCTAAACTCACCCTATCGGTCAAGACACATTTTTCCAAAACTTTCTCGAAAACTACCCCCCCCCCCCCACCTCAATCCACCCCCGGAGCTACCCCCGGGTATGGTCCTGAACGTAACTGAGGACACCCCCCAGGTTAGGTTGGATCCATTTTGGCTAGCTTAGGTCAGGGGTTGGAATTTATTTTTTTTCTAAAAACTACCCCCTACCCCTCTAAACGTGGTCGAAACCGCCTCCAAGGCTAGGATCAAGGCCGCATCAACCCCCTGCATCTTCCAAAACTACCCCTATAGCCCTAGGTTACGTACAGGCCGAGTTAGGGGTAGTGCGCGCCAGGGTGGGCCCCTTACTACTTATATATATAAGTTATTTATATTTTACCTTTATATTATATTATAATTACGTTATCTTTCTAATAGTCACACCTTCATGTTTCTAAACAATTAAACCTATCATATAAACTTCATATCCTCTACATCTATTCATCTCACTTCCAACTATTACAAATGATACTTTCAACTACATTGTTATGATGCAGTGACAAAGATTTATTGCATAACTAATAATATAATTACTATAAAGGTTGACTCTAGAGGCATTAGGTTCTTATTACAATATAGTTTAATAAATACAGTATTAGATTGCTCTTTCTCTCGGGTATTTATTATGGGATCTTCCATAAAGTAAAAAGTGGTGAAAAAAACCTTGATTAAAATTTATAAAGACACTAAATTTAATTTTTTTCTGAATTTTCTAAACTATAGAAATCTCTGTTGACTGAATCTAATATAATAAATTTTGTACTTATTGCTTGCGATCCTTGAATTCACTGGTACCTGGCGGCTAACTTCTTCACTTCACATTTTGACAAAAATTAACTTTACTTCCCTATTAAATATCCCCTTAAATATCCCCTTAAATATCCCCCCTCTATGTATTTCAACCAATCAGAATTAACCTTTTACATTTTGCGAACGCATAACGTCTGGCCAACGGTTTCTGCTATTTCTCAAGCTCCTTTATAAATTTTATTACTCCCCGCACTGTAACAGGTGTTAATTTCCCATACTTTCCTTGGTTTTCCTGATTAACTTAAACCTTAGAAATATTCTGCACCTTCTTTTGTCAACATGTCCTCAAGACTGGTTTATTACTCCAACCGAAATATACAATGGTTAATCCCTCTTTGTAGGCCTTTACTACGCTACCTGTGGCGCTCTTTTCATAATGTTCCTACTTATTACAAATACTATTATAATAATAACAAATTACAAGTACAGTATTCATGAGTTATACTATTTGACTATGTAGTAACTCAAAATAATAATTTTTGAAATTTATATTAAAGTAAAGTAGAATGCCACCATTTAACAATTGCACTTTCAGAAGTATCAAGTTTCCTGTATTAAGACTGAACAAAAGTTTAGAGAGTGTTAGAACTTTGTTTCCCAAGTAGTAGTTACAAAGTGTTTGCTGAAGAAAACCTTCATCCTCAAACGAGAGAGAGTTATAAGATGGAGATAACTATAAGGTAAATGAATAAAACGTATAATACTGAAATATATCTTCTTGTATAACACCTTATAAATATAGATACGAGGAAATTATTTATATATCTCCGGTGTTTCATATTTTGCAACTTTAAAGAAATGAATTATATCATAAATGTTGTACCAAATAGTGACATCTTTTTAAGAGTAATTAATTTAATTCTATTATAAATTTTTTATTTATACGTTTGATAATGTTAATAAAATAATAAAGACATTGATGTTGAGAGCAAGAACTAAATACAAAAAGGTCAACGATAATTGGCATTAATAGAGTTTATATAAAATGGTCTCTTGAGCAATACTAAAACAATTGATAATTCCAATTTCCTCAAGTTTCAAACTCTGTATTAAGGAAATGCTCGGTCAAAAACCATTGCCATCGCACTAGATAATAACCGTATATGAAGCTAAGGCCGTGTTTGTTGTTTTCCGATACTATTTATTTAGTTTAACTATTATATTTCACTACTTGGTCCTACAATCCTTTTAACCCTTCTACATAAAAGTGTTTGCATAGTTGTGTAGCATTATTGGAATATAAATTCTATTAGATTACGATAACCCTAGCATACATTAAGTAGTTCCCCAAAGAACTTTTGCTAGTTTCTTATATTCTTCCGTAACCTACTTGATTTGTTATTTAATATAAGTATTTCATGTCGTTAGTGTAATGCGTTTAATTATGCTATTTGATATATACATCAGTATATGTTTTTTGTTGTACTTTTTCATTAGTTGCGAGTGTCTTCACAGTTTATGAATTTTTTTTCGTATTTCGTCGTCGTTCTTTATCGAT
Organism: Prosapia bicincta; assembly: GCA_036971475.1. NCBI lineage: Eukaryota > Metazoa > Arthropoda > Insecta > Hemiptera > Cercopidae > Prosapia > Prosapia bicincta. Next base: position 14,782,179 of record JBAIZL010000006.1, on the reverse strand, counting down.
TCTAGTCAGGAAATGTCTACTTCTTGTAGTTCTAGAAACGTCACGCCAATATTCTCCTCCTATTCACCGAAGATTCGATATTCCGTTTCATTATTCTGCCCATATCTTATCACTTTACCCCCTTCTACCTCTTTTTATAAGGGGATATATCTCCTTATGTCATCATTAAAAATTAAGCCTTTTTCAGGTTTTCGTAGTCGTTATAGTAAAGAATCCCACATATCGTCTAAAAATACATTCATACATTCTAAATCTTTACGTATATAATACAGATTTTACCTTCGTATGGTAGCTTCGTGTTGAATATTAATTATATGCCAAGCTACTAGATATAACTTGTATCTAGCTAACAGCAGTAACCCATACATGCCATAAGATAATTAAGCTTATTTATTTACATTAGGTGTTTATTAGTTTAAGTAATAAATATAAGAGTTTTGATGCATACTAGCACATTAATTATACCAATTATTATTGTATTAATTCAACTTTTTGTACGTAACATATTTCTATTCAGATTGGTTCTGGCAACGATTTGATGAAAAAATGACACATCGTTAGCTTTTATTGCAAAATTAAACCTCCATGAAACTTATGGTTTGTTTTGTTCCTCATTTCTCAGCCACGCAGCCACAATGTGATACAGCAAGTCATGGCAGAGTACAGCTAGTATTGGATAAAATCATAAAGAAACACTGAAGTACAAGCACAAGTATAAGTACAAGTACAACTTGGATCAGATTTAAGTTATACTGAAACTATTTATATTCCTAAATGAATTCTGATTTAGGACACTAACATTCTGGTTCACAACAGTACAAATTAATCAGTTTATTCTAAATCTTACTACACAGTATTTTATTTAAAAAAACAGACTAGTTTCGAAAGACGATGTCACCTTCATCAGTGATTGGCTAGTTAGTAGTAGCCAAGCACTGATAAAGGTGAAATCGTCGTGGAAACAACTCTGTTTTAATAAACTAGTGTTTAGTGAGATTCATAGTAAATTGTTTTAATTTTTACCGTGAATTGCTCTTACTTGCTAAGCTGTAATTAACTTAAAATTCTTGTTGCCTTTTTTTTCTTTTGCCTAATATAAAATTTTATGTCCAATTGTTAACACATTCAGTAATCTTTCAATTACCTTCAGTACTTCTGTTTATGTTTTCATGTTTCTTGCAGCAATTATTTTAGCGGGAATTATTTTCCTTGCAAGACATTTACAAAACTTGGAATAATTTTTTCACGTAAAGAAAGGAGCTACCTCGTATAATATAAAAATCACAAATGATTAAATGCGTAATTAATTTTAAAAAAAAGTCATATTACATACCTTGGTACGCATTCGGTTTCCGCTAAAAGTAATAAAATATTTGAATCTCATCAAGTACAGACTCTACGAAAGACAGCCTAGTCGCCCGAAAAATAATATTTTATAACTTGATTACTAAGATCCCGTAAAATATTCACGACTTCAAATTTTACTGTCATTTTCGATTTCATATTTCAAAAATTGTGTCATCCTCTGTTTTAATAATATTTAGTTCTATTTAATCAATTTCGTATTCACAGCTATAGCTTATTATGGTGGCAATAAAAATGCAAATATTCATCCAACTTTCTAGCATGAATGAAAATGTGGCTGGTAATCGAGTCAAGAATATCAATTTTAAATCAGCAATATTTCAGCTCCCAGTTCGTTACCCTTATCAAACCTATTGTTCTAGAAAAATTAAAGTCCTTAATATCACAGTCAAAGTTATAATGCGAGGATGCAAATTATCAAACCTCCCACACTTAGCTAAAATATACTTTATGGATTATTTTTATGAGAAAACAGGATTGATTAGGGCAACGAACTAGCTGCGGATTTAGTTGGTTATCAACTCCATTTCTGTCGAGTGTTTAAATAAGTTAAACAACTTCACGCGAGTGCATAAGTAAAACAATTGTTTTCAATTTTCATTTAAAGAATCATTTCAAAAATTGAAGACACATTTTAACCAACCATTGTTTAATTCCTGAGAAAATTCGTGGCTTCTACCTACAAATGGATAAAATGTACGATTTTAAAATATTTTAAAAAAATTAATAACAAATACAAAAATATAATATATACATAATAATCGTGATACCATCATTTGCCCTTATATAGAACGTGATGCATGAAAGTATCAATTTCTAATGATAACGATAGTATGTTTTAGAATAAATGTTTAGAACATTTGGAAAAACCCGTATTTTACATTTGATTTGCTTCTTTTAGGTATTTTAAAAAATGGAACCTTTATATATTTCCAGCTAAAACGGTGACATACTTCTGTTATTACAAAAAAAAGGTTTGTACAGTAAAATCTCTTCTATACGGCATTCTATAATCCGGATCATTCTATTATCCGGCACATTTTCAAAAAAAAAACAAATCAGCACAGTACTCTTCTTTGTGGTTATAAGATGTGACTCATCGGGAATACAGTACAAAACCAGTGTCAATTAACCAACCTAACAAAGAAATAGTGCAAGATAAAGTAAACGTTTAGTGGAGTAATGCTGAAGCATCTTCTAAATGTTTGTTGAAGGGGAGAAATGCTACTCGGCTCATGAAGTTTTGCAGTTCCATATTCGTCATTCAAAATTTGTTGAAAACCCTTTCCAGGCAGCCAGACATCCGTGATTATTGTTAAAATCATGAAAACATTATAAAATCATTTGTTCTTACAGTGAAGTGTAATGCTGAATGTTTTATTTTAACTTTCTATAAACGAAAAAGCTTTTCTATAAACAAAAATGTCTTTTCTTTCCTCAGTTTTTTTCGCTATAAATATTGTGTAGGAGAGCGTGTGCTTTTATTAATGCGTACATAAATAAAGTAGTTGGATACAAACAAATATGGAAAGTACGATTTCACAGTACTTTCAATTTTCCCTGATAGATAGCATAACGTTATGCACAGTACGTACTGTATATAGGTTAGGTTCTATTATAAGGAAATTCTCGATAACCGGGAACATGTCGACCCTGAGCGTGCTGCATATTAGGGCTTTTACTGTAATGCTATACCTAAATTTGATTTTAGTGTAAATATATACAAAATATAGTTAATTTAGATAGCTGTGTGAATATACGCACACCACTTTTATTTATATAATATAACTCTAATGAACCACTTTATTAGAACATAAATCAAATTTACATAATCAAAGTTTATAGTTTTCACTAATACGAAACAGTGGTCACTACAAAAATAACACCATTACATTAAAGTTAATGTTTCAGAGGTGTAAAGTACAAGAGAAGTTAGTAAAAAAGGAATTCCGCAGCGGATCGAGATTTGCTGGTAGGAATGAAATGGGCCCGCTGTAAAATCTTATCCTCATAATGTCGATGCAGAAATCCTAGCCTCTAATATACTTGTGAAGGCAAGCTAACCATGATGAGCATGGCTATTTCCGAATGTAGGAGATATACTAGGAAGTGGAGGAGGAAAGCTTATATCCAACGATGGTATTATCCCCCTACAGTGGTTTAGTACTAATAGTGATTCAAAACACAATAAACTTCATCAAAAAAGAAATATATTCATTGCTAAAATATTGTAGCTCAATTAACAATTTAGAATGTGTATTTATAGAATTTAAATCTCATTTTATATAATAATATAAATAAAATCATTGTTCAACAAGCAATGTAAACAAAACATTATTAAAGGTAATTCTCACTTAAGTCAACCAAGAAAAAAAATCTGGTATTTAATTTTTATAAAATAAAGCCACTAATATGCTTAAAACATAATCTATGCCTCAAAACAACTGTCCACCACATTACCTATAACATAAAATCAGTTGTTTTATAAAATAATGTCAATAGTTGTTTTAAGGCGAATGGGAAAATATGACTATATTGTATACCTTGCTCCTTATGTAAAAAGATTTTTTCTAATTTAAAACTAAAATAATTATTGAACTTTTATTTTTTTAAAAAACTCTCTTACAAATCAAGTTCCATCCACTAAAAGTTCAAAATATGTGTTTGAAAATGAGTGAATGAATAAAAGATATTTTATAAACGATTGAATATTTGAATAAGATGTATATAAAGAGATTGTGAATTAAAAAAAAAAGAAATAAATAAAAACAGTAATTTCTATTCACATTTGTATTGAAACCTAAGGTATATGTTTTGTTGGAAGCAAGGCAAAGCATAGTAGGAGTTAAAATCATTTTAGCATTTACCCTAATTAATCATAAATTGTCAGCAACAAAAAAGCTACTTAATAAACGAAAATCATTTTTATTTGGATATGTTTACCTAATTGGTACTAACTTATAGGTTTCCTTAAAGAAATTTTTTTTGTATCAATACACAACAGCCTGGATTGTTACTGAAAACAACAGTATCACAAACGTTTTGCTATTTAACGTATATTTTATTTAATATATATTTCATTTAAAACTTATTTCGCAGATAACAAATCTTACAATAAAAACTATCGGTTAATGGTGTAAAAGCGGATATCCCAGTGTTGAATAACATTTATTTGTTTATAGGCTTGGCTTAAGTTGGTGCCATCCCTCAAGGTGCTCGCGGTAACCCTTACATTGCTCAGAGGCATCTATTAATTACACGGTTACGCCAGAGGCCATTATTTACTGCAGATCCGGGATTCCGTTGTGAGATGAGTGATTGTTGTCCTGAATGTTCGCCTGCAATGTAATATTCCTTTATTGCAGTGTATGTAAGAGTTAAGGATCAAAGTATAATGTTTAGAAACAGTAATTTGTGTTCTAAAATGAATACTTTCTCTGGACAATATTTTCCAAAAAAAAAAACAAAACAAAAGAAACAAATACACTGTCATTCCTACACTTTTCAATAATTTCTTCAATTTGACAAACTTGTTATATTTTATTAGGTTTCATTTAGGTCTAATTGTATTAGTTTAACAAAAATGTATGTTATAACACGTTTTTTCGCTACTCATATTTACCGTGTATTTAAACATTTCTTGTGTCAGTTTTCAAATATTATATTTTTCACTAAAACATTTGAACGTATATGTTCAAGTTACTAACAGGTGAATGCAGCAAACCTTTTTAAATGTTACTTCTATATCTTATATTTCTAAAAGTTCTAATTAGTACTATATGAGTGTTGAAAGAGAAGTCATTCAGAAACGCGTCAACAAAGTAAAATGTAATGTTAGGAAAGACAGAGGTCAAATATGAGAAACTTTACTTTAGAAACATGTACTCAAATATGTACAAATATTTCTAACAGAAGTGAAAATGTGTATATTAAGTATTTTACTTACAGTAACACAACTTTTTTTTATTTATTAAGGATGGTTCTATTTATTAAGAACGAGCGTTTCGGGATATTTCAACTCAGACATTAAATTATCTCATGGTTATTTTAGGTTCACAGGGCAGATACTTCCTCAATAATGAATAAGTATTAAAAAACAAAAATTTGTTCAAGTAAATTCCTAGGCCTACTTGGATAAACAAAGAAAATTTTCATTTTAATTTCCTTTTAATAAATAAGAAAGGAAATAAAGAAACATATCCTATAATAGGTTAGAATATCTGTTCTACCATAAAACCTACAACATAAAATCATTTGTTTCATGAAATCATATTATCACTTATTTTAAGATAAATGGAACGAAATAACAATATTGTATAACTTGCACACGAATAAAACTAGAATTAATTCAATATTAAATTTTATTAATGAATTATTATTTGAAAAAACTTATCTAATATCAATTTCCATCCACTACAAGTTTCAAAAAATGTAAGTGGATGAATAAAAAGTGTTTTATTACCTATTGTAAATTTGTACAAAATATATATAAGAATAGTATAACCTAATAGAAAGAATTGTAAATAGTAAGTGGTACTATAGGAAGAGCATTATACTAATATATGTGTCCCAGTGTTTTTAGTGAAAAACTAATAGCTCAAGTGATGCCGGAATGAAATATTAAAATATTTTGTTTACATATACTTTAAATTAGGCTATAACTTACAAAACCCCACTGGGGTTTTGTTTCATTCAGTAATAACTGTTTTATACCGTCAAACATCCTCATTTATTCCTAATAACAAACAATTTATTGATTTTGAACACAACATGTCATATTTTAGTACTAAATATATGTATATGTATATATATATATATATATATATATATATATATATATATATATATATATATATATATATATATATATATATATATATATATATATATACATATATATATATATATATATATATATATATATATATACATATATATATATATATATATATATATATATATATATATATATATATATATATATATATAGAAATTTTACATTAAATTTTGTATAAAGGTAATTATGAATTTTAATAGCCTAAAATTTAAAATTAATTTGTTTTTCAAGTACAATTTTTTCTGTTTTAAACGTAAGGTTACAGGTTTATTATTTACATTTAACATGTATCTAGTGAACACAAGCAAGGATCAGTAGAAATCTAAAATTAATTTTCTAATTCCTGAGTTTAAATGTTGGTAAATACTAGATATGAATTAGTACAACACACATGTTTCTGATAGAAATTGTATTCTATAATAAAAACTGATTTTACTCTAATAGATTCTAACTTGTTGTTAACAGGAATGTTGAGTAATGCAAATATTAAATAATCATTTTTTTGTATACGTTTCCCTATGAATTCTATATAAACGTTTAGCAGTGTATTGCGTGTGTAATTATTAAACCAAATGAGATTTTAAAAAAACATTAACTAATTGAATACTAATAAAACAATAGTTTGTACCAATTAGCAATATTATTAATAAACAAGGAGATTGAAAATCAACTTAAAGTAATGCCTTAAAGGAATTATTATTATTTATATTATTATATAGAATGGACTAAAATCAGCATGTAGGTTTAACAGAATACAAATTATCAATATGTACTAAATTGTGTTGGTAATAAGACTCTCGCAATCAATGAATTACTCCAGAAACCTTCACTAGACAATTCGTCAGAGGAAAACAAAGAAAACGTGATGCATAAAGCACAGTGATATGTTACTTATTTTACTTTTGTCAATTTCTCTGTGACTTTAAGGATAAACATTCATCTTAAGCGGGAATAAATTCAGAGAAATGTTACTGTAACTGAAGCATATGTTCTTTTAAAAAGCCCTCAGAAAACATCCCTTTCGGTTTTAAAATCTCAGATAAACAGAATATTCACAGTTAAACAATACAGACAGAATATTTTATGAAACCTTCGTTGTATCTCATGTTTCTAGTTTAAAGAATTTTGAGACAAAATCTATCCTACTTTGACAATTATCTAAAGTAATAAAACCTTAAATAATAAAATATTACAAAAAATAATATTTTACGATAATATTAATTTAAAATATTTTTATTCCAATGATTGTAACGTGTTATCTTTGTTTAATCGATGTATTTATCTGCAGGTGGTATCGATCTTGGATACTTCGAGTTTAGGAACGGATGTTGTTATGATTGTAAATATGAAGGGACTTGAAATGCTTTTTCTGTAAATGATAATATTGAAATAACTTGTGGAAGATGAAAAATAAACAAACATTTTCTGAACATTAAAGTGTAGTATTGCACAAGATGCCATGTTTCAACAGTGTGTAGCTTAATGTATTTTTGTGTATGATGTTTTCGCATCATCAGGTATTTCTTGGCAATATAATATATTTTTGGCAGTTATTTAATTCCTTCTGTTAATTGAAACTCCTCCTACATAGGCCTATATCTGTTCAAATTTTCAATCGATATTAAATAAAATACTCTTTCCCGCTCAGATTCAAATACATTTTCTGAAACTTGTAATAAATGACACTTTATGCTAACACAGTTTTTTTTTAAAATAATATTTCATTGATTAAATTGAGTGAATTATTTTTATTTGTATATGGTAAAAAATCTTTTCACAAAAGATCCCAACCATGCAATATAGTTATTTCGTTCAATTTGGCTTAATATAAGTGATAACATATTAATTCATAAATCGTCTTATTTTTAGGTTATGTGATGAAACAGCTGTTTAAACGCACAGATTAGGTTACTTTATATATATATATATATATATATATATATATATATATATATATATATATATTAATTGTTACTATTTAATTATATATAATAAAATAAACTAAAATAATTGTATTTTGTTATCCTAAGTAGGAATTGGCTTTAATTTTTTTTTTGTAGTACTTGATTTCATAGACTAACTTCTAATGGCTACCTATAAATTTTAAAGTGTGTTCTCTCGGTTAATGTTCTCTGTGTTTTGTGAGTACAATTCTTTAAACTATCCTTATTTGCGGCCCCTCAACTTCGTAAGGAACTACATCATATTGTTCTTGTTAGCAGAATAATAATGTTAGTTTATATAATATTATTAAATTCATAACATACTAATCTTGACTTCCGGTAGGAATGTCTGTATACATTTAGGTTTACTTTTCTGCTTCTTTTAACATTAAAGACTTTTCTTTGTTGTCACGTTCCGGAATAATTTCATACTCAAAACTTTGTTACTACTTCCGGAGTACTATTAAGGTTTTGAGATTGGAGTTACTCCGAAACCCGTATAAAAATAAATATATTTAATGTTAGGAAGTGAGAAAAATATACTCAAATGTATATATTATTATAATTATATGATTATAATAACCGAATTATATGATTGTATTGAATATTTTATTATTATATTTCATCACTCGATTGCCCTCAGTAACTATAAGATCAGTGCCGACGTTTAAAAATATCAGAACCACATTAACATGCATTGATTTTGGATACAATTCCAATAAGTGTTTCTGAAATCCAAAGGTAACGGTTATTAATTGTACCCACAACAACACTGCAACATGATAAATGTTTAAATACAAATCAAAGCTGTCAAGCAGCAATATCCGGGCTACAACAGACCGCGACGTTATTGTAAAACGTGATTTAGGGGCACAATTTGTTCCTGAAACAACATTCACTTGCTTCAAATTTGGTTTCAAGATTCTCAAAATAATGCTTTCTCTAGATATATAAAATAATTATACATAAAATGTTAACAGATAATTAATATGGGTTTTTTAATTCTTGAAACTGTCATGCATGTGTCTGTGTATAATTATTTGTAATTCATTAAAAGCAAATTAAGTGCAAATTTTAGCACTATATCGATGCCTGATTGTAAAGTTGTTAAGAATACGTTGGTTTTGAAAATCACATACTTCTAATTAAATCGAATTACAATACGTTTATTTAACATCCCGAGAAGAATGTTAATTTGTAAAGCAACATTTCCATTGATTTATTCTATTATATCTCATTACTTACAAGAATTAGAAATATACAACGGCAAATATCAAAACATTACACTCCAAATTTCATGTCGTATCGACGGATCATGTTCCCTTCATCAGTACTTGGATACTGCTAGTGATGATGGCAACGTTGTCGTCGAAACTAGTATGTTTTTGTTTTAATAAACTACCGTGTTTGTTTTAATAAAATATTGTGATTGTTTTAATAAACTAGTGTATAGTGAGATTTGGAGTAAATTGTTTTGATATTTACCGTTGTGAATTTTCTCACTAGTTAAACATCTATTACTCTATTTGAAATATGTCTGTAACAAGGTCTGGAAATTTTTAAATCATTCCTTTAAATACCTTGGCTTACATCTGTTGAAGATATGTTTTCTTACCCTTTGTTTCTCTATCCAAAGATCTCATATTCAAAATTCTGCTCTGAAAGTATTTGAAAAATATAGATATAAAATTTGAAAATACTGTATAACAAGCCTTTTATTTTTTGTAGACCATAATAATAATTGACAAATATCCTCATGTCAAAAACGCTTTCATCTCACTGTCGTGACTTACGTTTTCATCCCAATGTCTTGATTAGGGTTTTGTTTTACATTTTCCTATTTTTCAACTCCTCAAGGAGGTTGTAAATACCCTTAAGTAACAATATTAAGACACATACTTAAAAAGACACCAATTAGCTAAAGAGCTTATAACAAGATCTGTTTTATAAATATAAACTTTTAACATTGTCGAGTTAAAATCACGTTAAACTAAATTAGGGAAGAACACAAATTAAACTTACAACGTCACAGAATTTAACATGAAAAACAACCTTCAGCATATAACACTTAACGTCACGTACATGAGGGTAGCCAACATCAAGGCAAGTTAGAGGGTGGTACTTAAATATTAAACCTCCCCCAGCTTAACTACATCTATCCTGCATTATTCTCTCGCTTTACTGTTCTCAGTTATTATCTAATAGAAAGCTAGATGCTTGCTTGCCTAATATTGCTGACTTTAATTACGTGATAAGTTTTTGAACAAGTAATAACTACCCATGCTTAGACTATCAAGGAAATACATTCCGTTTTATTTCCATTTTATTAAATAATTACAATTGATATAAATGTAGTAACATAACTGATGTGTTATGTTAAAAAACGCCACATAACCTACAACATAAAATCAGCTGTTTCATGGAATCATGTGCTTTAACTTAATTCAAGAAAAGTGGGACGAAATTAATATATTACATACCTTGCCCCTTTTGTGAGAAGTTCCTCTCTAATATAAAACTAAATAAAAAATATTTAAATTCAAATAATAAATTACAATATGAAAAAGCAGTATTTGTAAAAGATATTGTAAAAAGTATTTCACAAAGATGTTAAACATCAAACCTTAAGATCAAAAAGAGAGTATTCGAACTTCAATGGTTGAATAAAAAGTATTTATTTAGTCAATATATTTATATTGTATAAATACTATATAAATATTTGTAATATTATTATTTATTTAATAGTATTTGTTTATTAACTTAGATTGTAGCGCTGCATACTTTTTATTTAAATAAATTTTTTTTTGGTGTTACAAGTCATACATTTTTAATTTGGAAGTTTATTTTGGTCATTTTACAATTACTTCTAATAATCCACACTCTCTCTATAAACATCTTGTTCATATTTTCGATAGGTAATAAGAAACATTTTATTCATCCACCCAAGATTAAATACATCTTTTATAACATGTAATAAATGACAATTGTTAATAGGTTACAGTTGTTTCAAAGTAACAATTCATTGTTTATATTTTAAACAATTATTTTATTTTTATATAATAAAAAACCTTGCGCAAAAGGGTAAAGGAATGCAATATTGTTGTCATGCCAATTGGCCTAATATAAGTGCTAACATGATTTCATAAAACAGATGATTTTATGTTATAGGCTATGTGATAGAACAGCTGTCTTAACGCATATGTTATGCTATTCAATTTATAATTATTGTAATTATCATTTAAATAGTGACTAATATTTTGTTTTTTTTGTTAACCTAATTAAAAATTGACTTTAAAACATTCGTGTTTAGATGTATACTACAATGCTCCTTACAATTTAGAAGAATCCCAATCAATATGTATATATTACTGTAGAAGAAATACGTTAAATTTGGCTAAAATGTGGGATCCACTTCGTAGGAGTAGCTTTTAATCAAGATGAAAATTGAGTGAAGGAGAAATACTTTGATTGTGTGATAATAAGTTTTTTTTATTATAATTAGCGAATATATCAATATCTAGACAAACTAGTTATTGAAACTTGGCTTATTTAATTTAATTGAAACAGTAATCTCACGTTTAGATAGGACTTATTAAAGTATATTTCTTAATACTGGATCAAATACACTCACCTATTACACTTACAGTGTTTTTTCTATCACTAAAATTATGTAAAATATAATATTCAAACCCCTTTCCCTTAAACTAGAATATTTTAGTGAGTATTAGGAATTCATCCTCTAGAAACGACGGTGGGTCTTATGTTATGAATACTTTATCACGGTTTAGCCTTATTATTTGTGGTTCCAGCTTTAAATTTGTTCTAGCCTC
>JBAIZL010000006.1:14730204-14765204 GCA_036971475.1 Prosapia bicincta | reverse complement strand
CATGTACCTTCCTATAATGATTTCTTGAGCAAGTGTGGCCTATGTTATAATATTTTAAATAATAAACCCAATAACCACAAATTAACTTTACTTATTCACCTGATGTACATTTCAGTTACAAGGTAACCATCTTCAGAAGTACTGAACAAAAAATTAATTTAATTTGAAACATATATAAAACATATATAGCAAAAAAATATTGAGGTTATAAATTTATTTCTTATTTTGTCTTAAAAATTGTCACTTAAAATCAGCTGATTTTTAATTTAATCAATCAAAGAATATAAAACTGAATTAGGAATAGGCCCTTTGTCACCATTCATTAAATTTCTGTGTCTACATTTATATATATATATATATATATATATATATATATATATATATATACCTTCAAAAATATTTTAAAAACTTATGTTACTAACATTTTTCATTTACCAGAAGAAGGAAATAGGAGATAAATTAGTTTACCATATGACATGAATATTACAAGAGGATTAAACAGAATTTTTAACAAGTTTAATATTACAATCGCGTATAAAAGTTCAAATAATTTAGGAAGTTTGTTAGGGAATCCAATAGATAAAATTCCTATGTGAGAAAAATTGGGTATATATCAAATACATTGTCTAAGAGAAAACTTTTCACTAGATTTAAAGAACTTATTACCCATTAAGTACCTCCGACCAGAAAAATCTAGTGTAGCATAACATATAATAAACACAAACCATAGTTTAGATGTCAGTAATATTACGTTAATAAAAATGTTAATAACATAATTTTTTAATATGTTTTTGAAAGTATTTATATATATAAATGTAGACACAAAAATTTAATGAATTGTGACTAAGGGCCTATTCCTAATTCAGTTTTATATTCTTTGTTTGATTAAATTTAAAATCAGCTGATTTTAGGTGACAATTTTCAAGACAAAATAAGAATTAAATTTATAACCTCAATATTCTTTTGCTATATATGTTTTATATATATATATGTTTTAAATTAAATTAATTTTTTGTTCAGTACTTCTGAAGATGGTTACCTTGTAACTGAAATGTACATCAGCTGAATAAATAAAGTTAACTTGTGGTTATTGGGTTTATTATTTAAAATATTATATACCTTCCTAACAATCTTGTATATATACATATAAAACATTTACTTTATACACTTAAATGTAATCTACAGAATGCAATACTTATCTTATACCATGCAATAGTATTTCTGAATAAAAAACGAGATAAATAGTTTGAAATTGGAAAGGTAAATTAAAACGAGCTAAAGCCCTTCAAGCTAACGTTAACCTTTAAATAGATTGAAAAGCAAGTTATAACCTTTTGTTGATCTCAAGTATAGAAATATATGGATCACAAAAACAAATGGAAGGTTGCATGCTTATTATGTTGACATAAATTCAGCTTCCAGGAAACATACACATACAACACATGCAGACACTAATTTGCGCCTTGAAATGTTAATCCTAAAATGTCATTTTTCATGTATGATTAATAGGTGTTCACAAATTATTAAACTTTTATTATTTTTCTTCATAAGAGATTTCTATTTCAAATGGTAATAAAATAATAGATTGTATATAATAAAATAAACCCTTATTAAATCACTTCTGTTACCTCACACTCGCCAGATATATGTCTTTTACTTGTTTTCAATCATTAATAAAATACGTGTTTATTCATCCGGTCAAGTTCAATTACATTTTTTGTAACCTATAGTGGATACCAATTGATGTTAATATAGTTTTTTCAAATATTTATTTAATAATTATATTATAAAAAAGGGCGTTCTAGGCTGGATTCGATCTCAGTATCTTAATCTTCGAAGACTATTGCATTTTGGCACTGAACCAAATTTCCATAGTTAGAAGTGAACTTCTCAAAGGTCTATAAGATAAACCTCCATTATGTAACCTTAAATTGTTGCCATGGTTACTAGACAATATCATAAATAATGCTCTAGTATTAAAATTGCTTGAAAAGAATAAAATAAAGAAACAAATTGGATTGACGTTATCGAACCTTGCTTCACAAACGACAGTGCGAAAGGAAAGCGAAAAGAAACTACAGCAAAATGCAAGCGGCAAAAAAAGAAAGCGTATAGATGGCAATAAATAAAAGTAATAAGTCCAACACCACACATAGTGGAAAAATGGAAAATTGGAAGGAAGTTCGCTTTCTATTTTACAACTTGGTATTATTATGCTGACATATTTATATACATATTTATACTAATTGTAATTATAAAATAAAAGGAAACTGGAACAAACGTATTCCTTGTTTATCTAGGTAAGGATTTACTTATTTTTATTTATATTATTTGTTTTTTATGGTAATTTTACAATAACTTCAGGGGAGTGTCCCTCAGCTATCTTATCAAAGGCTAGGAGTATGAAATGTAGAAAATATAATTTTGTACTAGACTAAGTAATGTTATTAGTAGTCCAAAATCAAATTCTTTTGGGTTTTATTTTCGTGTATATATTAGCTAAATATAACTGTTTCAAATACAAAAATAAGAAAATTCTCTTAAATATTTGAATTCTTAAACAAAAATAATCCTCTATATTCCGTAGCTGTAAATAACGAGTATCACACAGTTTCCTTATAATTGGTAAACGAATAAATATTTTATAAACTACGTCTCAATTCATTGGATTGTAGAAACAAACCTCTAACAGAAGATTACTCATCCGAGTTTTATCTGTGCTTAAAGAGACATTGTGTTTACATCAATGAATTGTTTTAGTCAAACAGTTTGTATTGTCTTTCGTAGAGCTGATGTTATTTTATATTTGAAAAGTAATCCTAGCTTAGGTAAACACTAAAATGGGCTTAATTATCATGAAAAAAACTGATGTGTAATGAGGCAAGTTTCAACTGCAGTGAATAAGGCTTTCACTGATGACGCTGCCTACGTAAAGAAACCGACATTGGTTACGGAGAAATGTATACTACTAAGAATGGAGCATCAGGCTTTCAGGATTTACCCCACAAAGCTCTAACATATAATATTAATAGATAATTTACCTTCCCTTTACAATATTACATAGGATAGCTACAATATATTCAATTATCCTCAATCATTGATCACTCAATGTGTTGTATCATTACATTATACAAATATAGCAATATACACTATTACTTATATGTATGCAGAATTTTATAAACAAAATTAGAACACAGAAAAAATAGTTTGATATGGAAACATCTTTCTTTGAAGTTAACTTTTGTAACCGTAGAATGTTAACCAGTGAAACTGGTACAAAGCCAGTTGGCTCCTAGTCAACACGTAAATGCTTCAGATTGTTTCACCTTCATTACAATAATTGCCTGACTTATCATCACAATATTGTAAGTTACTTGTTCCTCTCCAACATATTGCTATATTTATTATATATATATTATATATATATTTATATTATTATATATATATATATATACATATATATATATATATATATATATATATATATATATATATATATATATATATTCAAATACCTACAAATACACACACACACCACACCCTCTCTCTCACACACACACACACACACGCACACACACTCTCTCTCACACACACACACTCTCTCTCTCTCTCTCACACACACACACAAACACAGACACACACACAGACACACACACACACACACACGCACACACACCCTCTCACACACACAAACACACACACGCACACACACTCTCTCTCTCACACACACGCACACACACACACACACACACACACACACAAATACACACACACACACACACACACACACACACACACACACACACACACACACTCACACACACACATTTTAATGTTAAATGTGAATCCTTTATTTTTGTGTACTGGTTGAACCTCGCAGTCTGATGAAGCAATAATGAAGCCCTATAGATATTTTATATTTCTAGTTGTGCAATGTACTAAACGTAAACCATACAGACATATCAATCAAATATAGTTTTATAAATGAATAAAAATTATACAATGTCTAACTGGTTTGTTGTTTTGTGTAGTAGCGAAATGAATGCAAATTTAAACAGGCCTAATATAGTCTGCGATTATTTTTTTTTAATTATTAAGAATAAAAACAACCTTCTAACTAGGTAAACATATTTTAAAATCCTTTTGTATATTTCTATTTAAAATCAATCACCATGAGAAAAATCCCCACAATACAACAAGTAAAGATGACTGCTTGTGAAACCGATATCTTAATTAGGGTTTGAATAAAATTTGTAGTGGTTGAGAGTTTTTTTATTTATGATAAAAAAGTTAACTACAGTTGCTTCATGTATAATAAATTTATTTTATTCATTGTAACCTATACTACTTTGTTATTTTTAGTTTGTTCACGACGGTATTCGTATAGAGTATATTTATTTACTTCAATGTAATCATTACATTTTGCTTTTATTCATTTTTATGTTAGTTTCGATACCTGGTATTGTTCATGTGCCTTCCTTCAATCCCCAACCTTGCAGCCCAAAGGACAAAACTCATTATAGCCTACCATAAGCTCCTAAGAATGAAAATCTACAACGACCGTTTATGGGACATGTAGCACATTTATATTTTCTGATACACGAATGTAACTTTGACATAACTATATAACATTTCACCATCTGACGAGTTTTGCAATATCGCTATTGTTACTAATATGCAATAAAACTGACTCAAAATTACAGATATGTTTCATGTTTGTCTATGAAGAATGCAATAAAAACGTCTTCCAAGCGCATGCAACATCTCGCTCATATTACTCTAAGTCTCATCTAACGGGAACATATATTATATTTTTAAAATGTCAACTCCTCTTGTCTGGAGTGTAAAGTTTAAGGAATGGGAGTTGGTATGTAAGGCATGTTATGCCTAACTGACACATGGCATTTTATAACTGTTATTTTTCATTTGACATATACTAAAATTGTTTTCGAAGGCATTTTTTTATATTTCGTAGAGTATTAAGATTGACTTGAGATGCAGACAGTATTTGTAGTAACTCATTCATTATATTTACAGATAACGTATATTGATAAGGCTGTGTATTGCAGTAGCAGGCCTTTTTATACTTCGTGACGAGATATTGATCTATTTGTCGCTACATTCTACCTTATGGAATGAAATTTATATACGTCACCCGTAAACTAAATTTGTTAAACTCGTACATAATATGTTATCTTTTATATTAATAAATAAATGTATTTTAATATGTTTGTCATAGATTTGACACATGTTATATTTATATATCTTCCACTATTGTATTATTCACCCTGATGATGTTGGTACAGTTTACCAACGAAAAGCTGTGAATACAAATTATTAAATAGTTCTTGTAATTGAGTAACCTCATTTGTTATATATTTATAAACTCTTTGTTATATATATATATATATATATATATATATATATATATATATATATATATATATATATATATATGTTTAATAAAACCACTTTCATACAAGAATAAAACCTTTTTTTTTATTTTATTATAAAATTTAAGCTTTTCGCCGATTAGCAGTATCGGCATTATCAAAACTAACTTAGCATACTTCTAACTTATTCTGTGCCTACATTAAGACTAATCATATACAAATTGTACTACGTTCAAACAGATAATTTTATTGACTTACTTACAATTTTATTGACTGTGCCTGCACAAATAGATATTTATTCAATTACTCTTTCATTTCCAGAATGTCATTAAATATGCTAATGATTGTGTTGTGCTTAGGTTTTGTCTGTACTTGTTCATGAATGAGTCTATCTGTAATTCTATATTTGTATATGTCCATATTTTCTAAGATATTCATTTTTAATCTCTTCTCCACGTGTTTAATTAGCGTTATATTCTCTAATTTTGGGAACTCATAATATCAAGATAGTTTATTATACAAATAATAAAATAAATAAATTTTTAAAGACAGATGTTGAATCTAAATATTATAATATAAATGGAGTTTATAGTATAAAATATAATGATTGCCAAAAATATGTAGGACAAATAAAAAGAAAATAAAAGAGCGATACAAAGAGCATCTGAATGCATTCAAAAAACCGGAAATTTATAAGTCTAATCTTGTGACACATTGTATACTAAATAATCATGAGTTCCCAAAAATAGAGCATATAACGCTAATTAAACACTTGGAGAAGGGATTAAAAATGAATATCTTAGACAATATGGAAATATACAAACATAGAATTACAGATAGATTCATTCATGAACAAGTACAGACAAAATCTAAGCACAACACAATCTTTAGCATATTTAATGACATTCTGGAAATGTAAGAGTAATTGAATAAGAATCAATATTATCTATTTGTTCAGGCACAGTAAGTCAATAAAATTATCTGTTTGAACGTAGTACAATTTGTATATGAGTAGTCTTAATGTAGGCACAGAATAAGTTAGAAGTGTACTAAGTTAGTTTTGATAATGCTGATACTGCTAATCGGCGAAAAGCTTAAACTTTATAATAAAACAAAAAACAATTTATTCTTGTATGAAAGTGGTTTTATTAAACATATACATTTTATCAAGAAAAATGTCATCTTAAAAATACAATATATATATATATATATATATATATATATATATATATATATATATATATATATATATATATACTCATTTTAAAGGTTTGAGCTACATTTAAGAAACTAAGCTAATTTAGGAAGCACACAAAAATAGTTATATAACTTACATTTCTCAGTCTAAAGGTTTTTTTCATTGTTGGTGCAATGAATGCCAGTGGTGGCTGGAGCTTAAAATCTATGGGGGTTGAAGATTGTAAAGTGTTAGTTTTTATGGCAAAGAAATTGTAATCATAAGAACTTTAAGGGCTGTTACAGGGAAAATTCATTACTCCCTGTTTGGAATGATGAATGGAAAAATGTGAATCGCAATGAGCTGAGGGAAATTAAGGATACAGTCCGTCCATGGAGGTCTTCTATTTGTTCGAAACGTAGGAAGGAAGTAGTGGCTACCCGCCTTCGCATCGGCCATTCTTATCTAATTCATGGTTATCTGATGCGTCGTGAGGACCCGCCTTTATGTCCGTTCTGTGGAAACACCATCACAGTCATATACTGGTGAATTGTGGTGGCTTATACCATTTTCGCGACAGTTTTAATTTAAACGGCAGTCTAAAGGTGGTGTTAAAGGATGATGTAGCGGGCGTCGACCGTGTCATCGCATTCCTTCACCATCTCAATATACTTTTTAAAATTTAATATTTTAAAAACTATAATTTATTTTTTTTATTTATTTTTTTTAGTATAAACAAAGTTATGTTAGTTTGTGTATAGAGTTTAAACATTGTTAACCTGTTTGTTTTCTACATTAAGTGCTATTTGTTATTGTTATATTTAGGTTAAGATAAAGTAAGGAAAGTTAGTGGTTGGTCTAATATGCCCAGTTTTAATAAGAGAGAGGGTAAACAATTAATATCGTTTAGTTATTAATTGCGATGTTGTTTTGTTTTTTTAAAAGGTTTTTTCCTTATTGTTATACATTTATTGTTACATATTTAATTGTATATTATTACCGTTACGTTTACATTATGTTTGTTAGGTTTTATAATTTTTATGTAATTTAAATTTTAATTTAATTTAATGTTGTGCTTTATCTAAAATATTTTGCTTTTGATTTGTTGCTCATTGGCTATCATAACCGTAACGGATGTTGGCCAAGGAAAATAAAATTCAAGATATCGTATCTCTGGTTTGTTATTTATAAACAAACCTATCTCAATTCATTTTTAGCTGTGAATGTCAACAAACTCAGAGACGAGCTGGGGTGCGTCTGTTCGCACGGAGCCGATCTTAACCGAGGACTCCAGAGGTCGTAGGTCGTTTTCAACCTAATAGATCCTTACGGGTCTCCCTGACTATTTTATTCTGTCTGGACCTTCTAATGCTTTTTCTTCATTAGGAGTGACGTCACTGGTTGTTGCAGGTTTTCCTTCAGGAGGCCGAACGAGATTTTCGGCGACTGAGCTAACGGTCATACGGTCGTTGCAGTTCTGCTGTCGTTACTGTTCTGATAGTTGCTGTTCTGATATCATGATGGATCTTGTTATATGATGAATAAATGCTTATAACAATGTATCTTACACGATAAATAAGTTTATTTATTTTTTTATTGATCTCTGGTTTGTGTGTTGCGCAACCGCGCCAACTGACAACGAGCCAACACACGTGAATTCTCAGTCTAGTAGTGGTTCACATATTCAACCCGAACATCATATACTCGGTCTAGTAGTAGTTTACATATTCGACCCGGACATCATTTACTCAGTCTAGTAGTGGTTCACATGTTCAACCCTGAAACCATTTACTCAGTCTAGTAGTGGTTTACATATTCAACCCGAATATCATATACTCGATCTAGTAGTATTTTACATATTCGACCCGGACATCATTTACTCAGTCTAGTAGTGGTTCACATATTCAACCAGGCATCATTTATTCTGTGTAATAGTGGATTATATATGCAACCAGAACATCATTTACTCATTTTAGTAGTGGTTCACACATTCAACCAGGACATCGTTTATTCAGTCTTGTAGTGGTTCAAATATTCAACCCGGACATCATTTACTCAGTCTAATAGTGGTTCAAATATTCAACCCGGACATCATTTACTCTGTCTAGTAGTGATTCACATAGTCAACCATGACACCATTTACTCAGTCTAGTAGTGGTTCACATATTCAGCCCGAACATCATTTACAAAGTCTAGTAGTGGTTCACACATTCAACCAGGACATCATTTACTCAGTCTAGTAGCGGTTCACATAGTCAACCAGGACATCATTTACTCAGTCTAGTAGTGGTCACATTTTCAACCCAAACGTCATTTACTCAGTCTAGTAGTGGTCACATTTTCAACCCGAACACCTTCAATGTCTACTCACCTTGGCAGTAATAATTTATTACAAAACTATGAAGAAGCAGGAGAACTCATATTTAACCCACTCATACATAAAGAAAATTATGAAAAAATATGAATGTATTCTCCCTTTAGAACTTTGATCTGCAATTATATTTATAATTTTAATAATAGGGGTTATTTTGACACAATATGTCTTCAGCAATATTCCGAAAGTAGGGCAAACGGTGCTCTTCCATTTGTTAGATAAAATCTTCTATTTGTTCAACTAAACAGAGTTTGAAATATCCGAGTATTGATATAACATACTATACGTAACACTATATATCCTTATTTTCAGGTCGAATGTGAAATGTTACGACACATGTCATTTATAAAACCTAATCAGATCTATGGATACAATATTGTGACGTCATGATTCTGTGACGTCATGATTCTTCACATTTGAGAGACGTTGTTCATTTAGATGATTTCCAAAGTTGTGACTCAATAATAATGTTATATTCTTTGTAAAATCCATACATCATAGACATTTTCTGTCGTTCTATAATTCTTGTTATTTATGTGTATGCGTCGTTATATTTGTGGTGGTCACATAAGTACGTAGTTTATAGGCCTAAAATTACTTGGCGATCTAAAGTTTATATAATAAAACATTTAACATCCACCAATGGTTTATTTCCTTTAAACAGTTATAGTTGTGTTTTTACATAACGTAATTTATTATATGCCTAGTGTGTGCATGTTAGAATAGAATTATTACTAATTTAGTAAACGTCTGCTGGATATTAAAGCTAGGGATTTACATCTATCTAATGATGTGGCAACAATGTGTGTAAATAGCTATTTTACAGATATATATATATATATATATATATATATATATATATATTTGTGTGTGTGTGTGTGTGTGTGTGTGTGTGTGTGTGTGTATGTGTGTATGTATGTATGTGTGTGTGTGTGTGTGTGTGTGTGTGTGTGTGTGTGTGTGTGTGTGTGTGTGTGTGTGTGTGTGTGTGTGTGTGTGTGTGTGTGTGTGTGTGTGTGTGTGTGTGTGTGTGTGTGTGTGTGTGTGTGTGTGTGTGTATGTATGTGTGTGTGTGTGTGTGTTTAACAAAAAAAAATAACTGAGGTTATTCCAATACAAGATTTATTTAATAATTTTTATTCAAAGCTTTTCGTTTCATCTCAAAATTTTTCAGTACCAACATCTTCAGGAATGAAAATTACAATAATGTAAGGTATAAAAACCACATTTTATAATAAATTAGAAAGAGTATTGTTGCCAAATTTATATATGTTGCCAAGTTTATCTTGTTGCTGTATGATTATAGACATTGAATTTACTATCAAATTTAGAATGTATTTGTATTTGTTTGATTAATAATTTGTTATTATTACTGTATTTATACATTTCGAATGGTTCATATATGTTCACTCTTAATCCTTTATTAATTTCTTTTATAAGTCTCCTATTTCCGATATTTGGAAATTGGTGCTTATTGTTAGATATTGTTAATAAATAATTCTGGTATTAGAATAACCTCAACTGTTATTGATTAATATTTAAAAAAAACATATTATATATATATATATATATATATATATATATATATATATATATATATATATATATATGTACGAACAGCAGTCGTTATTTTTTTATTTTCAATAGAATCTTTTTTTTATTAAAATAAAAATACACCTCTGGTAGCTATGCATCTAGGAGCATATTAAACACTTCATGTTGACATTGAATCTTACCCCATTCACATGTCTGGAAGCAACAGTTACTAATGGCTCACTACGCAACACAGCTGCTCGATGAAAGCCCATACACAAATCACATCTGTCAACTGGGAACATCTTCCATACAGTACAGACAATGGGAGCCATTACACTAATGTTGAAAAATTGGTTGTGATTTTTAGTAAGATATCCATTAAATGCGTAAATATTATTTGATAATTGTATTAGGATTAGTTGTATTCGTTACACTGTGGGGTGGATAATGAAGCCTAAGTGTTGGAAATTACACAACATTCTAACCTATCATAATATAATGAAATCCATTTTAAATACGTATTATTTACTTATTGTATTATGTTTCTTATGATATATATATATATATATATATAACATTATTATTATTTAGTAATATATTATAGTATGATAAATATATTTATTTATAATAATCATTTATATATTTTCTGATATAATAACGTAAACTTTACTGTATTCATAACACCTTGAAGCAACTGTGGCGTAAATGTTTATATTAAATAAAAACAACCTCTTATCACAAATTCAACACTTTTTATTACTTATTTGTAAAATACCTCTGAAGATGATTTCTTTTGTAATCGAAATGTACCTTAGGTTAAAATAAAAATTGTTGAATTTGTGGTAATAGGTTGTTTTTATTTAATATTTACTGTATTCCATTAGCAATGAATAATATTTTGTAATATAATATTTACCAAACAACAATGTATCGAATACTAAAATATTTGGATAAATTAGTAATACAGTCCCAGGTTAGATATTATTAGAAATCGACTTACCGTTCAATAAAAACTTACATTTTTTAATTTTTACTGCTTGGACGATTTTATTGCAAACGCCATTAGTATTTGTAAAGTAGAATCAATCATGTAAGTGTTTTCCAAACTAAAACAACCTTATAGTCTACAAAGTAATTAATTTACTCATAGCATTTTCCCATTATTAAAGGTTGGGAACATTCTATTTACAATCTCTGTTACTTTCAACGTATCCATTTCCGTCTTACAAATTTAAAACATCGAAGTTTATTTACAGTTCCTCACTTTTCCAATCACCTTTCCTATATACTTCAACATTAGTTTATATATAAAACATTTATTTTACACTTTAATGTAAAGCTTATGCTCTGTTCACAGTACCAACATATAATTCATTTTCTATCAAAATATGTTTTTCTGTAACGTCTCGGTGTTTCGCCATAGATTGATCGGCATAAGCCCTAAAGTATGTTACATTCACAATTCTTACTTTGAATTTTTACACTTTTAAAAGTTTTAGATTACGATTGTATAGTGATTGTATTTATCGAGGTAAAACTCATGTGGATCAGAAAACACAAATTTTAGTTGAACAGTTCTATATATTATTTGCAATTCCTATTTTAATTATTCAAACTAAAGGGATCTTTAAAATTCCTGATACCTGCCAACAAAACAAAAAGAATGTGTTTCGAAATGGGGAATTTCTCATAGTTTTAGCAGATTATAAATCTCATTTCGTCAGAATCATAAACTAGAGAGCCGGTAGAATCTCAATGACTTTGAATAATTTTTTAAAACTCTCCCAGTAATACTTTTTCCACCCTAATATTTTTTCTTGACTGGATTAACAATTAAAATAAGTACGTTTTAATTTTAATTTCGATAAAAAGCACGAACTATCTCTAAATCGTGACTATAAATAAATACCTAATGTAACATTCTCTTTCATAGAATAATAAGATATTAGGCTTATATATAATTAAAATGTTCTAAAAATGTTCTAAGCAACATTCATACGGGCTTATTCTCAGGTAATAATTCTCAGGTCGCAGGTATCCCGTTACTTATAATATCTTACAAAATTCGAATTACAATTTTAAGTTTTCAAATAACCTCTGACATGTTCCTTTATTCTTTAGACACTGACTATTTGCAACCAAAGACTCGTGTTGACCATTGTTTTCCTAATTTTTGATTACCAATTCATGATCCAGACTCTCGATAAATGGAAATGTTTCAGAAAATAATATTTGATAAAAAATCTTTCGATACGAATGAATAAATGATAATATTTACATTATTATTAGCAATATAAAATAATTATCCTTTAAATACGAGTATATAAATTTAAAATATTTTAGGCTTCTAATTATTGTGTCCGAATAACCTAATATTAACAAATTATTTAAATTGCGGTTTTTAAACCCAAAAAAACAGGCAAAGGGTTTGTTTATTATAGCTTAACTGTCAATTTCTGGTTTTATAGCCTAACTTATTTCTCTAAGAAAACGTGCTTTTGAGTGTTGCGTGTCAAATGAATATATAAAGTCAGACGAACGCTGAACTACAGCCAAAAGTCGTGTTACAACAATGCACGCACGAACAAACAAAATGAAAGGTATTTTATAAGAGATAGCTTTGAATATCAAGGTTATGTGAAAAAGCTTTATCTTTTATATGTATATGTCGCTTATACTTTAATATATTTAAACCAAGAATCTTACATGAGTCAGTTTTCGAAAACTGAATCATTACAGTTCTTTCTCTCTCTTTAAAAGGCAGCCGGTGCTTGCATCCAGAAAGCCTCTGGGATATAAGCTTCCGTTTTCACGTGGTATAACGGTAGTGTTTTATTTTTGGTTTCACTGAATTGTGGGTTAGTTTTATTCTACCTCGGGGTTATTGTTGTTTACTAAGTTGAATAGTTTAACATTTTTTTATATTTTTGTATACAACCTATAAACAACAATAGCCCCAATACAGTGCGGTTACACCACGTGACAACTTGATTCTCACTCTCTAAACTGC
This sequence comes from Prosapia bicincta, assembly GCA_036971475.1. NCBI lineage: Eukaryota > Metazoa > Arthropoda > Insecta > Hemiptera > Cercopidae > Prosapia > Prosapia bicincta. The sequence continues at coordinate 14,751,714 of JBAIZL010000006.1, read as the reverse complement.
TAAATGAAACCGTAGTTTTCTAAGCACGAAAATGAGAACACTGTAGTTAATAAGCTCTCGAAAGTCGACTCAAAAATATACCAGGCAAAAGTATTGTTTATACATACATTAGAGTGTAAGTGAGAAAAGCATATAGAGTGCTAAGATAAACACATAAACACACACACAAACAGATAGACAGACACACACACACTTTTTTACATTAGTTTATATTTTTATAGTCCTATAATTAGACGTTTCCCTTTCAGTTTTATTTACTTTACTCATACAAATCAAGGAACTTAGAACATACTCTCTTACGCTTAGACAAACACGAGATGAAGATTTATACTTTGCAAATCATACTTATTTTGTGCAAATGTCTAATAACTCCTGCAAAGGTATTGCTAAAAATGTTTGCCAAGAATTATGTATTCTTCTACTTAAGGAGCAAATCCAGGTCTGAGAGTTAACCAAAGCTCTAACGGTATAGCTCAGCTATTATAAAGGGCAAGAGATTAAAAGTTTGTTCACTTATAAACTTTCTTGATTTATAAAGCTGCTCTAAGTCAAAAGTAGGAATTTGCCTTCTACAGAGTATAAACTCCTGCTATCTTTTACAGACTTTTTATTTATAATAAGATTTCCTGATTTTTATTTAGTATCATATTCTTTATAATATATATATATATATATATATATATATATATATATATATATATATATATATACATATTTATTTCTTTATCAATATAAAATATGGTTTCTTGTATCATAATCAAAAATAACTAAGGTTATTACAATACAACAATTATTACAATACCGGTTTTTTTTGTGTTAAACAGCACTAACATCATCAGGAAAGAATAAAACAATAATACAAGATATACAACAGATGGTAAATTTGAATCAGCATTGTTGCAAATTTATTACAAATTGCCAAGTTTATCTCGTTACCATTACGTTATAGACATTGGTTAGAGGATGAAATATAGAATGAATTTATATTTTTTTATCTATTAACTTGTTATTATTACTCTATTAATACTATTCGAATGCTGCATACATGGTTGTTATTATTAATTTATTAAGTTTCATATTTTATATATGTAGAAATCGGGGATAATTATTATAATACAATATTGTGATACGTTTTCTAATAATATATTTAAAAAATTAAAATATTTTATACACAATAATAGTTTTAATTAAATTATTTTTCAACGTTTTTCGTCTATAAAAGTAATAGCATCCTCTGGATAAAACAGTGATATTATTGTTTTTCCTGAAGATGCTAATGCATTTATTGGCAAAAGGTTTTGAAAAATATGTAAATTAAAACAGTTTTTAATTTGAAAATCCTATTTTTATTTCGATCTATATTTTATACAAATAATATTCCTCGTATTATATAGGTAAAATTATAAACATAATTTAGACACATTTTTATTGCATTATCCTTTAGCTTCTATTCTCTTAGCTTATAAATTCATTACAGTGTTCTAGTATTTGTTTTTAAATTGTAAATATGTAATCTCTGGAAAATATCGCCTATAATATTCATGTTATCAAATAAAGAAAATACTGTAAATTTCTAGATAAAGATAATTTATATAAGAGCACAGTATCGATATATAAACATCTACACAATCATTTACCTTATTGAATGATCATGTACTTTTAATATATTTAGTATGACGAATCCCCGTAAAAAATAAATTTCATTAAGATAGTTTAAAAGCAACGTACAAAACGCAATTACTGCAACACAACATACCACACATAATCTGATTTATACGTATTTATACTTTTGCTGGAAACAAGGATTTTAACTGTTATTATAAAAGCCAAATCTTACTTTAGTTAACAAAATAAATTTGTATATTAATTTCTTTTTTATTTTATGAGTACAAATATTATTAATAAATTATATATATATATATATATATATATATATATATATATATATATATATAATATATATATATATATATATATATATATATATGTATATATATTATATTATGGTATTTTTCATTCCTGATGATGTTGGTACTCTTAACCAACGAAAAGCTTTGATTATAAATCAATACATATTCTTGTATTTGAATAACCTATATAGTTTTAATATATATATTCATATATATATAAATATATACTCGTTTGAATCCGACCTAAACTCGCAGAATTTTTATAATTTAAATATTGAGTTAATACTTTACAAAACTAAATTAACGTCAATTGCCACTCTCAAAACTTTAAAAAAAAAATTTTGAAAATTCTCATAAGATGTATAACAAGAGAGTGTGAGCATTAGCTTCTATTAATAAGGAATTGAATAATCAGGTCAAATCATATGGAAACATTAACCTTTAGGTACAAATTAAACATAAAAAGAATCAAATTTTCCAAGTCAATTTATAAACAATTTCTCATCACTGGTATGGAAATATCGTAGACTTTGTTATATTGCCAGCATGTTATGTTTTGATGGTTTGGTTTCAGAAATGTCACTCCTAAAGTTATAAAGATAAGACAACCCTTTAATTTACATGAATAATACATATGATTCCGACCTTTCACCATCTGAAACAAATATCTGGAAGTTACTGGTGTTTAGTAAATGTTGAAAGTAGTGTGATCATATTGCTTCGTACATAAAAACACTCTTTTATACACTCTTTAGACGTAATTGAAGACAGTAAAATTATATGGCAATCATAGGTGTCCCTTAAAAAAAACAAATAAAAGACACACAAAACTCTCAAATTAATCATTTATTGACTCGTATGCGTTTCATGTACGGAGTTGTAAGTTAGGGTTTGTAGTAGCAACACTCACCGATGATGACTTTTTCATTGAAATGCTTATGAGTCAATAAATGAATAATTTATGAGTATAGTGTATGCCTTCTTTTTTACACAGCCCCACAAACTAAGCTTAAAGAATAGTTGTATAAGTATCCCTGTTTATCTCAGAATACGATCCTGAGGGATATTTCCCGCCATATATGGTTTTTGCTTTATAAAGGATGTTTGAAATCTTAAGCACACCCTATCAGTACACGTTCCGAAAGTGAAAGTATGGTGTCGTACTTACACTAACCTCTACATCTGATATCATAATATCATTATAAGCCAATAATACTCCTAATAATGCTAATGAGAAATATCTTTAAATAGTATTTCATGTAGGGAATTCGAATTGGTTCAAGATGTGAAGAGTTTTGTCCCTACTATTTTAGAACTTATTCAATACCTTCTATTAATTCAAACTCTCCCTATACATACCTTATTCAAATTTCCCATCTTTAATAAACTTCTTTTTACTCATCCACTCAAGATCAAACACATTATTTTTACGTTGTAGTGGATTATAATAATAATTAAAAATTAAGTAATCATTTAGTATTATATGAGAGAAAAACTTTTCACAAAAGGGGCAATGTATGCAATATAGTTATTTCGTGCCATTTGGCTTAAAACAAGTGATAACACAAGATTTCATAAAACAGCTGATTTTATGTTATAGGTTATGCTTAACCTATATTTTTTGTTATAGATCAGCTATTTTAACGTATAGGTTATGTTACTTTATTTATATTACCTGTAATTATTTTTTATAGAGTAACTAATACGAAACTTTTCATAGACAACACTAGTAAGAATTTACTTCAATAATGTTTAGTTTATTTATTTGTTTTTGTTGAATATATAAATCCTGACTTAATTGTGCAATAGACAATATTGAATGCTTTATAAGAAATCCACATGATTTTAGAATAATTGTAAAACATTTCCTGCCATTCTTGCTATTTTACCAATTGTTTGTTATGAAAAAGGTTTTTTGGCGTATTAATGATATTTTCCTTTCATACGTCCCTAGAATAGAATATGAATAGGTTATTGAAGATATTGAGTAAAAACTACACAAATCAGACACACCTAACTGTCTAAGAGTTTTTTATCGGTATTTAGTCAACCAGATTTAGAGTAAATTATTTAATCAATGATTATTATTATATTTAATCTCTATTTAGTTAAACTATATACCTTTAAGTTTGGAAATAATAATGTAAGTCAAAATATTAAGTCACTTAGACCTTAGTTAGTGCGAACAATTCACAACGGTAAAAATTTAAACGATTTACTCTAAATCTCAAAACACATTAGGTTAGGTTATTAAAACAAACAAACTAGTTAAATGTCGACGATATCGCCTTCATCAGTGCTTGGCTACTACTGATAGCTAAGTATTGCACGGCTATACATTAGTAGTAAGCAAGCACTGATGAAGGCGACATCGTCGTCGAAGCTAGTCTGTTTTATTAAACTAGTGTGTAGTGAGATGTAATCTATGTAATCTCTATAATGAGTTTATAATGAGGGAAAATTAACTGTTTGCAAATTATGTTTCTCTTATATTCAATATGTCCTTTAGGCCATGGTTAAACTACAGTGCTCTTTACCATTTATTTTCTCAAGTTATAAAATCTATCAGTTTTGTCCATTACCTTAATCACACTCTTGCCGTCATGTTGTTTCACAGTAATTACTTAAGAGTAAGTTTGTTTTACAACGACCTTAAAGAAAACGGGCCAGTTCCGTGCTAAGAAATTGATTAGGTTAAACGTTTCCTCAAACTAAGCGAAATTGACAAAGTTTTAATCTGATTTAAGTAAAGGTTCATGTACGCATCTAAGTATTGTGCCATAGTAAGGCTAATAAATGAATTAATTTCTTCTGTGCACCGTTCAATATTTTGTTTGACACTTTACAGAAAAGGATACAGGTAGATAATTTTCAATTAGGGAGTAAATACAAATATATTTATAATATTAAAAAAGTTACTAAAAATTTATACTTATCAATAGGGTGGATAGATGCATACACGAGAAAATCGAAACAGAAGAAATTTAAGAGGGCACGCAGTTTTTGTTACATTGTTGCATTTAACAAAAATAACAACACTCATTGTCATTCAAAATAAAAATTGTTAATTGCATCGCTCATTTATTCAGTTCCAATACTTTTTATTTCATTTCCTTATCAACCTACAACAACTGAAACAAATTGAGAAAAAAAGGATATAATTTTTTCTTTAAAGTCAATTCCTTCTGAGGCCAACAAAGAAAGTTTTAATTTAGTTACATTTTATTTTATAATTACAGTTTATACATATATATATATATATATATATATATATATATATATATATATATATATATGTATATACATATGTCGGATATACAATATTGAGTAGAAAAAAAAAATTTCCTTGCAAATATTTTTCTCTATACATTATAATATATTATTTAAGTGCTGGATATCAAACATGTAGTCATTCACTTCCAATCGGACCAAGAGATCTCATTTTCTTTAAAATTTAATTATTGAATATGTATATGAAAAAACTGTATTGTTATCATTTCTCTTCCACTACAGATTAAATAAAATGTATTTGGATTTGAGTGGATTTATAGGAACGTATTTTATTAATGAGTAGATATTTGAACAAAAGCTATAAAAGGAGACTTTGAACTAGTAGAGAGCTTTGATAAAAAAAATACCTTAATGAATATGCTATTTAAACTGCACAGTATTTACGTATTCTGAATGCATTACGTGTCTGACATTTATGTTTATACAATCGTTTATATCCTGCATGCAAACGTTCCCATTTCCATTGCAGTATACTTCACTGAGTATGGAATTAAGCAGTAAATGAAGTATTATAAAACACGAAATTACTTCTGCAGTGTAAAATATGACTGATATTCCAGTACCTGATGTATATATATATATACATATATATATATATATATATATATGCTGATACATATTCCTTCACGGATGGAAAAATATGATGAATAGTTACTATCTGGATTACATCCGTTCATTCTGCAGTCCATAAATTCGCAGTTCCAACGTTTCGCTAGAATCTCATCCAGCATTGACGAGGTGAAAACAAACAACAGTAGAAGAGCGAGTGCACTCGTTCAGTCCACTCGATCTTCTACTGTTGTTGGGTTCACCTCGTCAATGCTGGATGAGATTCTAGCGAAACGTCGGAACTGCGTATTTATGGACTGCAGAATGATCGGATGTACTCCAGATTGTAACTATTCATCATCACATATATATATATATATATATATATATATATATATATATATATATATATATATATATATATATACATATATATATATATATATATATATATATATATATATATATATATATATATAACGTTCTAGAGTTAAAAAGGTTTTCATTTTCAATATATCATCTAATTTCTTGATATAATAGTTTTGATATAATTTGTAACAGAAAAACAGCCGTTCTTCCTGGGGTAAGTATTTATCAGGGCTTTATTAAAAATGTATGTTAATTACCAATTAACAAATTAATTAATTACTTACCAGGGCCTCTAGTCCTCCGTTACAGCCAGGCATAATAATGTCTTTCTGTAAACGGTCTTCTGATATCTTCGGAAGGTAGAACTAAGTTACTTATGAAATGAAAATATAAAGTTTGCAACGTTCTAGGTTACTTGTGAAATAAGATATTAAATTTTTAAAATACAAAGTCATACAATTTATTAATCAGTGACAAATTACAGTAGACGAAAAGACAGCAATGTGTCGAGTAATTATCTTTTAATTACTGCTAATTATTCCATACATTTTAATTACTTATTAACCTTTAAAATTATATTTATCGAGATGATAGTAACTCAAGTTTTCCAATTTTAGAAATGAACATTAAAGGGACAAATTCTACCGTTCATGTGTTAACCGTTTATCAATTAAAAATTCTTCAACTTAGTTAACATTAAAATACATTTTCTTTATTATCATCTAAAACGTACCTGGTTGTGCACATCACTTGTAAAACACTTTAAACACATCATTAATTATTGCACATCGATTTTGTACACTTAACACATCGCTCTTGCAAATCAGCGCTCTTAAACAAAAATTATATAAACTTTTACTTATTTGGAACATATGAATAATCGCTTCTGACTTCTTCTTTAGTTACGTTAATAAATTTTGGTACCGGCCTTGACATCTTAAATTTTGAATACTGGAAGCTTACAAATGTCTAAATTATGTCCGAAAATGCCATTACGTCTGTTATGTTCAAGAACCTCTGGAGAAGTGGGCCTTCTGCAAGGGCACGCAAACGGAATATCCCACCCTTGGATATTATTTTGAATTTTTTGATTGGTCCATCGGATCAGGCGATATCAGACCATGCTTATGTCACATGGGGTGATATCAGTTATTAACTTAAGCTACTAACTCGTACGATATTTTACATTTTTACCCGCTAGGGGCGCTACGAAACTTACCCTAGAATTACAATTGTAAAAAGAAAACAAAAATTTTCTTTTATATTCGGACGATATAATTATTAAATATATAAATGAATTTATATGTATCACCTTATTTTTAAGAGTGTTACAAATTTTACCTCCAGATTTAAAATATTTATCATTTGCAACGTAACATATTTTAGTAATAACATAATTTATATTGTCAACGGTATTCTTGTTAGCACTAATTATAACTAAATTCATAAATATTCAAATGACGTAGTAATAATACAGTGGCTTTAATGATATCAAGTTCTTGTCCAAAAAGCATTTTGTGCTAAATTACAACTCCAATTATACTCATAAATGAAACTATGTTTCCTCAATTTATTGAAAATTTAGAAATATTTGCTTGAAGATTTTTGTAAAGTATTTTCATCACAGTTTTTTGTTTCTGTGGAAAGAGCATTGAACCAAAATATACAAATACTTCGATCGATATGTTATTTGTATAAATATGAACTTTTTAAAAATAGCGCTTTAGGTATAATCATGTTTTGCTGAAATTTTCATTCATTTACAGAAGATCCTCTGTAAAAGTAGCTTAATGCTGCAATTTAAAATGTCTCAAAGTTGTTTTAAGACAAAATGTTTCTGAGCAAACATTATTCCTAGAACTCTACACTTTCGAACTTACAATATACCTATTTTTTTTACAAAATAATTAAATGAAAATCGAACTAATTCCTAATATACTCCTATTCCCTTCTGCAGGAAATATTTGTATAGGCCTAAGTACATTTATCTGTCTGTCCTAGAATTTAAATATTTTTTTTTTGTTCCCACGGTTCAGAAATACATTTTCGAAACGCTAATAGTACTTTTTATTAAGAGTACTATTAAGGTTTTGATAATGATGATATTCCGAAACGCGCCAAAAAAGAAAACTACTTTAACGTTCGGAAGGCAGAAAAATATAATCAAATGAATAGGAAAATTGACAATTTACTACAAAAACACCAACGCTAATAAAAATTACTCAAACTAAGATAAACATATGAATTTAGTAAATTTAGCTAAAATAAATAGGAATGAAGTAATGTATATTTCTCTCTGGAATATCTCTCAAAACAAACTGTAATGAAGTATGTACAGTATTATGATTGTTTAAATTTGTTACATGCATAGACACTAGTAAGAACAGATTTAATTTATTATTGGTCAAGTGATAAACTAATAACCTTTTGATAAAGTTAAATACAAACATACAATTAGGTATGGTTTCGATTTAATTGCTTAAATGATTACCATTTGGCGGTCTTGTAATTCTTTTAATTTTTATCAACTTAAGCCAAATGAAGCAAAAGTAACTAAAAGTCACTAACGGAGATATCTATTCAGTTATATAGAATAATTTAATTTAACATTTGTATCACTCACGAGAGAGCTAGTTAAATTTCAACTTAAGGATTACTCTTAAGTGTAAGAAACATGAATAAATTTCAATCAATAAATTAGTGTTCGATAATAAACATCTTTTTGGAAATGACCTAATTACTCAGTAGAAAAAAATGACCGTTAACTGGCGCTCAGTTGAACAAAACCCTTATACAAAAATGTAGTTGTAGGAATAAATAACTGTGAAATAAAGTTTTAAATTATTTCATTAACTGTGGGCACATTCAGTAACCGAATTAGAAATGCATATTTTTTATTTATGATGATTATCTATCTGTCTGTCTGTATGTCTAACAGCCTGCCTGTCTGTGTGTTTCTCTATCTAGATATGTATGTCTCTCTCTCTCTCTCTCTCTATATATATATATATATATATATATATATATATATATATATATATATATATATATATATATATATATATATACATATTGAGTATTATTCAATTCAGAGTTTTTTGTTGACAAATAGTACCAACATTTTTAATAGCACAATAATTAATCGACTATTTTCTTGTATTTTTTAATATATATAAATTCATAATTCTAATATTTATATTATAGAAGATTCACTATTAGAAAACGGTCAAAAACATTTAATCCAAAATGTTAAATTTTTTATTGTATTTATTTATATCACTTTATTTATTTAATTTATTTATTGTATAATACAATTCAAAGTTTCACGTTGACAAATAGTACAAACATATTTTGAATAATACATTAAATTGTTTGTATCTTTTGAATATATCTAAATTTTTAATTGTATTATTTATATTATTAAAGATTCACTTTAAAAAATTGGTCAAAAACATATAATTCAAAGTGTTATATTTTTATATTGTAACATCTTAGATTTTTCATCGTTAATATTAATTTTTACTATAATTTAATTGGTGCACAATTTTTGTAATACTTCATACGTTTGTAAATGACATTGTTTCAAAACGTGCCCCTATACCTATGATTTGCTTTTTAATAACAAATAGATTTCCATTAAATTTCGATGCAGCCTATACAGTTCTACAAAATCCAATAACTTGATATCTGACACGGGAATTGGAATCAACGGGAAGCTTCTGCTATTCAATGCGGCTTTACACACCCAGAGAAAGACTAAATCCCGGCTGAATGGACATTATAGTCAGGATTTTCCTCATAGTAGACAGTTTTTAACTTACATTATTCGATATTCGACACCACATTCACATTCGTTATTTAACAGACTATAATAAACAGACTTTTATTCAAAATGTTTTACCAAATTTTTTAAACAACAATTCAATTTAATTTAACGTGGTTTCAATTTTTATCTAGATCAATCACGTTTATTTTTGAAGATTTAATTTTTACACGAATTTTCATTGAATTTGAAACGTTATTGTAACGTAATAAATTGTTGGTACTATTCAAGTGGTTTTCATAGTTTTCCCTCAGGATAGAAAAGAGTTAAACTAGTTGAGTTTAAAAAGCCATTTTTTAAGAATTTTCTCATTACAATAATAAATAACATAACGACAATTTTCAATGTAATGAAAATTGTAATCGTTTAAAATTGAAACTCTGCAACGTTAGTGGTTATTACGTAAAGTACAGTCACACATAAATAGAAATACAGTGTGTTCAAGTAGGTATATATTCACAAGCAAATATTTTTATGACTCTGCGTTATTTTCTCTTTAAAGTTAGGTCATGGGTTAATTACGTCATAGCCTTGTAGTGCAACTAAACTTAGTGTTCCTCACTAGGTAAGTGTTATTGTGTCACCTTAAAATATGCAAAAACATAATTCAGCATCATTTATTTGATTATTACTAAGTGGATAAATATACAATTATACTTCAAAAATATATTATTTTTTTAAAATAATCATTGATTGATTTAAAGTAATTAATTATAGTTGTATAAGGAAGAAAAACATTTCACTAAATAGGCATGATATTAATAGTAATATCGTTTCATTAGGCATAAAATAAGTGATACCGTATGGTTTCATAAAACAGCTGATTTTACACTACAGGTTATGTGGTAGAACAGAAGTTTTAACGCATAGGTTATGTTACTTTATTTATATTAATTTGAAATATTTATTAAAAAGTAACTACAAATATATTTTTCTAGGTTGACCTAAATAGGAATTAACTTTAAAAAATATTTTATTTATTTAATTTTTTTTAATGAAAACTACAAATAGTGTGATTTAAGAATTGCAGTAGGAATAATTACTTTGTAAATATTTAAATATTATTAACATAAAACTTATTTATACTTAGAGAGAGTGAAAATATATACTACAATTATTTGAAAATTTCTCACAACAATTCATAATGAATATTAATAATAAAAACCTATCTATGATTAGTAAGAGTAGAAACATATGCTCCAATTACTTGAACAGTTCTGACAGTTTAAAATAAAAACTTTTTATTTAAAAAACATTTTTTGTTAAACACATTTCCTACTTAAATCAACCAAGAATATTTTTATTTCAGTTTTTTTTATTTAATAATTACAGTTGATATAAATATATACATGTATGTGTGAGAATAACAGTAATAAGTGGCAAAATAGAAAGTAAACGTTTCTGGATTTTCCATTTTCCTTTCTATGTATAGTGTTGGACTATTTTTTTCGTTTTTACTATTTACAGGCTCTCTTAGTTAAGTCGCTTCCATTGTGTTGTAGTTTGATTTAGCTTTCCTTTCGCATTGTCCGTTTGTGAAGCAAGGTTCGATATCGTTAATCCAGTTGGTCTGTTTATTTTATACTTTTCAATAATCCTAGAGGATTATTTATGATATTGCGTAACCATATTAACAATTTAACGATGTGTAATAGAGGTTTCGATGACAACCAAATGATGCGAAACAAATTCATATACATCTTTAAGAAGTAGTTCAAAGCTATGGGGAAGTTGACACAGTACCAAAGATGGTTAGACTTTGAACATTTAAAGTCGGTTCAAATCCGACCTAAACCCCAAAATTTTTAAAAAATTATTTAATAAATAAATATTAAAAAAACTGTATTAGCATCGCATCAACTGCCATCCACTATTGGTTTAAATAAATGTATTTGAATTTGACTGAATGAATAAAAATATATTTCATCAACGATAGGAAATTTGTACAAGATATATATCAGATTATATATATATATATAAGATGAGCAATAAGATTAAACTTAATAATAACCTCCTTCTACTATTTATAACAATATAATACGACGTATATCGACAAGGGAATAATATTATAAGTGAATATAAAATTTAGGTAATGTTAGTAGCATCCAAACACTGAGGAAGGCCACACCGTTGCCGAAACTAGTCTGTTGTGAACTATCGTGTTTGTTTATTAAAAACTAATGTTTAGAAGAGATATTGAATAAACTATTTTGACTTTTACCTTGGTAAATATAACATATTTTTATTCAAAAAAATATAGATAAATCTTAAAATCTGTTTTTCAAATATATTTAAGAAGAGATTCATATATTTGCTTACATGCTTAGAGTTACATTCTATGTAAGTAGGAATTTCTAAGTAAGATACAAAAAATGTTTCGTCAAAATTGTAGATTACTTCAGTTTATCTTGAAATACTTGTAATAGCGTGTATAATTGTTGTTCTATATGATTGTTCTTCAATAATGTTTTATTCCTTATTTGAACCAGGTACGTTAGAAGCAAATTGATGATTTTATAACAGATTGTTTATCTTTATTTCCAGCTGCAATAAATTTCTACAAAACTTTATCTAAAAACTAAGACGTAGTATGATATATTTTTAAAATAAATTGGCGTTTTCGCGATTTGGATTTTGAATAGTATTTAAACAAATTTAATATTTTCAAACGGATATATTACAATTGTAATGAATTATGGTTTTAAATGTGACAAGTCGAAATCAACAGTCAAATATATTAAACAATATCTCTAGTTTAGCAGGTTATTAATAATATCAACATAGGATATTAGGTTAATTTATAAGTATTATTCTTATTTTATAATTGGAAAATAGCTCCAAACATTTTGAAAATATATGCCTTGCTAAAGATAAAACTATCAACAACTTAAAATACATGTACTACAGTTGTAACCTATTATATAAATGTAAAAGAGGCAAAAAACAGTTATATTCGATATAATGTGCGGTTGATGGGTGGGAGAATGATTTCCAATACATTTACTCCTTACTGCTTCAATAAACACAAGGGATCTGGAAAAGTGTTGCCCTGCGTTCTATAGAATACGGAAAAGTGGAGCGGTGAACATCGATCAGACCAACAAACCGGCTTGAATATGATTTGTAGGTTTACAATCTCTGAAAAATAAACAAACCCATTATTAAAAATGACGATTAAACTATGAAAAAACAATCTAAGTTTGTATATGAAAATTTTATAAAAGGGTATATTCGTGGGAAGCACTTTACTCCATACTCAGTATTGCTTTAAATATTAGTTTGAGTTAGGGTATAAATATTCTCCCTAAAAAGTAATGGGAAAAACTTACAAACTTTACTGAAACAAATCTTATCGTAATTAAATAATTTGTAACATTCGTAATTTACAATTTATTTAAGTGCAATATTTGACTTATGTTACATTATTTTTAGGATAGAAGGAGAAAAATATAGAAGATATAAAACGTTTCCTTTTAATGTGACTACGGAAAAGGTTTTTTTTTTAAATTCAATAATATGAAACTGTTAGCTTATCTCTAACTGTGTAATTATTTTAAAACAAAAAATACTTCACCTCATGAAGTAAAATATACTAAGTATATTACTGAGTTAATTATAATACGGAATTAGCAATAACTGAATTGGTATATTACTGAATTGGATATAACTGAGTTAGTGTATTACTGAGTTAGTATATTACTAAGTTAGTAATAACTGAGTTAGAATATTACTGAGTTAGTAATAACTGAGTTACAATATTACTGAGATAGTAATAACTGAGTTAGAATATTACTTAGTTAGTAACAACTGAGTTAGTATACTCCTAAGTTCGAAATAACTGTTTTATTCGAGTTAGTTATTACTGTGTTATTACTGAGTTAGTATTTACGGAATTAATAATAACTGAATTGGTATATTACTGATTTGGATATAACTGAGTTAGTGTATTACTGAGTTAGTACATTACTGAGTTAGTAATAACTGATTTAGTATATTAATGAACAGTGTTAAATGAGTTAGTACGATATATTACTGAGTTAATACCAACTGCATTCTTAATAAATGAGTGATTAAATTACTGAGTTAGTAGTAACTGAGCTAGTATTTTACGAAATCAGTAATAACTGAGTCGATATGTTACTGAGTTGGATATAACTGAGTTAGTATATTACTGATATAGTAATAACTGAGTTTGAATATTACTGAGTTACTAATAACAGAATTAGTATATTACTGTGTTCGTAATAACTGAGTTAGTATATTACTGAGTTACTAATAACGGAGTTAGTATATTACTGTGTTCGTAATAACTGAGTTAGTATATTACTGAGTTACTAATAACGGAGTTAGTATATTACTGAGTTACTAGTAACGGAGTTAGTATATTACTGTGTTCGTAATAACTGAGTAATTATATAACAGGAATAACAAGCAATATAATACTACTATATCAGGCATACATCTTAGAAGATGAAAAGTTCACAATTAGTGGTTATGGTATATATGGCTTAACGATGAAAGAGGTTCAAGTTGCTTCAAGGTTAGGTTAGGTTAATTCCTACGAAAAATAGAAAGCAAATGAATACTCACAAAAAATAATACACCAAAATAAGAGACCATGCATAGAAAGAAAGATGGAAAATTGCAACGATATTCGTTTTTGTATTTTGCCACTTAACATTGTAATTCCGTCATATATATAAAGATATTTATATAATTTGTAATTATAAATTTAGAAAAAACCAAAATAAAATTTTCTTTGTTGATTTAAATAGGATTTTACCTCGAACAAATCTTTTTTATCTTACTTTTTCTTAGTTAATGTTGCATCTAGCACTAGTGAATATAAAATATAGCTCTTTACTAACTATTATTTATTATGTTTTCTAATAATTGTATAAGTCGTACTTTTTATGGCTGGTTATGTGACGTCTAATACCTTTTATAAAACTTATGGGAGAAGACAATACAGTTGGTTGACGTTAATACAGTTTCATCAAATATTCATTAATAAATTAAATATACCAGTGAATTTATTTTAGTTTTATATGTGAGAAATATGTTTTACAAAATGGCCAAAGTATGCAACATAGTTATTACAGCTCATTTGGTTTAAAGTAAGTGATAACATAAAACAGCTGATTTTATGTAATAGGTTATCTTGTAGGACAGCTGTATCACGTATAGGTTATGTTAATTTAATTGTAGTTTTTGTAATAGAGGGAATAAAATGAATTTTTTTTTAGTTGACCTAAATAGATATAATATTTTTGTTTATAATACTTGTCAAAATGACAGCTGCTAATAATGCGATTTACCTATTACAGTAGCTTAATTTATAATTAATTACACATTTACAATTTAAACCTATTTATATTTAGTGAGATAATAAATATATTCTGTAATTATTGAAACAAACATCATAATTAGATATAAAAAGTAACACCCTTCTAGTTTATATTTCACTTACGAGCACCCGATATTTACAAGAGCAGAAAACAATAACTGAATATAACATATTTTGTTTAGAGTTCCTATTGTTTTAGTTATCATTGACCTCAAGTCCTCTATGACACAATGGATTAATAACCACAGAACATTTATGACAAAAACACAGTCAGTTTGCATTCAGTAACGTTTTAAACTCTAGAACAACAATTAACTCTCACGTTTTCTCCCTCAAACTTTTCATGGCGTCGCTTCAAACAAGTGCCAAAGTTGATGCTGGTTGAACAGGAACGATTGTTGCGGAACTTTTGTTTCAATAGACTGAACGTTTACTCTAATATATACCATATATTCAGAATAATAAATATATTAGGAATCCATTGATATTATTTTCCTACAAATGGTTTGTTAAGCACAATGTACAAACAATTTATGCATCCATTGTATTATTAAGATGTGCAACTGGTTAATAATGTATACATAATATCAAATAATTATTAATCTAACATACGAAGATCATAAAACCTTTAATTGCAATTTATAGTGATTAGGACATGTTTAGATGGAAGAATTTGTGAGGGAGGGTTGAGTAAAGAAGTATTACTTCAGAACGAAAACCTACACTAACACCTATTATTCAAATTTAAATAGAGGATTTATGAGAGAAATAAATAACAGTCCTTACAGTAAGATTTTAATGACAATGTTTTGATCGACATTTTGTCCAAATATATATATTTGTGTGTGTGTCTCTGTGTGTGTGATTCTGTGTGTGTGTTTGTGTGTGTGTGTTTGTGTGTGTGTGTGTGTGTGTGTGTGTGTGTGTGTGTGTTTGTGTGTGTGTGTGTGTGTGTGTGTGTTGCAACGTCTCCCCCGTGCGCTCCGCTTCGGTTTCGCTGTTATTGCAGAATTTATTTATTTTATATTTTTTATATATCTGCTGCTCACACCGTTTTGTGTACCGTATTAAGATCCCTAAATATTGTCCTGTGTTCCCGCGTAATGTACCACGCCCAAAAACAAGCCTATTCCCGCTGACTTCTACCTTAACGTTTGTATGACCAGCCCTAAGTTGGTTGGCAGGTTTGTTGGGTCTGTATTGAGTTACACATGTCAGTAAAATAGTCAGCTGGAAAGAGACAACATTTATATAAACACACAAATTTTTCAAAGAATCTTACGACTTCATGAGATCTGCAGGCACAGCAAGGAGACGTGCAAAATACGATCATGTTTAAGATACCTATTTTAAAAGGCTCCTGTGTTCTTTAAACATGATCTGCCAGTAGACATCGTCTCTGGGCTTCAAAACAATAAAAAACAACTAATTTTTAGAATAGCTCAATAAAATTGTTCTCAGGAGAGAACTCGTTTGAAGAAACATTAGGTTCTGAATTTTAAATATATTTATTAATTAATGAAATTTAATTAAAACTGTACTTTGATTTTATAATCATTATTTATCAGTTGGAAAAAACAAAAAGTTTTTATTGGTTGTTCAACACAGGATAAATTCAAATACTGTAAGTTTTTATAATGCATTTAATTACTGATTTTAAACTAAAATAATATTCTTTTCAAATAAAATACATTTAACTCTCTCTTTATCTTCACAAATTATTAATTAAAAGTTCGTTATTTTTCACATATTTAAATCCTACATTTCATATATAATTCATTAATTACATTTACACATAAAAAAATAAATTTCCATATTTAACATAATCAAAATATTTTATCTTCTCATTTCAAGATTGAATTGGTAAATTCACATTTTATCAAAAATAATTTTAAAATTGATATGATTAAATAAATCTGGTCTTCTTGAAAATGATTGGCTTATGGCCAAAACCACTTTGTAAATTTAATATTTATTATTCGTTATTTAAACATTTTTGTTATATTAATTAATTTTATTTCTTTTAAGATTTATTTAATTTGTCAACATAAAATGAAGTCATTGTTTAAGTTTAATTGGTAATTTGAATTTAATAAACTTAACTGACTAAATTTGACGTTAATTTGTATACAATAGAGAAAATGACTTGCCAAGGATTTCCCTGCCGGTCCTAGAGTCCTCTCGTCTGGATTCCCTGGTCCCTGGACATCGGAAGTTGCCATTCCTGGTCAGTCGATGGAAGTCTTTCTCCATTTCCGCGTCCTGGAGGCTGAGTCTGGAGCCTCCGTCCATGGATGGAAGTAGACGGCAGAAACGTGGCTATTTTTGTCCCATCTGGCCTGATGATGGTTGTCCTAGGCGCTGACCGACATTACGACCATTAGCACCCCGTATTAAAATTTTGTACAGACTGCCTTACAGTTCCCTAAGTTCCTGTATTTATTGCGGCTATGTAACCCTTCCCCTCCGCTCTAATCACGTCGCTTCTCCTTGCTTGTTTCTTGTACGGGCGGGTTGGACAACGTATTGTTTTAACCTGCATAATTTTGTTATCTGTTTCAGAATACTGAAAAATGTCTATTATTTTAAAATTGCTGTAACTTTTTTGTTATTTGAGTTTTTTAAATTCTGTTTTCATTATTGTTTATTATGGATTTTTCTGGTCATTTCAAATTGTCGATGATAGTTCTACCTGGCCTAGTTCTCAAGTTAGCATTTTTCGGCACTTAGAAATTTTTCACTTCACTCTCGTTTGTCAAATTTAGTTAGTTATTACAGTTTCATGCTGTTATAACTTTTAATTTGTCTTAATAATACTTATTCAAAATTTTACTGACTTCTTCACTCTTTACAATGTTTATTATACGATCAATTAAAACCTTATTATTCAAATATTAAAATTGTTATTTAAAAAATAGGAAATTATTAATTTCTTAATTTGAACGGTACTTCAGACCGTTGCAGTGTGTGTATATATATATATAATCAGTAAAACCTCTAATTTCCGGTATTCTTAAGCATGTTGCTGGTTATATAATATTTCCGAATAATAGAACAAAACCTATATAGAGTACATTCTGTGCACATCGTTATGTTACCTACCAAGAAAAATTGAATCTACTATTAAAATCTTACCTTCCACATTTTGTTTGCAGCCAATTCCTGTATTTCTGTACGTATTATTAAAAGCAAACGCTCCTGCACATAAAATTTATAAGAAAAAAATTGAAGAAAAAAATGTAGCATAAACTGTCTTTGTTCTTACAACTTTAAAATTAAATGTGAACCAGTACCACTCATTATACAATGAATAATGATTATATCATGACTTAATGAATTTTAAATTAATCATGGGTGTATGACTGTATTTCGAAGAAGTCACATCTTGTAACAACAGAGAAGTGTTATGTAATGATTTGTTTTTGTTTTGAAAATATGCCGGTTAATAGAACGTTCCGGATGATAGAATGCCGTATAAATGAGCTTTTACTCTATATAATCTATCTGAATTGAAGACGTTATATGTGAAATATATATTTGTTTGTAATTTTTGATGAATAAAACAGAAAAATAAAATTCATTACTGGTTTTTAAATATATATATATATATATATATATATATATATATATATATTTTAAACAACATAGGTTATTCAAATACAAGAATATTTATTAATTTATATTCAAAGCTTTTCGTTGGTAAACAGTACCAACATCATCAGTTTGATTCCTGATGATGTTGGTACTGTTTACCAACGAAAAGCGTCGAATATAAGTTAACAAATATTCTTGTATTTGAATAACCTATGTTGTTTTAAATTAGTAAACAAGAAAACGTATTTTATATTTATATATATATATATATATATATATATATATATATATATATATATATATATATTGCTCAAATTTTCAATCTTTAATAAAATTCTTGATTATTCATCTACTCAAATTCAAATACATTTCTTTAAACTTTAACCGACGAAACTGGATGTTGACACAGTTTTGGTAAATTTTAATTTATTATATAAATTTAATGAATCTATTTTAGTTTTGTAGGGAGAAAACATTTCACATAAAAGGCAAGGTATGGATTAAGGTAATTCCGACCCATTTGGCTTGTAATAAGTGACAACATATGACTTCATAAAACCTTGATTCTATATTATTGGCTATGTGGTAAAACGTTGTTTTAACGCATAGCTCATGTTACTTTATTTATATTATAAATTATTCAATGAAAAGTAAGTAAAATAAAAGTTGTATTTGTGGCACATATATAGAACTAAGGTAATAATTTTATTTTCTTATAAACCTAAATAGTGGGTTTTCTTCTTTGTAGGCTGAAATTAATTAAATATAAATTTTAATAATGTATTGCATGATTGTTAGAAAAGGATTGCAATTAGTAATATTTCTCGTCACAGTTTTTAAACACCCTGTGGTAAAATTTTGCTTAGTAACACAACATACAATATGGATACCGTATTTGGTTTTAGGAAACATGCCGAAGCTTTGGAAATTTAGACGGGCACGTAATAAACAATCGATACGTCACTTCAAAGAGATTCACTAAAGCAGAACAGCAGGTGCATTTCATAGTAGGAGTGGAGTGGGAGAACGAATAGCGTGACTGTCCAGGTCTAATTGTCAACTGTATCCCCTTTTGCCCTGAGACCGATATTATAGTGTAATTGTTGATCGCACATAATGATATTATACAGATAGAAAAATCAAACTTAAAGCAAACTTATAACTGTAAAAAAAATGTTAATGTAAGGGTTTTATTGAAAATATTATATTTGGGTATATAAATAGAATCCCTAAAACATAGTTGCATAAATTGAAAGATTAGGCCTATATGGTTAAATTTATTATTTTTTTAATAGTTTAAAAATGGTAGTTTCCTTTTACTTATGTTTTTGGGGCTGGAATAATATAATTCCTGTTTTTACAACCTCACGGGTTTATAACTATCACGTATTACATACATTAACAGAGGGCGTAAGTAGACATTTGGAAACATTATCGTTACATTCTCTAACTGATTTATTGATACCATCATACTCTAAAAGCAGACTAATTGGTGTTCATATTCACAGCTCTCAAGGTCTAACATGCATCTAATGCTCGCCTAGAACCAAGTCCCTAGCCTCGAGGTCCGGCCCTTAGGTAAGACCGGGAGTCGATAAAGATCCGATTGCACAACCTTGACCGAACTGATCTGGTGGAATATAGAAGTAGAGATTCCTGGCCGTTGGGAAGGCTCTACTGGTCCTAGTAGTTCTGGAAAAGCGGTCGAATCGCTGTCCCCGGTTCAGTTCGGCTTCTGGGTCGACGACTCTAAATTACTGGTATCACGGATAGTGCACCAATACCCACGTGTAGGGCCTGGCGCTATTCACCATGACGAGGTAAAGAGTTTGAGGGGAATTTGGGATGGGGGGTTACTTTGGCAAGGAGGGGGAGCCGGAAGGCAGATACTCCTTATCTCACTCTTCACTTTTTTCACCATATATCTTATTCTTCTTCACCAGGATCATATTCACAGCTCTTATGGTCTAACGGGATTATGGGTTTACACCCGACTAGGTCCAAGTGCTGAGATTTTGACCCTTAGTTAGGGTCAAACGAGATTCTATAAAAGTTTGATTGCCCTACCTTGATTTACCTAATCAGTCGAGATACTGAAGGTACGGAACACCTGGTCGTTTAGAAAGTTCAATTGGTGCTGAAATCATAGTGTCTCGTTGGAGGTCGAGTCGTTCCAGGGGCGATTCCGTCAGCTGTACAGATTTTACAGTAAGGTTATAAGACTTTTGCATACGGGTACCTTGGGTCGGGGCTCCAATTTTCCTACTCGGTTCTGTCACTAGTCTACCGGATGAGAGTAACGAGTTTGAAGTTGGGTTCGTGCGGATAAAGGTTTCATATGTCAAGATTGGAGATAACTCTACATAAGGTTCTATTTTTGTATTCTTTAACAAGCAGGTAAAGCTGAAATACAGACACTTCTTTTTACTATTTTTCTTTTTCATAAATAATCCTTTCTTCTACACGTTTCCGATTACCACACTGCCGCATGTGCAGAGATTAAGATTGGAAAAGATCTATTCTCAGAAGAATGATCTAGTTGGTTATTGTTGCTTCGTGTCAACCATTCATATTCAAAAACGTTTAAGAGATTTACGTTATATTTAATCATTTAGAATTAGGAAGAC
>JBAIZL010000006.1:14682704-14725204 GCA_036971475.1 Prosapia bicincta | reverse complement strand
CATGTTTGTGATATCAAATGATATGAATTTGGTGTTTTCGGTTATGTTTATTGTTTTTAGTATTTCCGTTAATTCAATTGAGTTTTTTATGGTGTATTTATTTTCCAATTTAAGTTCGTGTTTTAGGTTTTTGGCTATTATTTGTGATATTTTATAGGCAGTTGCATTTTTAAAATCTATTAAGGGTCTTATGGGATTGTTGATTTTACGTATTTTGATGAGGGCATTCATTTTGGGGGGTTTTGGGTTGTATATTGGTAAAGGTTTTTTTGGTTGAATAAATTGTCATTGTTTTTTGCTAATTGTATGATTTCGTTTTGGTATTTTTTGGTGGAGTCTTTGTTTAATTTTATGCAATTGTTGGATTTTATGAATTCTTCTGTTTTTTGGTTGTATTCTGTTTTTGATATGATTACTGTAGCGTTGCTTTTGTCCGCTTTAGTTGCAATTATTTCGTTTTTAAATAGTTTTTGTTTCAATTTGTTAATTTGGTTTATTTGTATTTTATTTTCACCGTGATTTCCTTTTTTGATTTTTTTGTTGATGATTTTGTTGATTTCGTGTGATGCTATGTTTCTAATGTTATCTTGATTTTCGTAATTAATGAGATTTATTGCCAGTTCTGTTTCTACTATGAGGTTTTCTATTGTGTTTTGTAATTTTGGTTTGGTGTTGGTTTTTGTGCTATTTCCGAGTATCTTTATTTCTTCTTTGGTGAAATTCGTTTTTGTGAGGCTTATAAAATTTGGGTGGAATTGATGGAATGTTGTGATATTGTCCATGTTATTTTGTTTTTCTATTAGTTTGTTAAGTTTAGATTCTATTTTTTGTTTTTTAATTGCAGTAAATTTCTTGCATTTTTCTTGAATTTTGATATATTTATAATAACATCATCCTAAATGAAATCAATAATTTACACCCTAACATAAAATTCACCATGGAGGAAGAAATAAACAATAAAATAAACTATCTAGACTTAACATTGACCAGAAATACAAATAACATTGAATATTATATCTATAGGAAAAACACACAAACCATTAATACAATAACAAATCACTCCAACCATCCCCCACAATATAAAATGGCTGCTTACAACTCACTTTTATACAGGATGCTAAAATTGCCTTTAAATAATGAAGAAAAGCTCAAAGAAAAACAAATAATATATCAAACAGCCCAAAAAAATGGATACAATAAAAAAAACTATAGATAAATTAGAATTTAAAATATTAAATAAATTAAAACAACCTCAAAAACAAACACACATTCCCCACATTAAAAAACGTACACCTAGCAAAAAAAGGTTCAAAAAGGCCTCAAAATGACAATCTGGGAACAACTAGAAATTTATAAAAATAAAAATAATATCATTAACGAACAAATACAAATAAAATCAAAAAACGATAAATTATTCAATCTAATAGACAATATTAACCCCAAAACAAACGTTAAAAACTCGCACAGTGCAGTGAATCTAAAAATAGAACATAATAGTACACCAAGGTCATCGGGAAATCCACTCAGCTCGCAGTCTACAACCCTGTTCAGTATGCCTGAGGACGACGGCACAGCCTGCCGTTGAAAGTTAGCTCGCATAAATACCAAGTAAGATTCTTGTTTAAGTACATAAGTGAAGGTGATATATATATATATATATATATATATATATATATATATATATATATATATATATATATATCGCAATATGTATTCTTGTGTATTAATAAAGAACTAAGTCAAAATATAAATACAAGAATTATAATTGAATTTACAATTCAAAGCTTTTCGTTGGCTAACAGTACCAACATCATCAGGGATATTACTAATCATATATATTTATTAATAATATTCCTGATGATGTTGATACTAATAGCCAACGAAAAGCTTTGAAATGTAAATTCAATTATAATTCTTGTATTTGTATTTTGACTAAGTTCTTTATATATATAATTTACAAACGTTACTAAAATACTTTTTATTCATTCAACCAAGTTAAAACACGTTTTTTTAAAACTTTAGGTGTTGAAACTGGAGGTCAAAACTGCATTCTAAATATCTAAAATATTTAAAAAATTATTTTCGTTTTATATGGGAGATAAATGATTCAGATGGGGACAAGGTATGCAATATACTTAAATCGTCCATCTGGCCACAAATAAGTGATAACATTTTATTCTATAAAACAGCTGATTTTTATGTTATAGTTTATGAGGTGGAGCACCTGTTTTAATGCATTCATATTGATTGTAATTATTTAATAAGTTACATAATTTAGATTTTCGTTGTTGACCTAATTAGAAATTAACTTTTAAATAGATTATTTATATTACTTGTTTATATAGCAAAAAGAAGCGTTATTTATTATTTTAAATAGAAATAATTTAAAATAAAGAGGTATTACTGTGTGTGACCTGTTGTATGGAAGATAATGTGTAGTAATCAAAAACATAATCATTTAATGAATTACTTTTTTTTCATTAATATGATATAGAAAAATAGAAGTAGAACATTTTTGTTTTTTCATGTACTTCAAACGACGTAAATTCTTAGAAGTAAAAGCAGAATTCTACGTATGACAGTAATCGTGTTCTCTTTTCCGCACTCGTTAGTGAATAAAGCCGTGTAAAGGGTGAGACCTGAACATCAAATAACTGGGAGAAACTTAATGTTTACATTGTGACCCTTAAAGTTATTCCTACTCATTAGTGTGGTGCCTCATTACTTCATTGTAATGCTCACTCCATTTACACTCTATTTTTACACAATAGTTTTGATATTTTTATACTAAATGTATTAGTTTTATGTAATTATAGTAAGTTTGAAAACAATATGTATTTTGGTTATTAAAACTGACTGGAAGTCAAGTATCTATGGTCCTGCTAAGCGATCACGACAACACGGTAAAATAAGTAATATTTATGCAGTAAAAGCTCTAATATCCGGCTCGCTCGGAGTCGGCATGATCATTGTTATCAAAAATTTCCGGATAATAGAACCTAACCTATATAGCCTATATACAGTACGTAGTATATAACGCTATGCTACTTATCAAGGAAAATTGAATGTACTGTTGAAATCTTACCTCCCATATCTGTTTGTATCCAACTACTGTATTTCCGTACGTATTGATAAGAGCACACGCTCGTGTATACAAAACTAATAAGATAAAAAATCGAAAAAAGAAAAACATTTATCGCGAAAACGTTTTATCATTCATACAAGGTTAAAATAAAACATGCATCAGTATACTCAATTATACAAAGACCAATGATTTTAGGTTTAGGTTATTTGTAAAATTATAACGGATGTCTGACTGCCATGAACGAGATGGACATTTCAATAATTTTTTAATGAATCATATGCAGTTGCAACACCTCCTGAGCCGAGCAGCATTTCCCACCTTCAACAAACTTTAACAGCGTTCTAAAAGCGGCTGCAGGTTTACTCCATGAGACGTTTAATTTTGTTGACTATTTCTTCTTTAGGTTGGTGTGGGCTATTTACACCTGTTTGACCGTTTTGTACAGTATTTCCAATGATTCAATCTTGCAACAACATATAAGGTAATGTACTGATGTGTTTTTTAATTTTGACAATGTGCCATTTAAAAGAACGTTCCGGATGATTAAATGCCGTATAAAGGAGCTTTTACTGCACTCTATCATGAAACTTTACGTATGTCACTTCCTTAGCACTAGGTTCTCCAATCTGTCCATTTTCACATTCTCCCTATACATCTTGCAGCTAGATAGACGTCATCATTTGAACTGGATAGAGAGTTCAACGCCGATAAATGATTGTAACAGTGTATAACGGATCATTCCCGGTAATCTACATATAAGAAAAAAACTCTATATTTTTTCTTGTGTCTTATAATAAGTACTGAAAGTTCTCTACATTTTTCCACATTTAGTGAAATATATATTATACCACAAAATATAAAATAATGAAAACAAGGAATATATTTTTAATTGCAAAAACCCTCACAATGACCAAAAATAAATTATTATTATCATTAACTTTTAGGGTCTTCGTTTTTACTTCCATTCTGTGTACATAAATTTACTTTTACCATTCAAAAGTATCTTCTCATCCAAAGAAATATGTTATATAGCCTAACGGTCAAATATTTCGTTATTTATATTTTTAATCTTGTTTCATTTTGCGATAGTTTATTTGTAATCTGTAAACTATTTTGTCTTTCCTTTAACTAACGCATACCATATATTTCAGAATTTAACAAAAGAGGTTGATTCTACTTTAAAAAAATAAACTTATTACAAAACGCATGGAATATATTATGAAAAAAACGTGACGTTTAATATCTAGGGAATGAGATGGATATATGGGATCCTATTCCACGAAACATTCTGTAGTAAGTGTCATTTATACAGCAGAGTATCACATTTAATGGAATGAAATAAGAGTGACAAATGGCTTAGGTCATCAAGCTCTCTGCGGTGTTGTAATTTGCTTTCTTGAGACTGTATCAAAACTTAGATTAAGCATTTCAATTTAGTTACCAGTGCTGCATTAAAATGTATAACGTCATTGTTTTCAATGATTTGTTTTCATAATTATATGGTCATATCAACATATCAATACAAGTAACATGTATGTAAGTTTAGAATTAGAATTTTTGTTTTTATGATTCATTCAAATATTTATATCATTAGAAATGTTCATAATATTCTACATTTATGTTTTCATCTACAAAAATGTTAATTTAAGGATTTTTCTTCTTATCTTTCATAAAGTCATGTTTTTGTAGGGATAATCGGACGCCATGCATCTTACAGTCTGTGAATCGGATAATTTTTTTATATTCATAGTAAAAATAAACCGAGTATAGACTGTGTCTGAAAGCCATATTCCTTTTACTAATATAAAAAAACGGAAAGATGAAAACTAAGCTAAAGAAAAATAGAAGTATACATTTTATTTATTTAATCACTTTTTCAATCCTAACATATCTTAACAATCTGGATGTATTTAGTGAATGTTAGACGTATTATGATTTAATTTAGCTGGTATTAGATATTGAATGAAAACTTTCAAACTTAAATCTCTTCTACGTGTAAATTTACTAGACTTTATTATTGAATAATAAACTACAAACAAAAATAGATTATTTATTTTTAAACTTTCAAAGAATATTTATTTTAAGGAATTCTAAAAGACTGTTCATTATTAGGTTCTATATACAGTACTTCAGACTTACAAAGATTTAATATAATACAGAGTATAATATTTAAAGTAAGGATAAATATAACATATTTATTTCTTACTTTTCTGCTGCAGTTTTGCTTATTAGTCATAAGAGAGGTAATATTTAAAAAATATTTACTGCTTATATCCAACTATATTAAAGTATGTGATAAATCTAAATAATACTGATTATCTGGCTAGTTATATTTGCATCTCAACTACATTTGATGATAACATTGCCCCAAATTAGTCCAAAATTGTCTTTCAACTTGTTGTGGCCAAAAATGTACAACCATGAAAAGCTAATTTGCCGCACTTGTAGCCAGCAACTGTACTAAATAGAGCTTTATATAAAATGTAGCTATGCAACCAAACCGCAATTCAAATTTCGTCTCTTCTCGTTGTGGTAATATTTTGTTACATAACGCAGAACCATGTTTGTGGCTGGGGTTACAGATGCTACGAGGTCAGCTGTTTGGACTTTTGGCTTGAAATTTTATCTGTAACTAAAGATGTGTAACAGACTTTTAAAGTATTCGTTCTAGTTAATATATTTATTTAATTGATATACTATTCATCTTAGTAAAACATTACATTTCATAGTTGTGTCAAAAAGTACTTTCAGTTGTTTTTAATATTTATAATACCAGAGAAAATGTCAAACAAATGTTTTTATAATATGCAAGTATCCATAAATGCCGTAAGTAACATACAATAGTACTTAGATTTTTTGTGAATGTATTTAACAATTTGGCGTTTAGAGATATTGTAAACTTCTTAAGAATACGTGTAAAAATGGAGGAATTACTACAAAGCCGACAATTGTTCTCTACACATAAAAGTAATACACAGAAAACATTTAAAACAAACGTTTTTAAAAGTCAATTCCCAATTATGTCAACACAGGAAATGTTTATTTCAGTTACTTTTTATTAAAAAATTTCAATTATATCTCTGACGTGACATAGCCTATGCGTTAAAACAGCTGTTCTATGAACTCATATGTTATCCCTTATTTTAGGCCAAATGGAATAACATTTTGCTTACTTTGCTCCTTTTGGGACAATTTTTCCTCTTATATAAAACGAAAATTAATTTACTAAATTCAATTAACTAATTATTATCCGAAATAAATCTGCATACATAAGTACAAGTTTAAAAACATTTATATGAACTCTAGTAGATACATAAAACGTATTTTATTAAAGATTGAAAATTGGAACACGATATATATATATGAAAAACCTGTGTTGTTAAGAAATATATATATATATATATATATATATATATATATATATATATATATATATATATATATATATATATATACTACGTTTTCTTGTTTAATAATTTAAAACAACATAGGTTATTCAAATACAAGAATATTTATTAATTTATACCCAAAGCTTTTCGTTGGTAAACAATACCAACATCATCAGGAATAAATTTTTTATAATAATTTAAATTATATAATTTTTAACAATATCCCTGATGATGTTCGTACTGTTAGCCAATGAAAAGCTTTAAATTGTAATTTAGATTATAATTTTTGTATTTGTATTTAACTTATTCTTTATATATATATATATATATATATATTTAAAACAACATAGGTTATTCAAAGACAAGAATATTTATTAATTTATATCCAAAGCTTTTCGTTGGTAAACAGTACCAACATCATCAGGAATGAAAATTACAATAATGTAAGCTATAGGCCTAAAACATATGTTTAATTAGAAATAGAATGGTTACGTTATATTAGAATAGCTTACATTATTGTAATTTTCATTCCTGATGATGTTGGTACTGTTTACCAACGAAAAGCTTTGGATATAAATTAATAAATATTCTTGTATTTGAATAACCTATGTTGCTTTAAATTATTAAAAAAGAAAACGTATTTTATATATATATATATATATATATATATATATATATATATATATATATATATATAAGGATAATGTAAACTAATAGAAGAAATTTAAAAACGTTTCTTGCTTATTGTGTATTATAATATTTCAAAGTGTTTAGCTTAAAAAATGGAAACAATGTACTAATATGTAAGAATATATATATTGTTACATCTTGGATATTTTATTTATATCTCCCTAAAAGGCAAGAAATGAGAATTCTTTATTATTTACTTATACTTTAATTATCTGTAGATATTTTAATGGTTTCTTAATACATTTATTAAATATTTTTACAAAGTAGTTCATTTTAAAAACCATTTAATACACACTGTGTAACTATAAAACTGTTGCATCGCAATTTATTTACATGGAAACTATTCTAATAAGATACAATAATAATTTGGAACATCTATCAGAAGAAGTATAAGACACCGCATATTTAAAATTATTATCTACCGCCATTTTGTATTTAGACAATGTAAGAATCCTGTTGAAGAAAATTAATGTATATTGTTTTTTTGATAGCAACAAGAACTGGTTATTTATTGACGGCTTTAAAAAAGAGGTGTACTTAGTTGTATCTTTTCTATGATTTTTTTAAAGTGATTCTCCAGAAAATATCCCGAAACTACTGGTCCAGTTTCGGTGCATTTTTCCTTCAAAAAATCATTCCCAATTGGTAAATAAATTCAGGTTTGTAAGGATTGGGACATTGTGTTTTCAATAATTCATCAATTTTCAACTGCTGGGTTGAGTCCTGATTCGCCCATTATATATATATACGTATATTGCAAAATTATTGTAACAATTATATTCAGAAGAAAAAATATTATTTTGTCAGATCCAACTTTCTTAGTTTTATCTATAAAAATGCTATATTTCATCTAGAATATTGAAAATAAGATTTACAATTAAATTATTATTATTATTATTATTATTCTAATTATTACATACTTTTTCAATTCCTTCTATTGTTATACATTATCCCAATATATATTCAGAGTTCATTTTCCGATTACTGAACTTCTGCGAAATTTTCCGGCACAGTTCTAATTGTCAGCTGTTTTCAAAAAAAGGCTTGTGAAAATCATACCTCAACCAGTATTACTGTACATATAATTATAATTTTACAGTTTTTTTATTTTTATTTTTAAACAAATATCTTGGTGTGTTTTCTGATGCTGCTGTAATATGTAACATTTTTGCCTAAATTAATGATACAATATATATATATATATGTTCAATTTTTCAAACGCTTATAAAATACTTTTTAATCATCCTCTGAAGTTAAAATACATTTTTTTTAATTATTGTAGGGGATGACACTTGATATTAATATGGTTTTTTTCAAAAAATGGAACATTAAATTTAAACAATTATTTTAGTTTAATGTGGGAGGAAAACTATTCACAAAAAGTGTACGTTTTCCACTATAGTTATTTTGTCCCATTTGGCATAAAATAAGTGATAACATATGGTTTCTTAAAAGAGCAGATTATATGTTTTTGCTATCCGATAGAACAGCTGGTTTAACGCATAGGTCAGGTTACTTTATTTATATTATTGGTAATTATTTAATAAAAAGTAACTAAAAAAGATTTTGTCTTTGTTGACCTAAGTAGGAATTTACTTTAAAAAAAATTGTTTATATTGCTTGTATGGATCGCGTTTAAATTTATAAATATGAAAAACTAAAATGCAGCTTAAATATTTCGGTTTAACATGGTATTTAAATAATACCTTTAAACTAGATATTATTAAAACAAACAAATAATCTAAACAAGGAATATATAAATAATATATTAGTTCACAGTGTTAATTGTAATACCTATACCAAATCTTAATCGATAACTATTTCCGCATTTAATTAAATAATTTTGTAAAGGTTTTTTATTTTCATTAATATAGTGTGTAACAGAAGTATAACATACTGCTAACATTTTTCAATAAAATACAATAATAATAATAATACAAAGCATACAATTTTAGAGTTACCTCAATATTTCCAAACAGCCGTTGAGAATAAAGTTTTATGCTTTGGGAGATACACGAGTGTTGAGTAGGGTCGTTATCAAGTGGAGGATTCTTCTTTTGTTGCGTTAATAAAATTTGGTACCGGCCTTGACATCTTAAATTTTGAATACTGGAAGCTTATAAATTTTTAAGTTATGTCCGAAAAAGCCATTACGTCTGTTCCGTTCGGGAACCTCTGGAGAGGTGGGGTCGTTGCAAGGGCACGCCAACGGAATTTCCACCGGCGTGAGGTGGTTAATTGCCCTAAGTTACTAACTCGTACGATATTTTGCATTTTACCCACTAGGGGCGCTACTATCTATGCTAGCTTCACAATGTGCACCAATAAAACATTTTTTTTTATTGGGAAGATATAATTATTAAATAAAAATTAAATATATAAATGAATTTATATGTAACACCTTATTTTTAAGAGTGTTACAGTATTTGTACTCAGATAAATATTTATGCATATGGAAATTTATTTAATTGAATCATAAATAAACATAGACAGACAAACATGATATATCCTAATTTGAAGCAATAGGCTTTACGTACATTTTCATGGTCTGAATGAAAACCTAAAAAATATTGATTATAACAAAATATAGTACTGTATATATATATATATATATATATATATATATATATATATATATATATAATGTCTACAATATAATCTACGTGTGATGATCACTATCTTGGAAGTATTCTCATTACGTATGACGCTGATCTGGCTTCCTTCATTCAAGAATTTTCATCTCTTTCATTTAGATTCGAAGGTTAAACGTGAATCACTAAGGTTAGTGGGTATTGAATAACCCTCCAAAAGATTTGTAAAGATTGTATTTAGAATAATATAATACCTACAGTTTTGTCCGATATAATGTGCTTTTCTCGTAGCTAAAGGAAAATAGTCAAATTTTCTTCCTATGACTTATAAATATGACCATTTTCTTCCAACGTTGGAATATTTATATAAAAATGAAAGTAGTAATTGTTTTAACCTCGACTTCAACCTTTGATTACCTATGTTTGATTATGTATCTCTTTAGTGCAAACATTGAAATTACCACGTAGTACACATACGTTGGTCATATTAAATGGCAACTTGTAGGCAATGCTACGATATTGTAACAATATACTATTGGTTTCTATTGTATATTCCAACATATTAACCACATAGAACATTAGTATTGCAAGTTAGGATTGTGGAAACCTGTCCATACTCCCATCCTATTCTTAAAAAACAAGATGTATTGTGCTATAAAAATACAACCTAATATTTACTATAGCGTTTTAGTTGTGGTATTTATTCTTTATATACATGATCGAAGTACATAAACACTGCTTCTCGTCGTTTAAAGATTAGGTATAGTTGACATGGAGTACACTATTTCGTTGGATTGGATATAGAAGCGTTGACAGTGTATGTTATTTTATCAATCGCATATTTCTAAATACTCAAGGTTATACTTCTCTTTAATATAATATCGCGAACACAATTATAGAGTATGGTTTAACGTCGTAAGGTTACCACAATCAATACAAATGTAGAATAAAATAATGCTTTCTAAAGTAGATTTTAGTTTAGGCCATCATATTATGGGCTAAATACTTTAAGTTTAGTATGAAAAGACAGAACTCTACTAACAATTTGCCAACAGTATCTCCGCGCCGACGAGGACCGTGACATAATGTTACATGAGCTGAACTATCTATGTATTCCATTGAATGTAATTCCATAGTAAAAACTATATTTATAGTTGATTGTTTATTTTCCATATTGTTTCAATACGTTTTAAAGAAGTGAGTATTTTAAAATGTTGTTTAAAAAACACAGACGTATAAATATCCCATTATAACACGAATGGTTTAGTAAACAGTAATGGTTTAAGCTTAATAAATTAATTTCAAGAATATACGTAAAATTCTGAATCAGCATTAAGTAACTTTATCATATTTTCCAATTACATCCCCAGCACTAGACAGCAATAATGAATCACCCATGGCCCGCAACGTCTAAAGCCACAAATGCCTACAGTAGTTTTCAAATATGAAATGATGAATTGTGACGCCTAAGTAGTAGTATAATAACCATTAAACGCAAGGCTTGAAAATGCTACATGGAGATTTTGTCAAAGTCTCGAAATGAGCTGCTAAACTCTTACTTATTGTTTAAATAGAATTATACAAATGATAACTAACAAATAGAAAAATAATATTATATAACCGAAGGCTACTGTAGAAATATTTTACAGTAAACGGAAAAGAGAAAAATACTGTATTATTCTTCTCATATTTACGAAAACACATAAAACATTGAGGTTAATTTGAATAGAGTAATAGGTTTTCTTTAAAGGCGTTATAAATAATAACGGATCCAGTTAGGAGTGCGATGTAGGGAGATGGCATACACAAACACACACACACACACACACACACACACACACACACACACACACACACACTTACTCTTAACAACCTCTCTCTCATACACACGCGCGCGCGCACACACACACACACACAATTTAAAAATACTAATTAAACGAAAAGAATAGTTATATGAATTTCATTCAGCTTAAATCAGTGCAATTTATGGTCTCAAGCTGGCGACGAATCCTCGCATGTTTATTTGTTCAGAGATTAAGGGTTCACTTTAAGCATATCACTTTTGTTTGCTTATGGTTGTAGTGTAAATATTTGAAACAAGAAACCAAATTCGAGAAAGTTCGTTTTGATAGTCATGCCAGTTTTCAGTTAAATTCATTTTTAGTATACAATTTTTTCAACCAGTATTGATAAGCGAAAATAAAAACTGAACATTTGTATATAAAGTAGTAAGTTTCAAATGAAAAATATTTTATTTGTAAATAAATCAACATTTTAATATAAAAGGTTTCAAACATGTTAAAACAATAACAATAATAACAACAAAATTTGATTTTCATGGTATACATCAATACCGTTCTCCCTGACTTATTTTCAGAGCCTACTTTATCTCAAGCATTCTGAAACTACAAACCCGCCAACTTTAGAAGGCAACACCCTAGTCTTTCTGATCATGATATTATTAGAAGGGTAGCTGACTGATGGCTTACATAGTTAGGACACTTACACGCACACACCAACACCAAAGACACATGTTAATGTTGTAAAGCATTAACGCAGATAGGGTCACTGACCGGCTATGGTCCGCGATTATGGTCTCTATTCGGTCTCTAGTCGACGATACCGCGCTACGCCATAACACAGCACATACTCATATGCTGGATCAGTTTTCCCTTTTTTTAAAGTCTAACACTTTACAAAGGTCTTTAAACAGTGGGTCTGGAGTGGGTGCACACATTCGATCGCTGTTTACTATTGTTTACCTACGTCAGGCACTATTATAATAATATATTATACCCTTAATACATTATTATATTAGCTGCTTGTTAGGCTTACTAACAGTTCCCGACCAACTGAACAGCTTATGAGTGGGTCATTAGTCAGACCACAAAAATATTTGAATAAAAATTGTAATATTAGAAAACTTTGTAAAAAAATATAATTAAAAACATTGTGCTATATTGTAATATCTTTAAATATTAAATGTAATTTTAAAAAATTTTAATCAATTTGTGTTTTTTTCAAGTTACGTAAAATTTGTTACTATAAAACTCAAATTAAGAAATGTATAATTGTTTAGGATTATTAAGTTGTGTGTTTGTTATAAATTGATTTAGATATAAAGATTGAATGGTGAATACCTATAGACTCTCGTAAATTAATGACTGAAAAGTATGAGTTTTAATAAATATATCAATTTTTTTTGTTTACTGTCGATCTATTATTTTATATCAAATCAAACATAGTTTTTTATTTAGAGTGTTTTATTTAGAATTACGCAGAACAAAAATAATTTTTATCTTGGTTAACGTTGCTCAAGTGAGCGATAAATGATATAAATTAGTGGCAACCTCAAGAACAAAACATGTCATCGAAAACCTATTTAACGTACATCTGATATGATTGTAAGACGCCAAAACTATAGAAAGAATTCTGGAGAGAAGAAGATTGGAAATGGCGTACACAAACGAAAACTATATTTAGAGGTGCGATTTAAATTATTTGAAGCTAATTATAAGAAAGAAACGTCAAATGAAAATGTTTCTCTCGAATGGCAATACATGTAGCCTTTTTAAAAGTGCGTGCAATGTGCTTCCGCTTGACCGAATGAAAAATTAATTTTCTGATTAATATACAAGCGTTAAAATGTAGGATAATACTGTTCTCCGAATATTTATTTATCACACAGTGAAGCGTAATCCATATTTTAAAAGCTACCAGAATTTTTTATAATTAAAAAAAAATATATATAAATACATTGCCAGTCGGTCAGAGAAGAAGGGGGTTTGGTGGCCCCCGAGTTTATGCAGCTTCTGTCACGGACAATGGCTACTGGTAGGAATATGGTAACAGGGCTTTTGGTAAGAGCTGAATGTAGGAAGGGAATCTGGAAGGCAGAACATTTTTGGGTAGGACGGTAATAGTGATTTTATTCTGGGTGACTAAGTTTATTTGAAACATTTGGACAGGCTGACTGACTTTTTTTTGTTTTTTATTTGGGTGACATTTTTCGTTTTGTGTGTGTCAATTCATGTATGTAGTAAGGGTGTTTGTGGGACATAAGATAGTGTAAAAATGTGTAATAAAACTTAGAGCTAGAATGGAATAACAAACTTGTGATGGATGATCTTAATCTAACTTAACCAACATTTCACATGATGAAACTTAACAGATACATTCATAGGAATAACCAAGCTGGAGTTAAACACTATTTACAATAAAGCATACTAAGACTAAAACTTAGAAACTACTAGCCTATTCTTGGAGGCGAAAGGTAGACGGCTGGGAGAGGAAGTTGCAGAGGTGTTATGGAGGATCGAGAAGGACATTAGGACGAGGACGGAAAATAGGAGGATGCCCAACTGAGTTTACCAGATCCCTAAGGTGTGGGGAATACGAACTTTCGGCAGTACCGAAAAGCTTCGCTGAGAGGGATCTGACAAAACCAGCAAGCGATGGGGAGCGAAGGGAGTTTGGATGGTGACATTTGACAGTAACCAAGTGATACCAATCGTTCTCTGCGGTCGCTATATATAGGCATGAGTTAAGCTACGCCCTCGACCAACAAATAACGATCGGCCATCTTGAACCAAATACTCTATGTCAAAAACTACACTATAATAATACATATGTAATACAAACTACAGCTAATAACAATAAATAAAATAAAAACCAATTACATTAATGCGTCGTATTTGAAAAAAAAGTTATTTAAGTAAAGTATATAATGGTGAGTTACGGATAGGTCATTTATCTGCATTAATTTACTAATTGATTTGGCTATAAAAACACTTTCATAACTATTACGTAACTTTTTAGAGTTGATACATTTAGCTAAAATAACATTTTTATCTAATTCATGCTGATTATAAAAAATGTTTTCTGAAACACCTGATTTTTCAGGTTTATCATATTTAATATGCGCAAGATGTTCATTATACCATCTAGTTACAATTTTTCTTTTTGTTTGACCTATACAGTATACATTTCGTCACAAGTACTTATAAATGTCTGATTTTTCAGGCTTTGTAATTTTACCTTTCGGGTTACATAATAAATGCTAAAGTTTATTTTGAGTTTTGTAGGCTTAACATTTACCTTTTCAAAAATAGAGCCTAACCCTTTTGTTAAAATATTATCAAATGGTAAACTAATATAATTACATTTTGTTATTTTTGAAGAGTGGTAGATATGCTTAAAACATATTTTAATTGTTGTTTCCTAACAATATTATATACAATTTCTGTATATATATTTTCCTTTATTAAAACGTCTAGGACTAAGTGGTACATTAATCGCTCTGTTAATCAAACTGTTAAATGCTGCCGTTTAAAAACTGGAAATTTTAGATATAATTATAAGTAATAAAGATTTTCTAATTCCCGGTTAGAAATAGCATTTGAGAGTAACAGGAAGTAAATATCTGTAGTGAAATAATAAATTAAGAAAAAAATGTAGAAAACTCCAAGATATAACTATTTAATTTTAGTTAAAAGAAAACATTTGTGAATGATACTTTTAAAATTTCTGGATGGAAAATATCTTATAATAAATTCAACATAATCGTAAACATATAAATTGTACAAAATGTAGGCTACTTCTCGACTGCTAAAGTCTTAATCTAACAGTATCCGGAAACCTGTCGGGCAAATAACTTCAACATTATCGTTTTAAATCTCATTTTTCTCCTGATATATTGCTTGTACTCCTGACCTAAGAAGGAATGTCCGAGTGTCGACAGTTATCTTGTCATGTCAGATAGACATGTGTAAACAAACGTTGGCTATTGGTTACAAGATAATGGGCGAACGTGACACAGCAATTTCTGCATATCATGTCTTATCACTTACATATATATATATATATATATATATATATATATATATATATATATATATATATATATATATATATCTGCAAACCTATCTTCGAACGGATTTGCTTCTATATTCATGTTGAGCCGCTACTATATTTGTTTATTTATATGTTTAGTGTAGGCCTATACAAATAAATAACATTAAGTATTAATTTATTGCAGCAAATGATTTAGACTAAACGTGTATATATTGGATTTTAGTGACCATATGTGTGTACATGCGTACATATTTTTGTACATGTGTAAACATATATGCAATGTTAAAATATTATAAAAATATAGGATAACTCAATATTCTATATTGTAACATACTAACCATCTATTTTACATTATTAATAGATATGTAAACTTATCCCTACTTCCATCTTATGCTTTAATAAACTCCAGACGTTTGTACGGTTTGAGATGACAAAGAAACACATTTCCCGAAACAGTCTTCCTCATTTATAGAAAAATAGGTTCTACTATAGAAATTGTTTATATATCACTATATGTTAATGTGTACAAAATATTACATTTCTCAGCAACTCCACCCAATCGTATAAAATTTAGATAATTTCTTCTGAGAAAGAAAGGTCAAAACGAGAAAAATGTATAGATTAGAAAATAAGATCCAATAAGATAATGATCACAACCGAGCCACTGTTTAGTGAGCAGGGTTAACCTTATTCATACCACAGCTTAATCTACTTAAGATCATTTAAAAATAATTTTTGAGGATTAGATTAGCAATTCCGAGCTCTTTAAAATAAAAAACAAATAGTATTGGCATTTTCAAAAAATAGAATTTTTAAACTATTTCCCATATTCTTTGTTTAGATAAGTATAAAAACGTTTCAGGTAGCTAATCAGGGAATCAATAATACAAAACCTATCCCTACGTTACGCACTCTAAATATGAGAAGGCTTTTACTTGGTCCACTTTAACATACATTATGATCGAGCCTAACCTAATCCTCTTTTCTTGTTCACGTAGGCTTATTCTACGCTTATTTAATAAATTTAGAAACAATTCCAAACTATCTTTCCTAATACAAAATTAATAATAGTATTTCTATAACTACAATAGCCAAATATAACTAAAAATTTTGTTTCCGTTTTTGATGTAATGCTCAAAAGGGAGCACATTCTCGCAAGGTGCCCAGCAAGGTTTATCAGTACACATACTCGTATTTTGACAACATATGTGCTACATACAACATAAATGATGAATAATTAACATTAAATTTGTTAAGTTAAATTTTTAAGTTAGGTTAATTAGAGCTTAACTAGCGAGAACCTATTTCACTCTAAATGTCATTAACACTAGTTAAGTAAAACATATTGACTAGTTTCAATGACATGCTGTTTTCATCGGTGAAAGGCTACTACTAACAAATTTCATCAAGCCACGTCAATATAAATTGTGTATAGGCTTCGTATCGTACAACTATAAAACAAACTAATCAATACATTTAAAACTCAAACTAAAGATATTCTAACCTACAGAACACCAAACTCCTTACTCACGAGAGTTATATATTTTACATTAGTACTATTTGTACCATCAATATACGGACAACTCTATTCCGCACGTGTACCTCGGTGGTAAATTTATCAAGGGAAAGAATCAATTAAGTTCCAAATACATCGTCGACATACAGCATCCAAACAAGCTGAAAAATATTTTTTGTCTCTTTAGCATTGCTTTTAAACTTGCTCATAAAGAAAAAGGCCAAGAAATCCGCCTGTGAGAAATCGGGAATTTACAGCGTGAGATGTGCGATGGAGTATATATTGGTCAAACAGAATTTCTCAAACAGATAAGTCAATTTCAAACATTTTCTCTTAATATTGTATTAAATCTTTCTCCCGGTTTTCATTTTTTATTAATTATGTTCCATTTTTTTGAAATAGCTACAAATAAAAATCAGGAAGTGACTGAAGAAGCAGGTAACAAAACTCGCCATAAAAAAACTTCTTGTTATACTATGTATACAGATGACTGGTAACAACTAGCGATGTCGATCTTATTGTTAGTGCAAAATAAGATGCAAAATACATCAACTTTTGTGGGAATATTGCAGAACTTTATTGTGTCTGAAACTAAAAGCATTTAATGTCATGTCTACCCGTTTAAATTGATCACACAAATGGAAACTGCTTTGGCCTCATCTGTAAGTCTTGCAGATCGAACTAATCTAGCCCAACATGTTATCTGGCTTACTAGACATTATCTTGAATTTTTATGGTCACAGACGTAAACAACGATGGGTTAAGCACTTACGAAAGTGATGAATCAGTTCGATAATAGTCAGGTAGAATCCTTCCAACAGACCAAACACAAGTGAGTACGCGCACCGTTACTGCGCCCTCGGAAGGAATATATTTCACGTGAATGTAAATTTCAAATTACATGAACAAAGAAGTTGTGCATTTGCTAATAACATTATTTAACAACTACATACAAAATTTCACGTTGATTACTTCACTAGATCTGAGTACCCACAAGAGGCGTGTACTGTTTGCGTCCTGCCAAATCTCCACATACACGCATTGGTGTGTGTGTGTGTGTGTGTGTGTGTGTGTGTGTGTGTGTGTGTGTTTGTTTGTATAAACTATATCAATGATTAAAAGAGAATGCAACGCCTTTCTCCTTACTCTGCTTTTTGATTAAAAGTACAGATGGAATATATAAGAATCGTTGTCCTGAGTGACTGATTGAGATGCAACGTAGAGTCGAAACTCTAAAAGGTAGAAATATCATATTTTTAGAGTAGATTCAGTTTACAACATAGACACACACTAAGAAAGTATTTTGCAAAATGTTCAATCTTAGTGATACAAAATTTCAATATTTCTAAACATACAATATTATAAACAATTACTGCAATCATCAGTTTACAATTAAATATATTTAAGGTTACGTAATACGATAATTTTACTATGAATTCCCATTCTATAATTATTATTTAATATAAGTTATTTTTAAATTAATAAAATTTGCATATAAAGTGACAATATCAAACAAGTGCAGGTGAAGCAGCCACGGGGTACGCTAGTATATGTGTATACATATATATATATATATATATATATATATATATATATATATATATATATATA
The DNA here is from genome assembly GCA_036971475.1 of Prosapia bicincta. Taxonomy (NCBI): domain Eukaryota; kingdom Metazoa; phylum Arthropoda; class Insecta; order Hemiptera; family Cercopidae; genus Prosapia; species Prosapia bicincta. The sequence continues at coordinate 14,706,469 of JBAIZL010000006.1, read as the reverse complement.
GATAGTTAGATATATATATATATATATATATATATATATATATATAATAAATTAAAAATATTTCAAAAACATGAAAACTTTTAATGAATATATTTATTCAAAGCTTTTCGCCGATAAAATAGTACCAGCTTCTTCAGGAAATAATTATCTAATCTGAGTATAATTATCTAATAATTATTTCCTGAAGATGCTGGTACTATTTTATCGGCGAAAAGCTTTGAATAAATATATTCATTAAAAGTATTATTGTTTTTGAAATATTTTTAATTTATTAACTATATTACAAGAAAACATATCACCATATTTAATATATATATATATATATATATATATATATATATATATATATATATATATATATATATATATATAAAGCTTTACCGAGAAAAAACAACTATATAGGAAACTTTTAGAAAAAAGAGATTACCTTATTTTTAAGTGAAACATTCTTAGGTGCACATGAAGCATTTACTTTTAGACGCGAGCAAAAATTGTAGATATTTGAAGTTGTATTTTTATATGTTCTTCCAGAGTTCTGGGTAATAAAGAATTAACCTGAAGAAAGTCAATGTTGGTAAGATTTTCAACGATAAATGGCTGTCATTTGAATGTTAGTTTTAAATCATCTTCAGAAATTTTATATTTAATTATTTTATATAATAACTTTTGGTTTTATAATATAACTGAGTTAAATAATCCTACATTGTACGTTATATTGCATTGTAAAAATGTTCATTGCATAATATTTTACAATGCTACATTTTGCAATATCATGCATACTATGAATTTTGTACTTTGAATTTTATCTTATTAAAAAAACGTTATTCCCTTATACTTTAGGATGAATATGATAATTTAACATAATGATGCTGTAAAACCATTACCTGTGTTTAATAATAAGGTAATTTATTTGGAATTATTTACCTGAGTTCAAAAAATATTATGAGTTAAAATGTGTCCAATAAAATATAAATATTTAATTCAAAACTTTTCAAAGTAATATCATTTTTAAAGTAGTTTATAATTATATATTTTTGTATTATAGAAGCTGTGTGCACTCTCCAAAGGATATAAAAAAAAATATATGTAAGGACAAATAGGCATTTACAGTGATCGTTTACAATTTTATTGATTAAACGAAAATGTAACGCATTTCTCCTCACTCTGCCTTTTGATTAAAAGTGCAGATGTTAATTATCGATGCTAAATTATTATAATACTATTGTTACACCTATATCCTCAGATATCGAATATAGTTTCTCATTATGGACAATATTTTCTTGTTTTTAATATCTAGCACTATTTTTCAAAGTTTTATTCCATTATACTAGTACTGCTTGTATATACTTGTATATTACATAATAATTTTTATAAATAAGAAATAATAATAAATAATATTTACTACTAACCCTATTATGTAAATTGCACACACACACACACACACACACACACACACACACACACACACACACACATTCAGCACCTATTAACAAATAGATACTTCTTCAACTTCTGTATCCAGATTTATTTTGTTGTTTCCCTCTAATTTAATCACCTGTTAAATTATATAATTTCTGAAGAGAAGAAACTGATAAAAACGTTAAAGCAATTTACGATAAGGATTGGCATGACATGTTACGTGGGTTTAGAGCGGTAATTGCTTTAAAACCATTTCACAAATGGATTGCTACAACCTGCCAAGCTGCATGAACCCCTGTATTTAATTTCCTGTTGAATCAATCTTAGCAACTCGTGTCTGGATACAAACTGTTTTCCCAAAATATTTCCTATAGCCTACATTATATTTCATCATGTATTGAAAAATTACCTTTTAAACACATTTTACTTTAAAGTTACTAATGTACTCATCTTCATCTTTGTTAGGCATATTCTATTACATTTTTGTGTCTTCTATTAATAGAAACGCTATTTATTATTTATTAACGTGTTTCGGAATCACTCTATTTTAAAAACTTACAAGGTTCTTACAGATTACTACGTTTGGATTACTAAGTTTTGGAAATTGAGTCTTTATAGGATATTGCAATTTTAAGAAAGGGAAAAAATATACTGGAATATTTACAAATATAATTTTAGTAATTATATAGATAATAATAACAATATTATATTATATTATTTATTATATATTAGTTTATATATATACTCGTAATAGCTTATTTAAATTTATGAATAGCTGTTATGAAAAATGTCTTAGAGATATACAATTTTTGAGGTTTTCTACCTCCTGACTTGAAATTTTTCAGCAATTTGTATCTGTTAAAGTTTACTCAATGTGTTAGAAAAAAATACAGTGAATTTGCAAACACTAATATAAAATACCATTGATACAATTTAGCTGTATTCATGGTTCGACGAACTACCGTGACATATCGCTGGAAATATCTGGGAAATTTTGAGAGAACAATTCTATATCTTGGTGTTGCACAACTCTTTAACGTCAAATATAGGACTTTCTTATAGTGTTTATGTGCCACGATGATTTGGCTTTCATTCTCATTTCCATATATTATTACTAGCGGAAGACCTAATAACCCTTGCATTGTGATTGGCTACTCTTATACCCAAATTAAATAGGATCTGTCCGCTACAAGTACATGATGGATTCTTTAACCATTGAAGATTAAAAAATTATAAGTAGGTTTATTGGTAAATTAGATACTAAAACTTAGATTCTAATAAGACGACTGAATAGCGAACCCAATGGACAACTCTCATTCAGACAAGTACTCCAGTTTTCCTGCATGGAATGTAGGGTCGTTTCACAAAATAACTTCATTATGTCTATTTCTGTAAAATTGATTGATATTATCCGTAAGTTATTGTATTGAAATAATAAATGTCGTTTTTTTGGAAACGTAGATATTTTCAAAGAATTTTTACTCAAAGAAAACAATACAAATTTAGAAAAAATGAGAAAAAATACAATTTTTTTAAATACAGAGAATAGCTTATTCTAGGGAGGCTGCTTCCGCTTCTCTGCGTCGTTGCCTTCGCCATGCCCGCTGTTTATTCCGCCACCGGAGTTTAGTCCTGAGCACTTTTTCCACATCGTCTCTCATATGGTCTTCGTAGAGTTGGATGTGGTCTTCTGCGAAACCTTTGTCCTGGACACAGACTCCCGGAGCTAGAACGAGCTCAGTAATTTCCTTAAACGATGTCGTGAGCTCGTCGTCCGGGATCAGCTCAGTACAGGTGGCGTTAGCTTTCTCGAAGTCCCAGAAGAAATACTTCTTCTTCAACTCCTCGACACGGGCCGGCTTGGTCTTCGGCCGACGGCGGCGACGCCAGACTCTCTCCCAGCCGGTAGCCACAGCAGCGGGATCCTCCCTGTACTCGTTGTTGCGGTACTTCCTCTTACGAGGGGGAGCAGTCTTCTTGGATACTGCAACAGCATCCGGCGGCGACGACAACGACGACGCAGCCTCTTTGCTGTCCGCAGGTGTTGGCGGCAGCACCTTGGGGGAGACTATCTATAAGTAACCAAAAAGGCTTAGTATAAGGGACTGGAATTTTAATTATATTGTAAACAGTCAATCAGGTGTTAACTAATTTTTTAAAAGTAATGTACCTATTTTATTACCACCTCATGCAATACTAAACTTATTCATAGAGACGTATGGGTGACGTATTTATCAAGTAAATAAATATTATGAATTTTTCTTCTACAAAATATAGAGGTATGCTTGAAGGGTTCAATAGAAAATGAGTACTCAAAAGAAAATGAGTACTCAATAGAAAATGAGTACTCAATGCCAACAAATTAAAAGTATTGAATGCCTATAAAAACAGTGATCAGGCAATGAATTTGAAATTTCACTCTGGGGAAAGCAAGGCAATCATCACTAAGTGCAGAGTGTTATTCATTCTAAAGCAACAACAGCTCGTGATTGCTTATGTTAATCATTGCGAGAAAAAAATATCTCTAAATTTATGAAACGTTCTACGATCGAAATAGTTCCAGAGTGGTTATACAAATATCAGAAAATGATATAATAAGATATTATATATTATAAATTTATGCTTGATTGATGTGATGCATTATATACAAACCCCTGTAGTTTTGTATTATTTGGTTTAGTTTAAAAAATATGCAAATATCAACGTTTGAAAAACACGATTAGAATAACATAAATCGATAATAATAATAGAATAATATATTGGAAAAAATCCATTAATACAAAAATAATCCAAATTTAAAAATAATAATTTGTAAACTAATATTACAAATGACTTAAGATGTACGTTTCGATGACCATGGCATCATCATCAGAGGATCCTCTTACAAAATTACAATCTAGAACAAACAGGTCAGACTTAATTGTAAATTATTTTATTCTACTTAGTAATTTTGTAATAGGACTCTATGACGATAATGAGATGGTCATCGAAATGGCATATTAACTAATCCCAGAAGGCGAAACAATTTAAGGCAAATATTACCTCTTGATTGGTCGTGTAGCTCCTATAAACATGAAATGTCTGTAAATTATTTCTTCTACCTACCTTGCCATTTTTTACAATAACAACAACACGTGTTTAACATTTAATTTTATATCGTTTGCTGTGTATTATAAACTTATTTTGCATTATCCTCTAATATTTTGTTTTTACTTTTTTCTTGTTAAAATTATTATAGATTGCCTACCACCAGAATTTCAATAGAAAATAACGGAGGAAGGCATTTTTTGAATATATGGTTTAAATACAAATATAATAAAATTTAGGCATGAATTAAACGCTCCGATTTTTAACTATATTAATATAAACATTTCATTTCCAATAAGTGCAGGTGTAGAACGCAGGGCGCTCAGCTAAAAGGAAAATGCGAGGTTTATAACAAAGGAAAGAGTAAGCTTTGTTACATTGGTTAGCGCGGCCAAGATGACGTAATAATTAGTTTTACCGAATGCGAACATGAGAAATAAATTAACTTATAACGAAACACAGCAAATAAACATTTGAATTAAAAAACACTGAATTTAACACTTAAAACAATAAATTTATAAGGCATCCTCTGTTCATGACTTACCCATGTTACACAAAGGGAGGGCTGGCGCAATAGTGCAGAGAAGGTCTCGAAGTTGTAGTAATTACGGCTTCTGGGTACCCAGGCAGCGATGCTGGTCCAGGCGTAGAATTGCGCTACACAAAGGGGAGAACTGAATAACGTACATAATTTAAGGCTAGTCAACACTTTAAAGTTCGCCACGAGGCGGCTTACTAATAATCGCTAGCGAGTTTAAAACACACAACATATAAAATAAGTCACTGTGGTTAAAAATAATACTTCGCACAACGGATAAAGTCACTTGTCAAGGTTTAACGAGACATTTACGGCGCGGCAAAGCGTTAATTGACGAGGTTAGGCTGTATCGAGGTAACTTCGCGGTAACGAGTTCCGAGGAGTTGTTTTCTCGAGCAGGAAATCTGAACAACTGACTATCTCATGAGTCATAGTAAAGTAGAAAAGAAATCAGTGGTGTCACCCTAAATTTCCAATCGCTAAATAAGAACGAATAAAAGCTGGCCACAAGGATGTACCAGAGGTCAACTGTCATGCGATCAAGACGCCACCGCACAGCTGAGCGAGGTTTAAGGCAAACACGTAAAAATTCAAGTGCTGACTTGAACAGCAGGGCTTTTGGGTATTTTACCTTAGAATGCTCCTAATTCGACGAAATTTCGTAAACAGGAGCAATTTGACGTCCTTAAACAAATTTCTAAATTTGTTTACTATTTCCATCACTTTTTAGTATTTGAGGCCCATGTAATTTATTTTGAGGCTTACATGTCTGAGGCCAAAATAAGTTTTTCTAAAGACTCCACGAATTTGAAAGTTGTTGGTGGAGTGGAAGGAGCTACACGACCAATCAAAAGGCAGTACTTGCCTTACGTTGCTTCACCTTCTGGGATCAGTTAATATGCAACGAAATGTACTTACGGGTTTAATTTTAAATAACTTGTATATTAGTTATTTTTTGTTATTTTTGTGGGGTTCTTGCCAATATTTTTATTGCAATAAGTTGTACCATTGTGCTCTTGATTTTTTATAAAATTCGATGTACTAGCATAAAAGGAAAACCAGTAATGAATATTCAACAGTATTAGTTATTATTATTTATGTAAATCATTTTTCTATGTAACATTTAAATAAACAATAAAAAATCTAATCTAGCACAAGGTTGTACGTCCCCGTGGCATAAAGATCCTTACCTAAATAAATAATAGTAATTTACCAATATTAAACTATAAATCAATCAATAGCTGTCACTAATCAGATATTTTCCCCTAACAAAATATCAAAAACACAATTTGTTTACATCAGTCAGAAGAAGAATAATATTGAATATCTTTTTTTAACCTTATTCATTGTTATCCAACATCGGCTGATATTTCATTATGAACCAGATTCTGTCTTCTATGCTAATTTGTATACACTATTGTTATATTATTTCTCAGATTTATATATTTACAACAGAATTTAAAACTTGTTTACGAATTTGTATCTATTACACAGCAATCGATTTAATTTCTGCATGAATAGTTTGTTCTTTAACTCTATATTGCCAAAGACAATATGTTTGTTTTCACACGGGAAGATTTGTTGTAAAGTATGTGACAATATTTCATTGAATTAAGTCTGATACAACGTTTTGAAAGTAGGCCAACCCTTAGCGTTCACATCCGGTTAATTCCTGTCTAATACACTTTTAAATTTATAGTCTCGGGAAGGAAATAAAATAAGCAATAAAGATCGATTTTAAATTAAACAACAAATCCTATTATAACTAATCATAGCCGACACAATAATTGCACCAATTATATGAAATAATCTAATGACACAAAACCACCTCATTTACCTCAATAATCCTAACAATTGAACATGAAAAATTAAACAATAATATAAGGCTATAAAATATAAGAAAAACATGCAGCGTGACAAAATTTTATTGGTTATCAATAGATTGGTTCACAATTCATTGTGAGAATACATACATAAAAAAATAATAATGCCCCCAAAATACTAAACCAATTACCTGTATTATGAAAACTGGTTGAAATCTATAGTAAAAACATAAAACATTACGTATTCCTTTAATTAGGTATGTATATAATTAGAGTAGTCTGCAGTAGATTATTTTATTAATCACTTAATCAATAGTTTATGATCGAAAACGTTCTGTCTCAGTAAGTTTTAATAAATTTACTAAATTTAAAGTTCGGATAGTCGTAAACTATTGTTTAAGTGAATAATAAGATTCACCGAACGTAGTAGACTAGAAAATTCAAGAATTCAACACAGCAAGACATGCTGCAGTCCAAAAATACAGGAGTACGGTTTTAAAGGTTAGGAAAATAAACGCCCACATACAATTCAATAAATTATGCCTAACTCACAACATAACACCCACATATGCGAAAATAAACATAAACAACAACACTAAGGCAGCTCCAATTACCAAACAAAAAGCAGAAATAATTTACATTAAACAAAGTGTAACACACTTTAGATGGTGTTACATATTAAATTGGAAATTTCAGAAAACAAACGAGAATGTATTCAAAAATTGTAACAATATACAACTATATAAAAAAATTGTGATGTATTAGAAATATTTTTATGGAGATCTCTGGTTGATAGTGACATCTGTCGGAGAGTTTAAAAACAAGTAAATTAAAGTACGTCTGCGCACATGCGATGAGCATGGGTATAAGATGTACGAAATATTGTAGAGATATCGAAAGGTTATGAGGCAATGGTACATGCTTAATAGTTGTGAAATGGAGAGGAGAATATGTAGATAAATAGCGTCGATAATGTTGAAATTTTTTGGCTTACAGGAAGTAAGCGGTATTCACAAATCCCAGAGATTGGATTGTGAAGAATGTAGCTAGGGCTTATGTAAGGTAATGTTGACAAACAAAGAGCAATTTTGAAACAGAGTAATTTTGAACGAGTTAATTTTTAACAAAGAGTAATTGGAATAAATAGTAATTTCAAAGAGTTAATTTAAATAAAGAGTAAATTTATTAAGAGTGAATAATGTTATTTTGAAATTAGAAGAGATATATAATTGTGTGCTTATGAAATAAAAATGTTTACAAGAAGTTTGATTTTTGAAAGAAAATATTTTCAAGTATGCAATGTTTTTAAAATTTTATATTGTAAAATAAATCAATTGACAATTTATAAGACAAGTTTCTAAGAGTTAATTAAAAATAAGAAATATTTATTAAAGGATTTTTAAATCTCAATTAAATTCATTATAATATATGTATGGCAAAGATAAAATGTCAATGGAGAAAATAAGTGAATTGTAGGTTTACATGGAAATTTGAATTTTTGCGAAAAGGGTTTTAAATCAAAAGCAGAGTAAATATTGTTTTTGTTTATGTTACTGTCCTATAGAAATTTTTTTTTTAAGTTAAACTAAGTTTGTTCTAATTATGGAAATGAAAGTAATAATAAAACGGTTTATGATATGTTTCTTTTAAAGGAGAATAGTTTGGTTGCTGAATTAAGAGTTATTAATAAATTATTAAATTAAATAATAAAACAATTAGTAAAAAAATGAAATAACACAATTTTTTTCAAAAGGGGGGATAAATATGTAACACACTTTAGATGGTGTTACATATTAATTTGGAAATTTCAGAAAACAAACGAGAATGTATTCAAAAATTGTAACAATATACAACTATATAAAATATTGTGATGTATTAGAAATATTTTTAATGAGATCTCTGGTTGATAGTGACATCTGTCGGAGAGTTTAAAAACAAGTAAATTAAAGTACGTCTGCGCACATGCGATGCGCGGTAGCCGGGAAGGTTGCTTCCAACGATAGTTGAAACTCTCTTTTAGTCAAAATGTGAAAGTGCACGGACCTATCCGAGAGCGAGGAAATTTTATTTATTTTTCAAAATTTAATGTAATATTCTTTTTCTAAAACACTTTATAATCGTGGTGTAGAAGACAGCGTACGTAACCAAGTACAAAGATGGGACGCTGAAGTTACCGATGATATTTCCTGAGACTTTTCCACTAGAAGGATGCGAGGCTACGACATGTGAATGCAGCTAAGTGGACGATTTCAAACTTTAGAGGTTTATTAAAAAATTTAAAATGTTAGACAGTTTAACTCAAATTAATGAACCTTTAACGTTTTAACATACATATATATAAATGTAATTTACGCATCATTTGGTGCACTTGTATTCACCTTGTATTATAAAATTTTATTATGAATAAAGCAAGTAAACTCGAGTACAGATCCATTTTCACCCATTGATTGATTTATTGATAGATTTCTATGCGCAAAAATTCATAAGTCAAATATTAAATGTTCAATAATCCATAACCGAAGCAATGTCTAGAAATTTGTATCATGGTTATAATTTGTTATTTTTTTGTTAAATAAAATGAGTGTAATTTGCTTTAATTGAATTTAAAAGAGTAATTATTTAACCAGCACACAATTCCATGCATTTCAAGTTAATAAGCCTTAAAAATTAATTTAATGAGACTCTGCTAGTTTAAATGATTTAATTTTGTATTTTAAAGTATTTTAATGTAACGGAGTTCTACCTTCAAATTTTAAAGAGCGTTACAGACAGACGATTATTATTACGCCTGAACTGTAAGCTAGAACTAAAAACTAAAACTAAAACTTAAACTTAAAACCTTAAACTAAATAATAATTATAGAAACGTTACAAAAGTATCAAAAATCTATACAAAAATAAAGACTTTCTAAATTATAGGTTATACCAACTCCACCTAAATCTCGTAAACACTTTCGCACACGATATCACATTACAATTGGTAACAGACACAAATAATTGGGCAAACAATAAAATAATAAACATCAAAAATAGCCACAAGAAAAAATTAATCAACTGTTATGTAAAACAAAAAACACAACATACTCTAAACCTAAACAACAATTCTACCCTGTACAGTTAACCTCACTAATACCAAATTCACACAACACGAAATGAATTTAATAAACGAAGGCCTAAAATACAACCTACATTGTAAACCAAATAACATACAAAACAGAAACATTATATTACAAACTGAAACAGCCATACAAAAAACCGACACCAAAGACCAAGATTCACTTCGACATGGCATAAAAAACCTAACCAAACAGAAAAAACATAACCCACAAAAACATGAGCAATGGGATGAAGATCGGCACATAACGATCGAAAACTTTCGGTCTCAGTAAGTTTTAACAAATTTACTAAAGTTAAAGTTCGGATAGTCATAAACTATTGTTTAAGTGATTAATAAGATTCACCGAACGTAATGGAGTACAAAATTCAAGAATTATTTTTCATTATCACTCAATGTATTTTACCAAGAAATTTATTTGCAACAATAATTGTTGTACCACCAACGTTAAAAAGCATCTGCTACAACTTTCTTAACGCATAGCTTAAACCTGGATGAATGTTTTATAATTCTTTTTATTATGGTTACCAAAAATATAGGGGGAAACCCCAAAACCACAAAAAATTAATCAAAAAAAAAAAACTAAAATAAGTTACCTAAAATTAAATCCTTATGTACATTTCGATGACAAAGTCATCATCTTCAGAGATTCCTATTACAAAAGTACAATCTAGAATACAAAAAATTAACAAACTAGACTGACCTATTTTTTGTATTCTTGATTTTACTTTTGTAATAGGAACCTCTGAAGATGATGACTTTGTTATCGAAATGTACATAATGATTTAATCTTAGGTTACTTATTTTAGTTTTTTTTTTGTTAATTTTTGTGGTTTTGAGGTTTTTTCACCTATATTTTTGTAAAATATTGTACCACTGTGTTCTCGTTATTGTATATGGTTACCAAACATTATTCTAAATTGAACCGGATCACACTTAATTTTATATGGTATAGAATAACTTTATATAGCTTTTTCATCACACAGTGTACCCAGAATATCCATATGCACCAAATATAATTGGAAATATTTGCAACTAAGTAGAATTGCTAATTAAATTATTATCAAGGTAAATAACTGAGTATTAAAACAATGGATATATGGTATTATAATCTCACTTTTAATTTGTCTAATACAAACTCATATGATTCGCCATTTATTACTCAGAAACGTATGCTAGACTAGAGAAAGATAACTCAAAGACTTTTTAAAATAAGAACTAGTTCCCCATACAAAACAAATTGAGGAGAAATAAACAGAATTCGTCACTTTTATTGATGGTGTTCTAGGAAATTCGTTTTATAACAAATCTCTTTATCTTGTATAAAACAGAACTTCCTGATGGAATCTCTGTTTGAAACATCAAAGATTGACACTAAACTCTGAAGTTAAATCCATTTCATGACCAAGAAGAACAGTATAAGAGGATCTAGTGAAATTTTAACTTTGAAGACAAAAATTATGGCAAGATTAGAAGAGAGCACTTTTGCATTTTTATTGAATTTGGCATAAAGGTTTTCATGTTATAAATGAATCTTTTATTAACATAAATATTTGCTTTTTTGATGTATTTTGAACTCAAATTGATATATAAACAGAATTACAAGTGGATAAAATGAACTAAGAAAAGTTACCACAGGATCCATTTTCTACATTAAAAAATTAATATATTTATAAACTGATCAAATCAATTTATGTTTTGTGATCTGCTTTTACCATGTTCAATAAATTTTGTAACATGACCAATGTGTTGAAGCAGCGCTTTAACAACATAAGGTAAGACATCGAAGTTCAAGGACACAGCGGCCAAGGTAGTGTATAATAATAATATAACAACAATACATAATTAATAATATATATATAATATATTATATATATATATATATATATATATATATATATATATATATATATTATATATATATATATATATATATATATATTATATATATATATATATATATATATTAATTAATTAATAATATAATATATAATATAATTATAACAACAAAAATAATAATATTTCACTGTCACCAATAAATTATTATCTTCATGATATGATAAATTTGATTACTCATTAATAAATATATATATATATATAACTTACAATGATAGTAAACACGACACAGAACACACTCAATTCGGATTCACGAATGGAGGTGTTCCCACCCTAAACTATGTATCACCACATGTAGCTATTTCAAAAGACTTATACCCTTTTTCTACAATGTATTTTAGTATTGTAATCAGTAATCGAGAAATTCGAATACAAATCGCTCATTACTCAGTATGAACTGGGTTTTATTACGTAATAAAGTAGTGACATAGGCATTGCAGATTGTGCTCGTAATTATTTGAGCAGATTGTGCATTGTTGCAAGCATACAAGTCCTCGATGTTATTGCTCTCGCTGTTTACATGTCTGGAGATAAAACTTCAGTAGTTTAACAGATGCATTTGGTTGGATTTGACTGTTCACTTGTACAAACAATGACATTGTTATGAGTGTAATTATTGTCATTTTCTTATAATAAGTAATAAATGATAATTCCATATAAAGAGTTTTTTAAGGAATTTTATGTTGGTATTGATTTCAATAAGTACTTTGATATTCATTTTAAAATGTAATTCATCTAGAAGTAAAATACAGGAATACCTGTATATTACTGTTAATCAACGTAAAGCTTCGTTATAGATTATGTGCTTCGTTTATTTGTGAATAAATGGATAAATTTCCTCACATTACCCAATAGTAGTAGTTACCTAGCTATTGTCTGAACCATACAATATGGGCTTGGTAACAATTATTTACTTCTACGATAGTTTGAAAAGCTGTTTGTTATAAATATACTTCCAGAGTTTAATTTGATGGAATTAATAAACATCACAAACTGAATAGCGTTACAGTAGCTATTAAATCACATTTTTGAGCTAACATCAACAGATATTTTATTTTAAGCTGTTAATAACTTTTGGAAAGTGACGCATATTCGGGATCTTGTATGACTTCACGTTTAGCCTTAGAAATAATAAAGAGATACAAAATCCCATTACAAACAAAACAAAAAACAATAAATAGTTAACAAACATTTCGAACTGTAATACATAAAAACAGATTCAAATTATTTCAATTTGTAATAAATCAAAACATGTGTTTAATTATTCCCAAAACAACTTTAACAGCTAGATCAGGAATATATATATTAGAATCCCACCGACTATATGGTAACAATGAACGGACGAAAGGATTGAAAAAAGGTGGTAACATTGTGCTGCAATGGCTCCCTAGCCATGTCGACATTATGGGAAATCAACTCGGAGACAAGAAGGGTAACACCTTGCCACCCCGGATAATCCAAAAAACCTATCGATTTCAAGAAGCCTTATTGAATCAACTACCAATGGATAAACAAAGGAAAGCGAAAAAAAACGAGTGCAGGAGAGATATGGAAGGGTCTGTTGCACACAGTGTTAATACCACATAACCTACCAAAAGTGCAAACGGTTGCCAGATTCAGAATGCTTACGTGCCATGAATATCTGCAAGCCCACTTATATAAACTAAATTAGCAGCCTCGGATATTTGTCCTCTGTGCAACTATCACCAAGGACGGCCCTCATATATAACATTTGAAGCTTTGAAAAATATGGAAAAGAGAAGTCATCATTGTCTCTTCTCTCAGGCTAGTGGAGAGTGACAGAGATATACCCTTGTGCAACCGTCACACGATGGACGACTCACTACTTCAGAGCTGCACAGCTTTGCAAGACGTATAAGATAGAAGTTATCATGGTCTCTACTGTCAAGCTAGTGCAGAATGGCAGACATATGTCAGATGTGCTACCGTCACAGGATGGTCGGCATGCATCTTCAGAACTGCACAAATTGGGAAGACGTGTACGACAGAAGTCATCATGGTCTCTACTCTCAAGCTAGTGCAGGATGACAGAGATATGTCATCTGTGCTACTGTAACACGATGGCCGGCCTGCATCTTCAAAACTGCACAAATTTGGAAGACGTGTAAGAGAGAAGTCATCATGGTCTCTACTGTCAAGCTAGCGCTGAATGACAGAGATATGTAATCTGTACTACCGTCACAGGATGGTCGGCCTTCATCTTCAGAACTGCACAGATTCGGAAGACGTGTAAAAGAGAAGTCATCATGGTCTCTACTGTCAAGCTACTGCAGAGTGACAGAGATATGTCATCTGTGCTACCGTCACAGGATGGTCGGCCTGCATCTTCAGAACTGCACAAATTCGGAAGAAGTGTAAGAGAGAAATCATCATGGTCTTAACCAACTCCTTCCTCTCTCTACTTTAATCAGGTGTATTATAACGTATTTTAGAATAAGCAATTTATAAATTTGCCAATAATTTTCAGTGGGGCTTATTTTGAGAATGTTATGAACACTGTCTACCTTCATTACTTTTAATGAAATTTTCGAGCAATTAGAATACATATCTTAGTATTTTACTATAAATACACAATGTCCGTGATGAAATATCGCAAAATTTTCCACTCATATTCTTAACACAACCTTGACACATATCTTTAACTTTGCAGCAGATAACATTTAGGATTGGTCGAATCATTTGTAGTCTTGGCCAAAATGACAGCTTCTAGGTTGAAATACCAAGTTTAATATATCGCATTTACCTTTCACTGGTTTACATCTTATGGTTTTTATCTTATTATAACATGTCATCCATATCAGTTCAGTTATTTTTATCGTGCCCTAGGTATAGGTGTTAGAAGATGACAGCGTGTCAAGACACAGAATATTTATATGCAAAACCAGCATCAAAGATACAATATATGCAAAAACGTTATTTGTGATATAGAGATTTTATTTATTTAAATTAAATGTACACTATTACTTATAGATAATATATGCTTTGTTGCAAAGTTGCTTTGTATGCAACTTTATAACTATATAAGTACGCTAATTCTATTAATACGAAGTGCATTTATCTTCTACACCTGATTATAATCCAGAACGATATTCCCCAAGGTAAACGAGTAGCTACCGTTTGTAGTAATTGTAACGGTAGCCGTGACCTGCTAGTTTGTTAATTGACTCGACCTTATCATTACGCTGATAAATGGTATCGACCTGATTATTATTAGCCTTAACTATCACAAGCGTTAATGAATTAAGGAAATAAGAACATAATTATCTTCTCAGTTGTGCACTGTAATAGGCTGTTATGAGTTCTCCCACTCGGAAGATAGTACTAACTACTCTGAATATAAATTAAATCTTGGAATTTGTAAATATGCCTAAAAATATTAACTCATGTACTAAAACAGGCATGTTTAAACTTATGTTTTGCCTTTTGTATTGTTTTTAAAATACCCAACAACTTGGAATTGGTGTCTCAAGGTGAGGAAATTTATCTGTATAACTGCCAGCTATAGATATTGCAACAGCGAGGACACCAGATATATGTTAAACACCTGACAACTAGCAAGTAATATTTAGGTGACAGTTCTTGGTCAGTGCAATGCTTGATGTGAAACTGTAAACAATATAAGTGTTTCAGGGTTTTAATTAGTAATTGGTAGGTACGTTAAAACAAAGAAGTATACAAAAATATTAAAAATTGTAACTCTTATGTCTCAAATTTAAATACATTTTTTTGTTTAATTTGAGGTCTATGATTTTATGGTTCGTTTTTAAATTTTGTTGTGAAGGTTTGTTTTAAAATATTTCACTTAGGTAGGTTTCATTGATTTAATAATATAAAATGATTATATGTATAAAAAAAATAAAAATTTAATAATCAAATAATTTGTAATATCATTTTATATAATTAAGTAGGAGCTATTTAAGTGATAAGTGTAGAGTTCAATTATATAAACAGGCTTTTTTATACATTAAAAAAAATTATATTTTTATACTTTACTTATATTTATTTTCTAATAATATATATATATATATATATATATATATATATATGATTTTTCATATAACATTTACAAATATAAAATTGTTTTTTGTATACTACGTTTAACAATTTTATCGTTACCACATAATTTCTACTGTATTAATTTTTTCAGTCTTGGTATGATCGAAAGATCGAATTCAATAAATATTTCTGATTAATGTGTCTCATTTCTATAGATTATATTTATAATAAAAGCAGAGAGTTTGATAGTAATTAAAGGTTCAACTATTTTATTAATTAATGTTTTTTAAACAGATTCTCGTCTTAGATCATACGTGAACTTATTGGAATTTTATATTACTTTAATAGTTTACTTAGTGGGTTTATTAGTCTACTTTGACAATATGCAGCTACTATAAATAGCTTGAAAGGAGTTACGAAGTAGTTAAACTATCTCTCCATTGTTTCATTCAAAGTAGAATGGCATATGTGATTTTTCCTAAAGTTATAAGGCTTGACGAACAAAAACATGTTTACCTTTCTCACCTCCTATTAGTTCACACTTCCTATGTATATCTTGTTCAAAATTTTAATCTGTAATAAAATACTTTTTAATTACATTCGAATACAGTTTTTTCATACATTAATTCATTATTTAAATTTAATAATAAAGTTTAATAATTAACTTTGCTTTCTATTTTGTAGCTTATGATTTCATGTTTTTATATGTATATACATATTTTTATTAATGGTCATTATTTAATAAAAGTCTCTAAAACCAAATCCTTTTTTTACTTTAAATGTTTTTGTCATATTTGCTTGTTTCTTATTAATTGTTTGTATTCTTTATTTTCATTTCTAAATCGTTATCGGCAGATAAATGTTTGGCTATGCAAGAAAATAAATTTTCATGTTTGTCTCCATTTGCCTTTAAAAACTAGGCCTGTTTTGTTTCTCCTGTAATTCTATTAATTTTATGTTATCCATTTTAACATATTCTGTTAAAATATTCTGAAAAATATTCTTTAGGATTGCCTCTATAATTATTATTTTATTATTATCGTTTTTATAATTCGAACAACTTTATCCGTTATTTCATCTTTCTGTTCATTAAATAGTTTTGCCTCTTGTTGATGCTTTACAGTTTTTGACGGCTAAGTTCCTTCATTTACCTCCTTTTCTACACATGGACTTCTATTTCTATTGGTTTGACAGTATATTTATTTTGCCTAGAATTTCTTCTCGTAATTTAATTACAAAACCTTGTAATTATTCTTGATATGAATATCCTTTAATGAATATTCTTTATTTTCAGTTGTCCTATTTCCATTTCTTTCTAAACTTTGTAATATTTCCTACTAACCAGGCCTATGAATTTGTTTATTATTCATACAGTTTAACTTATTTATGTTTATTTAGATTTCATATAACGCCTTATGTTCTACTTTCAGATGGGAAAATGAGGAGGATTTCCAGAGACAATATATACGGATGTATATTTGTTCTTCTTGTTCATATACGTATTTGTAAGAATATAATCTTTATTCATACTTATGTAAAGTGATATTATCTCTTTTGTTTACATTATCAGTTACAGAATATAGAGTTAAAATAAATACTAAATATTAAAAAATTCAGCTTGACATCTTTTAATTATAAAAAACTCTTTTGTAAGTAAACGTGATATATAAAATGAAATTCTATATTTTTTTGTAAAAAAAACTGGTAATATTTAAAAACTAATTGTACGCTACTCTACTTCCAGAGCTTCGTTTAAAATAAAACTACTAAATTTTCTAAATTCTGTTATCTCTAGATTGCTTTAATTTGCTAATTGCTTTTAAGAAATTTTTTAAATGCAATAGCTCATTACAAATAAATAATAATTATAAATTATAACAAAATTGATCTAAATGTGTGTCCAATTTGAAAACTATATAATTTCATAAATACAATATTATTTTTACTAAAAATTGTATCTCAGCGGAAAATATTTCAGAGGAATGTATTTATAATAAGTTGTATAAAGTCTTAGATGTAGTCAGTAGCCATGATATCTGACTGATTGAATCCTTTTTAAATCTAGTTTCATAGTTTAGTTAAAATAGCATTCAAGCCTTCAAATTCTTTTCAAACTAATAACACTTGAATTTAACAACTCCACAATTATGACAATATAGAAATATCAATATAGAGATTATCATGTAGTTTTCTGTGGTCTATCAAATTAAAACTAATAAATTTATGCATATCATTATATTTAAGCTATTTGTATGGTGAATATATCCAGGAACTTCAGGAATTCTACAAAAATATGGAATTCCACTTCCATTCGTAATTACACTACCTATATACATAACTATTCCGCCAGACCTGCGGTTATTAAAATTCCTTTCCAGTAAATGAAACGCCGCCATTTTACTTTACTGACGGAGATCAGTGGCTTTAGAAGGCACATTGCCTGCATTCCGCTGAGCTTAATGAAACAGTAATTGTATATTATTAGTGACGAGCAAAGTACCAACTTGCTTAATTCAAACACAAACCTAGGCCTCATATAAATATTTGATCGTACAATTATTTTCTACATATGTTATTCAAGGTAATACGAACAAGTAAGTTACAATTAGTGTATTATAGGAATTATATTTAATAAGGCAGAGATACTCGTATATTTATAAATAATATCCGTAAAAGAGATGTAATAACAAGGATGTTGATTGTCACCCTCGCTATTTAAAATTTACCTAGAATAGGTATTAAGAAACAGTAAAAGAAATGTAAAATCGTAGGAATACTACAAGAAAATAATATTTTATATACAATTTGTCACGCAGACGATCAAGTAATTATAGCCCAAGATTATAACGATTTGGAATATATGACAAGAAAACTAATCGATGATTATACAGACGTGTTGATTGGAGATCAACTTCAGGGTTGTGCAATGCACATTGTGCATAGATGGTCAACATCAATACATAATTATTCAATTTAAAACTGAAACTAAAAACTACTTTTAGCATACTTTAGGTTGGGTTAAAAAAAATATTGCCCCCTTGGGAAGCAAGGAGAGATAGAAATATACAAGGACAAATAGTCATTCGCCCCTTAAACAGCATCCTGTGGGATAAAATTACCTCAAAAGAAAACAAAAAGAGAGTATATAATACGATTATTGAAAATATTGTAACGCACAGTAGTGTTGTATGGCAAATCAAAGAACGATTGAAAAATTGCTAAAAAAGAATGGAAATAGCACTTTGGCATGAAGAAGTCAGAACTTAAAAGAGTACCAAACGAGAGAATATGAGAAATTGTTGATACCCCACACACAATAACGGAGGGGAAGAAAACTAAACTGTTAATATGGTATGGTCATGTATAGAGCATGAGTGAAGAACGCCTGGCAAAGGAGATATTGATATGAAAACCACTAAGAAAGCAAAAACAATGTCGTCCAAGAAGGAAGTGGAAGAGCAACGTAGAAGGAATTAACAAAGAGATGGAAGAGAGAGGCGTGGAAAAAGATGAGCGGATGGGCAGGGAAACTAGAGAATGGGTGTAGGAAGACACCTTGAAAGAAGAACGTCTTGTAAACCGATAATATAACGTTGTATATATATATATATATATATATATATATATATATGGTTTATCTTGCATCCAATAAATAAACCATGCGCTTGCGTCATTAATGTCGGTAAACATAATACGGATAATAGATTTTAGTTTCTAGCTGCATCACAAGTGGAACTATGATATAACTTGAAACATTACCGCTGAAATATTCTAACATATTTTGTTAACAATTTTAACTTGAAAACAATGAAACCCTACATTTAAAAAATATACATCCGCCCCTTCAATATCCAGGTGTTTGCGTTAGCAACCCGTTACCCACAAGAAAACCATGTAGTATTGGCTGACCTTGACATAAATGTACAGTAAGACCTACAATGCTTTCAACGATTATGTAATCTCATTGATAGTACTTTACACAGTGTTTTATGAGAAGTTGCGTAGGAAAATCATTTCTTGTGAAACAATGATTTTCCAGTAGGGAAAACATTTTGTTATTCTTCTGCTTTGGTATCAGGAATCTAAACATAAAAACTCTATACATATGGTAATTAAACAATTTCCGTACATATTTTACCGATATACTACACATTTTTTTTACATAGTCCATAATAACTATATAGATTTCTAAGTTCTAAACGTTCATGTTAAATATATCTTTTGTAAATATTTTGCAAATATTCCTAATATATTTCTTACCATTTTCAGATAATGCTTTTCATCAGGATGTTGGAAGTATATTTTTCAGAATATATAAAATGTAAGCACAATGTTTTTAATATTATTTTCATAAAAGTATTATTATTAATATGTTACTACAAATAAGCGCATTATTGTCAATGTAATTGAATCGTGTTTTAGTTTACACTTTGTGATGGTAATCAACAGGCGTTTTAGAAATTTTCTAGATTTTTCTGTCTATGATGATGTTTACTTTTTATTTCATTAGACCTATTTAGCTTCTATCTCGTTGTCTATATTAAGAACTTTGTGTCTCTTACAAACTCTGTAAAAGTTACATACCTGAAAACGGAATTTACTTCACGATATGTGATAATTCCATTTAATCTTCTTTAATAGTATTACTCTAGTTATTTTGTGATGATATTACAAATTATTTTATTTTATTATATTTTATCTGATCTAATAGTATATAGTATCTATAGTAATAGTACTATATACTACTAGTTTTACTATTACTTTTAGTAATAGTAATAGTATATATATATATATATATATATATATATATATATATATATATATTTATTTATTTACGATGTTTTGTGTGAGGTTTGGTGTAGATCCATTAATAGGGCTCCGCCCAGAGGCTTATGATGGTTTAACAACCGATGTTTATATGTATATGTGTATGTATCTATCTTATGAACGTCTAAACAGCTGTACAGAAGTTAATGAAATTTAAACAGATATTTGAACATATACCCAGGATGGTTCAAAAGTTGATGTATGTATGTGGGTATGTATGTGAGTATGTATGTATCTTAAGTACGCCTAAACCACTGGACAGAAGGTAATGAAATTTGGTAAAATTTATTCAACATACTCCTGCTCCGGTTCATGTGAAGTTTGGTGCAGGTCCATCTACAGGGCTCCGTTCCAGAGGCTTAGGATGGTTAAAAAACCGATGTATGTATGTGAGTATGTATGCATCTTATGGATGTTTAAACCGCTGAACAAAAGTTAATGAAATTTGGATGGATGTTTTAACATATTCCCAGGATGCTTAGTGTAGATCCAACTTAAGGGCTCCACCCCAGAGGCGTACGATAGTTCAAAAATCGATTTTAATATGTATGTGTCTTATGGACGTTTAACCCGCAAAACAGAAGTTATAATTCAGAGGGATTATTTAACTTATTCCCAAGATGGTTTATGTGATGTTTTGTGTATAACCATACACATGGCACCACCCCAAAGGCTTAGTATTGGTTAAAAACCGATATATGCATGTATGTATGTGTATATCTATATGTCTTATGAACGCCTAAATCGCTGAACATAAGTTAATGAAATTTAGAGAAAGTGTTTAACATATTTTCAGGATGGTCCGTGGTAAGTTTGGTGTGGATCAATCCACAGAGCTCCGCCCCATAGGTTTACGATGGTTTAAAAACCGATGTATATATGTATGTCTGTATCTTATGAACAACCAACCGCTGAACAGAAGTTATTGAAATTTGAAGGAATTGTTTAACATATTACCAGAATTGTTTGATGTAAATCCCTCACAGGGCTTCGCCATCCCAGAGACTTAGTACGGTTCACTGTACAGACTTCCATGAGTCTAATGTTAAAATGTATATCATAGCTTTACTTGAATTAATTTTAAAAAAATATAAACAATATGGAAAAATTAATATTAATCATTAGTTTTTTAAACTGTTTAAAATTGCTAATTTCTATGTACAATTATTGCTATGACACATATTAAAAGTAGGATCGCAGTTAATATTCTTCCGAAATATGAAACAACCAAATCTGTGCAACGGAACCAGACTAACCATAAAAAACTGATACCAAACTTGATCCAGGCAGAAATCAGAGGTGGCATGTTCAACGGAGAGATTCCATGAATACCGATTAGGTCATCAGATCTACCTATTGATTTTAAACGACTACAACTTCCTGTGCTACTTGCAATTGCAATAATAATAAACAAGGTACAAGGACAGTCATTGACCATTGCTGGATTAAATTTGGAACATTAGATCTATTACCACGGACAATTATATGTTACGTGCTCACGTGTTGGGACACCTAAAACTTATAAGTTTATAAGCCTAATAAAATGAAGGTAATTAATGTCTATCCTCTAGCATTGCACTAAATGAAATTTATATTATTGAGATGATAGTAATCTTCCTTTTCTTAATGAAAAGATTATGATTTCGGACGCAACAACGTGCGTCGGGTATTTAGCATAATGCTTTAAAAGATATAAATACTTTTAAAAAGTATAAAGAAACTAATTTCAAATGTATTTAGTTGTTAATCCAGTCAGACGTGGTTTTGTGTATAACAATATGTTTACTATATGATTGTGTATAACTCGTTTGACTCTTCCATAACAGTCTATAAATGATTGAGTCACAGGTACTTTTTCGATATAATTAATTACACTTCGTGGTATTATCTTGGTTGTCCACAGCGCTACTCCCGATATAGATATCTATAAAAATAATCATTAGATGATGATAATTTGGTTCTCTTATAGTTTTGCTAGTAAGACCTAGGT
Source organism: Prosapia bicincta (assembly GCA_036971475.1). Lineage (NCBI taxonomy): Eukaryota > Metazoa > Arthropoda > Insecta > Hemiptera > Cercopidae > Prosapia > Prosapia bicincta. Next base: position 14,683,758 of record JBAIZL010000006.1, on the reverse strand, counting down.
ATATACCTTCGTTAAAAATATCCCTGCTCATAAAAATATAAATTTTAGATATAAAGTACAGTCGTGAAATTCTGAGTCCCGATATTTCGAGCTTTCGTTAAATTCGACCCTATTTCTATTTCTGTCTATTTTAGTTATTTGAAAGAAATCTAAGGTTCGGGCTCCCAGGAAATGTTTTATCAATACCTTATGCAATGAAAATGAGTATTGTTTCCAATAATTATTTATTTCCATATTTTATTGAATAAGTTTACTTTCATTTCAAAGTGAATGAGTCGGGCTCCTAAGAAATGTTTATAGTCATACGGTTAGCAATGTAAATGAGTCGAGACTCCAAGAAATATTTCTATTAATATGTTATGCAAAGGAAATGAGTCGGGCTTTGAAAAAATATCTATATCAATACTGAATGCAAAGGAAATGAGTCGGGCTTCCAAGAAATGTTCATGTAAAGTTCTATAATCGTATTTAGTGCATTTTTAATTATAGTATTAGGGTTCATTAAAACTCAAATTTTTTCTCACGAAAAGGAATGTATTTTAGTCTAATTCGAGTTCTCGGTAATTCGAGGAGTCTCGATTCCATTTATTTCGAAATATCTAGACTATACTGTATAAAAATATAACTTAGATTGCTTTATTTACTACATTCTGATTTGATTGATGGTTGTTAAAATTATTCTTGAAATATTATTTAATCGAAAATATTATGAACTGTGTGTAAAGTTTATTAAATTAAATATAAGATTTTTACAATAAAAATATTGAAAAGAACCCCAATACCACAAAAATAACAAATAAGACAAGTTACTTAAGATTAAACCCTTATGTACATTTCGATGACCATGTCATCATTAGAGGGTCTAGTTACAAAACACAATCTAGCACACAAGAAGTTACAAACTAGAATGATACCAATCGTTCTCCGCGGTCGCTATATATAGGCGTGAGGTAAGCTCCGCCCCCTCTCCGCCCTCGACCGACAAATAACGATCGGCCATCAGGAACCAAATAGGTTATGTCAAAAATGGTATTGGGGTTCTTTTCAATATTTT
>JBAIZL010000006.1:14672704-14677704 GCA_036971475.1 Prosapia bicincta | reverse complement strand
ACGCGAAGATGGAATCAACAAAATGTAAATATATATTAATAAATATTCTTGTATTTGAATAACCTATGTTGTTTTAATATAGGTTTTAATATATATATATATATATATATATATATATATATATATATATATATATATATATATATATATGTGTGTGTGTGTGTGTGTGTGTGTGTGTGTGTGTGTGTGTGTGTGTGTGTGTGTGAGTGTGTGTGTGTATATATATATATATATATATATATATATATATATATATATATATATAGCTGGAGCGTAAACTATTAAAAGGAATTGGAAAAGAATGTAGAATAAAGTTAAAGATGCTATTAATGCCAAGTACACGAATAAATATAGGTGTAAAACGTATACTGATGGACGCTGGTAGCAAATATCTGTGTAAATGATATTTATAAACGTTTTTAAAGTAAAAAACTTAAAATAGTTTAGATTTAATCAACAACAGTATATTTATCCAGATTTATAAAGGTACTAAATAACTAACCAGAAACAAATATTAAACACTTTTATTTCTCTAATAACTTCTGAGCTCATTATTAAAATAAAATAGTTTTTTTATTGTATTGGACACTTATAGGCCTAACATAAATTAAATATAAGTAAATAAGTGCTTGAATAAAAGCAAAATTACGAAATATCATGATATACAAACTCTATTCACTTTTAGAATTTCTTGAAGGAATATCCTAAAAACAAAACACACACGTTTATTTATTTGTTTTTATTATTACCTATACAAAATATATGTTACACAAAATACAGTTATTGAAACTTTAAACATTTCTTTAAATAAATTTGAAGAGACTTAATATTGATAAACTTGTATAAAATGTCCTAATACATCATTTAACCATCTAAACGAATTACAAAGAAAATAATAATTATTTCAAAAATACTTTACAGATAACTTCATAGATGTTGTTAATATACTATTTTATAGCATTCTGAGGTTAAACTATATCATAATTTTATTACAGGTATTGCATGCAGCCACTCACGTTCCATAATATATTTCTCAGAGGCCGTTTTACACCCAAATAATTGTGTAGCAAAAGAATGTAAAAACTATAAGGATTTTATAAGTAGAGACTGTGCACCGGGCGAATATTATCTGCGATTTCCCCCAGATGAGAGGTAATATAGTAAATGTAACTCATAGTTACTCATGCAGTGTTTGTGTTGTACATCTTTTCAGGTAAAACTTAAACAACAACAAATGCTCCCACAAAATAATATGTTAGTTCAGATACGTAGTTAACATCCGAATCCTATACAACGGAAACATTGGATAGACAAATATATTCTACTAATACATTAACAAATTACACAATAACATAAACTTCACACTGAAAGATAATAAAATCAACTTACCACCGATAACAAAACAAAACAGCAAAAACACATTCAAAATATACAGTAAGCCCACAACCACTGACAGTTATACACAACACTTCCAAACACCCCTTTAACATAACATGCTGCCTTCCACAACATGGCACTAAGACTAATCAACATAACAATGAACAATGGAGGCAAAATAAACGAATTCAATACAATAAAATACATAGCCTATAAAAACGGATACAAAACACACCTTGATAGACAACATAATTCGCAAAAACAACAAACTTTATAACACAACAAAAACACAAAAATACATAACATTAACCTATCAAAATGCATCACAAAAATTAGCTTCTTCATTCCTTAAACGTAAATACAAAGTAGCATTAAAAACATCCGACACAACTAAAAACACAGTACAAAAATACACCACAGCAAACACGACAGAGCAGAAATATGCAAGATTACATGCAACGACTGCCCAAGCTTTTACATAGGTCAAACAGGGAGAAACTTTACCACACGATGCAAAGGACATATCACACGCATAAAAACACACAACCCAAATCAAACTTCACGATACACATACAGAACACACTACATTGATACACAAATATGTACATTAATCTAAAAGTTTTACACTACATAAATAAGCAACAAACTAAACACAATAGAAACTACGAAATACAAAACACACTCTAAACGACAAAACACACTCACAATAGGATACTATATTTTAACACATAATCCACAACTACTCTATGAACTATAATATACCACAGAACACCAATACACCACAGACTCACACCAACACAACACACCTGAGCAACCGTCTTATCTGTAATTCATAGCATTGAACAATCCACTGACCTAGTGCAAAACGAGTCTGCTGAAAAATATCAGTAAGTAGCGTTTTTTCAAAAATGATACAAAAAATATAATTAGATTTATTATTTTTTACGAAAATTATTTTTTATTTCTTTTAATAAGATGAGAAATATATATTATAATATTATTATTATATAGGACTTCTGTATTTGCCTTTCCTCCCTCTAATACACTTACACATAAACATACAAAAACACCACAAAAGCATTTTAAAAGGTGTAAATCTGAAGATTCTTTAACATAAACTATGTGTACTATTTATTGATGAAATATACATAAAAATGGTGAAGTTTCAAAAATGTATTTGAAACGTAATCGATGTAAAAATTCAGAATAGGTGTTTGAATTATTGAGTATGGAAGAAATAATATATTCCTTAATAATGTTTCTCCTCGGATCTAAATGGAACCGTTTTAATATATTGCGGGATATGTTATGTAATTTATTGCTATTTAAAATTATCTTATACGTAGTGAATATGCACTGATCTTATACATTAAAAATCTATTATACTCGTACACTTATATTTCATGTACACATGAGTTAAAATAATAAAAAAACTTGTTATTATAGTTTAGGCCATTAAGCCATCATCGATCACGTATAAACGGCATATTGTAGGTATAAATAATTTTTAAAATATTTTAACGTTTACTTAATGAACAAATGAAATAAATGAAAATGTTTTAGTCAATTCCTGTTTGGTAAAAAGAAACATTTCAGTTACCTATTACCAAATATACAGTAACCAAATATAAATAATGTAACATAACCTATGCGTTGAAACAGCGGCTCTACGTTGTAACCTATAACATAAAATCAGCTGTCTTATGAAATCATATGATATCACTTATTTGTGGCCAAATAAGACGAAACAAGTATATGGAACACCTTCGTTCTTTTTTGAAATGTTTTTCATTAATATTAATTATTCAATTAACATTTTTTTTAAACTGTAATAACATCAATTTTCACCTCAAAAATTAATTTGAAGTGGAGTGGATGAATATGGTATTTTTGTTTTCAGTAGTTAAACTCGATCAGAAGTTTTATTAGCCTATATTTGGCGTGTAAATAAACTATGAACACAATGTCTAACTGTTCGCTGTTTCACCTAGTTTTGTGACTATAATAACAAAAATTAACTTTCAAACTTTCTTAATATAATTATAACCTTTGATATAACCTTATCAATATTTACTACTATATTACAAAACAAAACATTTCCTGTTTGGTTGAAATTGGCTATTTTATTATAACTTTACCAATATAATATTATAGAACTTATAAACACTTCTTTAATATATGTGAGTGTAATATATTCTAACTAAAACATCTAAAATAGTATTTAAACAATTGCATTTACCCATATACTATTATTATGTTTGCTTACAAAATCCATCTACTAGTACGCAAAATATTTTTAAAAAAAACAGTTGGGATTATTTATGTTTTAGTGCCGAAGGGTTGTTATACCTGAACACAAACTCGAAACCATTGTACTGTCAAGGAATTAATGGAATAAGAAGTAAACCAAAACGTTTGAATAAAGCAAATCCAGCCATAAATTATTTGTAGAATAAGAAACAATGAATTGTTGGAAAGTCATATTTTATTACATTTTTACCTATTCTTACAATCCTTCATTTCCCTATTTCCTGAATTTCCCAATCGGTATAAATGTCTTTATTTAAAACCACTACGATTAACATCTACTATAAAGCAAACTATAGGTAAACTAAAACTTAAATTTATCAGAAAAATTTAGTTAACAACTTAGCTCACATTAAATGTTTAGATATGACACATATTTAATCTACACTTCAGCTTAAAATTATTACTACTAAAAAACCAAATGTGACTTCCACAATATGTGAAATTAGCAGCTTAAAATTACTACTAAAAAACAAAATGTGACTTCCACAATATATGGAATTATCAACAAGCCGTTTAGTTACAAAACAATGTTAGTGGTAACAGATGATAATTTGAATTGCAAATCTCTGTTTGTAAATTAGGTATGGTGAGTAAATTTCATTTTTCGTAGCTCATATTCACAATATGGCACTTTGCAAAGGTGTTTATGTTTCTTATTTCAATACATTTAGAATCAATTCATATGTATTAAATGTTAATTTGTTACATATAAAAATAAAAAGTTAATAATATATATTATGTGTTGATCATTTCATGAGACTGAATAGGCCTACATTCTATACATTACTTTTGTATAATCAGGTGTTTTCTCTATAAACAATTATTAATAAAATATAGAAAAAATAATTAAAAACAAATTAGAAACAAAGACAAATCTTAGTGATGACGACAAAGAAAAATGATATTTTAGTTACATTTTATTTTATTAGTACAATACAAATAAATACGTATATACATATGATATAATCGCAATATTAAGTGATAAAATTAAGTGGAAAGTGATTCCACTTTACAATTTTTATTTCCCTGTATATGATGGACTACAGTATTTGGTGTAGAACTATTATTTTGGTTTTTTACTATTTATTCACTTTTTACGTTACTAATTTAAGGAGCTGGTGGTGGTCTATAACTTCTCATTCTATCCACCTCTTTTAATGTTTTAATATAGCAGGAAACCTTTCTCTAATAATTTCATATACATCTTTAAGTAATATATATGTAGCTACGGGAAAATTGGCTCAGTGCAAAAATGCTGCCTTTCAAAAAAGGAGTACCTCAGTTCGAATCTGACTTAGACATTATGTTTTTAA
>JBAIZL010000006.1:14570204-14667704 GCA_036971475.1 Prosapia bicincta | reverse complement strand
TCTATTTTGTGCTTCGCAAATTCGTGAGTGCATGCGTGTGTTTGTTATGGTCTTAGGACATTTTTGAGGGTGTTTGTGATGTGTGTTGAGACGACCAAAACAGTCTCAACTTTAAAGATTTTGCACTTAGTATGAATCTTTTTAAAATATTTTTTAAAAGGTTAAAACTGAAACCGCTGCTATGCAATGTAATGGGTAGGCAGGTTAACTATCTGGTAGAGTAAACAAAACTCGTACAAAGGGTCAATTTTGTTCACAAAACAAAGCAACTAGGAAAGAATTAATATTGTTTTGTAACATATAACATTAAAATTAAGTTAATTTTTGTTATTTATAAAAATCAAAACTTAAAATAAATAAGAAAGTAGACGTAAAAAATCACCCAAGTTTAAGAAAATTTTAAAAACCGAATAAAAGCAAGATATAGTCAAATAAAATTTATTTACAACTTTATTAACAAATTTATTTAATAAATTAATTGTAAATGATAAATGGTTAAATAATTGCTTCAAATATTATAAAAGTGTCTAGCGCGGTAGGAAATAGATTCGACTGTCGTTAAAGAGTAACTTATGAACGGAGTGAGCTAGAACTGTCATTCTTAAATTATGAAATAGTACATGGTGTTAAAAAATATGACAATATTGCACCATAGGCGACATTTTAAAGCAGCCGATAAAAAATGAGCACAATTCTTTGAAAGAAAGTTTATTAGGACACTCTGTTTGCAAGTCGAGACAAAGTTTTTATAAACTAACAAATCGCACAGTGGTGTAGTGGAAACTGCCCGATAGCTGAGGAGACGCTAATCAGCCTTAATGAGAGGCGGACGGTATTCTGGCGATCCAGGAGAAGGTTTCAGGATGCCTTTCTATGACTAAGCGGAAAATAAAGCTCAAGTTGGACGTGGAGATGGTCTGCCATCGAGCGCCCGCGATGTCGAATTTTAACATTCTCACTATGTAAAACATTATTAAAAATATTAATGGTGGCCCTTAAACCGATTAGTTGCTATTGCTACAACATGCCAGTGTCCAGGAGAACCATGAGGGAGAAGAGGAGCAATCCCAGTGAAGGTTTTTGGGGCAAGTCTGAATTTTAATAGCAAATTGACCATTAATAAATTTAGTAAATTTCTTAAAATCATAGATTCAAATTTCTATAATGAAAATTATAACAACTTATTATAATTAATAAATAAAAAATATATAAGCAAATGACTCATTTTTTAAATAGCAATATAAGTGGTGGTCATGAAATAAAAAATTGTTCAAATATAAAATGCAAGTTCTAAGATCGCAAGTTTAAAGATACATCAAGTTATAACAAGTTATTGTTTAGCAAAGTCGAAACACTATATATTCAAAATGAATAGTAACATATTCTATTTAAAGTCAATATAAGTAAGAGAATAACAAATTCCTAAAGAAAATTAAAAGTAAAGGATTTAGTACTTCAGTTAATTTAACTTATTTTATGTCTATTTATCATATATTAAACACTAGAATCAAATAACGGTAAAGATGTAAACCTAGTAAAATTGGTACTAAAATCCTTCAGATTTATGTTTGGGAGCTCAAATATAAATAACACAAAAAGACACTAGAAAGTAATTTTGCCTGTTTTTTCTACAAATAATTATATGGACATAAAATAAAATAAATAGTTAAAAATTATTCATCTGTTTTATTTAAATATGTACGGAAATAAATGTGTGTGATTTTAACTCTTAAAACCACAATGTTCTCAAAATTACTACAAATATTAGAAACGTTAAAATTAGTTTTATCAAAAGGATTGATGAACTTTATGCAAAGATTATATGAACATTTCTGAACTTTATGAATCATTAAAGTGTATTTCATGTTTAAACAACTATTTGACGAATATTTAGTAAAATAAATACCAAAATTCAATGGAATTTAAGTAAGAATTTTGTAATATTTTGTACAAGCAAATTTTAATTTATATTTTAATTTTTATTTAATTAAAACAAGTAAGAACGAAAAATGAATAAAATTACTATAAATATCCTGTGGTAAATCAACCAAATAAAATTTCTGAAATTTGTCCTGCCAGTAACAAGAGTAAAATTAAATAATTCAATTAAACTAGCAAAACATATTCATAACAAATATTCTTGCAGTAGGAGAGTAATAGATAAATGTATGGTTAAACAAAAATGTATAAGGTAAATACTATCACATAAATGAGTTTGAACAGTTTGGTTGATTTTTTAAACAAAGTCCAGGGATTTATCCACTGGCAGATCACGATCGACACACCACAAATACCAGGAGAGGGTAATTTGGGTGAGATCATATTTTGACCGCGGTTGTACTGGCGCGTTTCGGCCCTTCAGTGTTCATCATTACCTTGAAAAGCCTCCGCGAAATCGTGTAAATATGGTCACGTTGTTGGTAGGGTGTGGAACGCGAAAATGTTGGTTTGTGTGTTTCGGTATGTGTGTGTGTAATTAAAAATTATAAAACTAGAGTTAACACCAAGGGCGGCTCCAGGAGAGGGTCAGTAGGAGCAATTGCATTCCCCGAGAATTAGGGTTATGTTTTAATTTTAGAAATATAATTGTCATATTCGGGATACATTCCAATTTATCCCAGTTTTAGGTCTACTTATAAACATGTAAATTTCATTTGACTTTTATTTTAAAGTAATGTATATTGTTTTTACGTGTATGTATTATTAGGTGTATACGCACTAGTTCCGTACCGGCTCGGCTATAGGCTATAGGCCTTTGTACTACGACTCCACGTCGTCCTCGTCAGACCGAGACGTTTGATAATACGATGAAGTTGAACAATATTTTGTATTATGTACAAAATATAATTTTGGTATCCATGTAAATACAGGTAAAGTTGTTGTTTTGATGGAAAAATATCTCAAATATCCTGTGATTTTTATGTACAAAAATGTCTTAAAATTGAATTTATTTCCTTTATTTTTGAAAGTTTTCTCCCTAAACCACCACATACTTTCCCGCCTTTGAGACCCCAAATTCTGTCCTGGATCCGTCATTGGCACACATATACTTCATCGAAGTTAATTTATTTTGTTTTTCATTAGAAACGTACTTATGGGAAGATTACCCTATTCACAAACAAGAAAACCCTATGTGATGTTAGTGTTATGTTGACAAACGTTTCAAGAAATAACTCAAACATATAAATTGTTTTGACCCAATCGCTTGGTTTAATAAAGATTAAATAGCTTATAATGTCTCAAATACCCATGATTGTTTATACAAACTTTATTGTTTGTTTTTTACACTCCTGTAAAAAAACATGTTGAAGTATTTAATATATATTTTTATTAATTCATTTTTTATAATTTATCGATCTCTACTGTTATTATTATTATATTGTTAATATTAAGGTTACCATCTTTATACTTACATAATATACACCATTGTTACTTCTGATAAAGTGAAACTGATTAAATATGGAATTTCTTATGTAAAGGAAAGTTTGAATCGTTTCCTACACATAAGAACTCTGTATTGTGTCTGTTTGCACAGACGATTTCTCTTACTTGCATGGTAAAGGAGTTCGTAAATTAACTAATAATAAATAACTTAATATCTCCATAGATTGCGCTCTCAGTTTTACTATACATTTCCACCGCACATATCCAGGCCATGTTGTAGGACACCTCATAGTAGAAAATATTTTCTCCACAAAATAGATAAGCCAATTAGACCTTTAATAAATTTTATAAATGCTCCATCTAACAAAATATCAAAACTTATAGCCAGTATTCTTAAGGATAAAGTAAAACATAATAATAATTTTACTAATAATAATTCAATTAATCTTATTGAACATTTAAATCATATCAATATAGATAAAAATACGAAATTGATATCATTTGATATTAAAAATATGTATTCCTATCAAAGAAACTATTGAAATAATAAAATCTAAAATTTCTCAATATGAAAAAGATAAAAAATTAATTTTAGAAATTATTAATACATTGAAATTAATATTAAATCAAAACTATTTTTCATATAATAATAAAATTTATAGACAGGAAGATGATTTAGCTATGGGTTCCCCTTTATCTAGTATAGTTTCTGAAATATTTTTACAAGAAATAGATAGTAAAACAAATGCAATTATAAAAAAATATGATAAAAATGGTCATTGGTTTTGGTATGTGGATGATGGGTTATATGTATCAAATAATAATAATATTAATTTAGTAAATATATTAGATGAAATAAATAAAATTAATAATAGTATTGATTTTACATATGAAATGGAAAATAATGGTAAAAAAATTTCCTAGATATCACTATAATTAGAAATGAAACGAGTTTAGAATATATGATTTAAAAACCTACACAAACCAATCAAATAATACCTAATTATTCCAACATCCATATAATCAGAAAATGGCTGCTTTATATAATCTTCTTTATAGGAATAAAATTCCTATGAGCAATGAAATTAAATGAGGGAAAAAAACATAATATACCAGATAGCCGTAGAAAAGTGTTACAAAAAGAAAACAGTAGATAAATTAAATTTTAATATATTACTAAAACAAATAAAAAATAATATTCATTGCAATAGTAGTAATAATAATAATACTGTATGGAGTACTTTTACATACACTGGTTTTAAAATAAAAAATATTTCCAAATTATTTACTAATAAAAACATAAAAATTGTATATAGAACTAATAATAGAATAATAAATATAATTAACCATAATAATAATATAAATAGTAGGCCTATACATGAGAAAAATGGAGTTTATAAATTAGAATGTGAATTTTGTAATAAAGTTTATATAGGACAAACAAAGACAAAATTGAAAGAAAGGTATAAAGAACATTTTAATGCTTTTTTAAAACCAAATATTTATAAGTATAATTTCGCTACCCATTGTATTAATATTAATCATATGTTTCCTAATATAAATAATATGAAAATTATAAAAGAAATAAATAAAGGGTTAAAAATGAACGTATGTGAAGCTTTTGAAATTTATATGCATAATATTGATAACAAATTGATAGATGAACAAATTCAAATACGTTCTAAATTCCATACTATATTCAATGTATATAATGTTGTGGCAGCAGTGGAATAGGTTTGGCAATATTTTAATAGTTTTGGCAACTGTGTAATGCTTTATCAAGTAAATTCATATTTGTTAGACAGTTCTTTTGTCATTCTTAGTATTTTAATTCCTGAGGATGTTGGTCAACCAATGAAAAGCTTTGAATGTATTATTCAATAAATTATTCCTGTAATTAGTGTATATTATTTAATCATAAAAATATTTATATATATGTAGTTCAAAATTTTAATCGTTATCACAATACTTTTTATTCATCCACTCAAACCCAAGTATCAAATTTAATTTTACAGTGGGTGACACATAATTAATTTTAGTTTAATAAGGGAGGAAAACATATCACAAAAGAAAGAAGGTAAGCAATATTGTTATTTGATTTCAAGGAACTGATAACTTATGATTTTATAAAACAGCTCATTTTATGTTTTAGGCTATGAGGTAGAACAGCTGTTTTAATGTATAGGTTATATCAATTTATATATAATTGTAATTATTTATTAAAAAACAACTAAAATGATAAGATATATTGTTGACCTATTTAAGAATTTATTTTAAAAAGTATTTGTTAGTACTTCTTATTTTAAATAATGAACTATTACTCGCGTGTTTTTTTCAACCTGTAATACATACAGAGCATGCGCAGTAAGAACATATCCTATGCTTTAGGCTGGAGTATTGCAACACCAAGTTTGTCCGATCTCAAACGTATTTAAACGGTTGTACACATTGCGACGATTAGAGCGAGCTCGACGAGAGGAGAATTATTCAGAGAGAGGTTCCCAACTCCATTTCCCCTCTTCCTGTAATGATAACAACTTGTCAGTGCAGGCAGTGTCAGGAATTATCACTGTTCTTACGCGCTTCCCTCTCTTTCCCACTCTCTGAACCGCTCACCTTTAATAATACCTTCAGTTTGAAACATTCAATTCTAAAATTACTCAGCGAAAACAATAAAATAAAGTACAAGTGGCAAAACAATGTTGTAATAACAATGTTTTTAAAGTAAATAATAGTAACTGTAAGTTTCTTATACACAAATTTGTACGTATTGTGAACACAAATAGCGACCAAGAAATGGAAACCATTTTGGGTTACTGGCAGGTATATACACTTATGTAGAGCAAATGAGGGTTAAGTGAATTGAGGGATGTATTTTATATGGATTCTCTGGTAACACTAAATATATGTCACGGTTGAGCATGATTACATAATTGAATTGCTCCTTCTTTGGATAGTGAGAAACGTGAATTTAAATAAATTTAATGAAATAGAATATAATGTCCTGAGATATTGCATTGTTTCATTCATTATCAGTTTTTAACCTACGATATTTTAAAAAAACTTTTAAGGCTATAAAATCCTAAAGCTAATAGTGAAAACAATATTTTAGCTTACTTCTTACTTCTTGCTGCTGACGTCCAGGGTCATGTGACTCCGTTGGTCCAATGTCCATAACAAGTTGCTGCATCTAAGGTCCAAAACTGTTTGTCGATCATTATGGTTTTGATGTTTCCCTGGCTTCCCAGCGCAGACAGCAGAGCTGCTCTTGGTGGAATTGGTGAGGAGCATCGAAGGAGGATATGGTCTAGTCTCCTCCTCTTTTCTACAGTTAGGGCAGAGTGGAGATTCACTCAGTTTAAATCTGAAGAGATAGGTCTCAGTCACAATGTGTCCGATTCTTCCTCGTGCTGCAATATGAAAACAATATATTAGCTGTTATATCTCACAGCTTCCCCAGAATCAAATCTTCTTCATTTTAATGCAGATCTCACCTTAGGGGACATATAGAGGTCACATGGTGCAGGATCTGGTGAATACGGTGGGGTTTTCAATACTGGGATATTGTACTTGGGTAGGAACCTCTTGACCGATAACGCGGAGTTGCGCTAGCCCGTTGTTTCGGGGCAGAACGTATGATTTGTCTTTCCACATTTCGTGGCGTTTTTCCTTACTATTTCATGTCGTTTATAATGTACCTCAAGAGCGTGATATTGTTTAATTGTTTGACCTTTAGAGACCCAGTGAAGATACAAAATCCCATGGATATAAAAAAAAACATAATTGCTTTAAATTTTGACTTGCTTCTTCGAGCTTTTTTTTCTCTCGGTAAAGTTGTGCTCTGCCAGTGGAAGTATTGGCTTCTTTCAGTAAGTTATAAGTTTCAGTCGCAGTTTTTCAAAGTTTACACCAAAATTTCAAAATAATTCTTTGATCTACTATTACACTAAACATTTTATCCGGCAGAACAAAAACCAACAACAACACAAACGTAGGCTTTGGCTACACTGCGTTGTTTACAGCAGCGAGACTAACTGCATACTAAAGAGAAAGGCTTACACTAAACAGCTGTTGAACATTGACAGTTGACGCATGCCTCTTTAATCCGTAGCAGTTTCAGTCTCGTTATTTATTAGCAACGTATAATCTGTAATCGAAAAGATATATTATACACTATATAATAACAGTTTTATCAAATATATTACCTTAAAAATAAATTATATATAATATAATAACTGAATATAATATATAAATAGCTGAAAATATTCAGAAAAAGAGGTTTGTTAAAGACTTACCTAAACCTAAGTCCAATTGCAATTTACATTTTCAATAAACAATTTTTAAATGTTTTAATTAAATAAAATTAAACTATAAAAAACCTTTTAGAAACATTTCTATAATTTTAATTCCAACATTTGCTTCAGTTATAAGAATAACTTTCTGTGATAAAAATAACTTTCGCTCGCACGTGGTAGCTCTACACCTCATGCTGAACTCTTATAAACTAACTTAACGTTAAACCTTTGCCTGAATAAAGTAAACTAAATTACTAAAACTTTGCAAACTGCAATAAAACTGTCAACGTCAGAACAATTCAACATTTCTTACTCGGAAGAGGCTTACAGCGTTTCATTAGCGGTCGTTTAATGTTAATTTCCAAACCTTTGTTTTCATTTCAACCAAAATAAATTAGAATTAAAGTTTGAAAACATTATTAGAATCTCAACTGTAGTTTTCAAAAGTCACCGTATTTAGGAATAACAATTTTTACTAATAATAATAAAAGTAGGGTACTTTAGAAATTAAGTTTCACAAAAATAAAGAAATTTAGAAAAAAATAATAATGAATTATGCATTTTAATTTAAATAAATAATTGAATCTAATAATTATATATATATATAAAGCTTATATTATATTTTATTTATTTTATCTACACTAATAAAATTAATATGTTTAAAATACAATTATTGATAGCTCATAGGGAACCATTTAATCTCTGGATTTCCTTAATAGATTTAGTAACTTAAAATGTCACTTTTAGTTAGCTAGTAAATAGAAAATTAAATATGCAATCTAAATTTATATGTTATTTTAATTTAGTTAAACTATGATTTCAAATTTAGTAGGCATAGTTTCAACTATCTTATCATATTCTACTTATTTAGTTGTATCTTCGTTTTCTTTTGTGTAATGGTCCATGTGTTAACCGATTTGGTCCCCTCGTAATGTTACGCTGTTCACCTTAATCCCCTCCTATCTAGTAGCCCTAACCTATTGCCTCTTTCTCCTTTCTTTCTCACCCAGGGAATATATCCCTTACTTTACTTTATTAATTATACAATTACAAAACCTACTGCACTTTCTTATTGCTACATATCTAGAACACATTAATATCTAGAACACATTTCAAACCACCTGTCTCTTCGGTTTGATTGGCCAATGTCCGATCCACAACTGAAGAGAATTTAAATTAGTTGCAAAGGAACCTTTATTACAAAAACTAAACAAATGAACTGTTTTCCCTCATATTTATATTTAAAATCCTCGTGAGTGTTACACTGTAGGCTATCTGTAAGCCTATAAGCTTCTCCAACACGAATGTCACTTTAAGATGTACACTTTGAGTTTAAACATTACACTTATGGACTAGTAGTCTCACTACAGATTTGTAACTCTTTTTAAATTGTAACTGCTTGAACTTCCTTTCTACTCGTATGTATAAAATAGTTCTATCTTATATTACACGATCTTTATAATATATATATATATATATATTTATATTATAATAAAGATGATAATCTTTTCTTGATTTATTATATCTATTTAATAACTTAAAATTTTTTTTCATAATCAAGATGTATTTCATTCAACATTTACAATTTTGCTGAAGCTTTTCGCCGTTGTACAGTTCCAGCATTCTCAAAGTCTACTAACATGATTTATAAAACTATTCAAACATTACTCTATTTGATTGTACTATGTACATAAACCACTGATAACTTTATGCCTTTAATCTATTTGTTTTACATTAAATGAACTATCTGTTTAATAAAATCTTAAATTCTATCCAAAACATGAAAAATTGTGTTGTGTTTAGATTTAAGTTAGGACTGTTCTTTAATGAGTATGTTATTTATTTATATTTGTATTTACATTCATTTTCAAACCTTTATTAATATGTTTGATTAAATTCATATTTTGTATTTCTGGAAAACTATGGTTACTTGTAATACAATGAGTAGCCATATTCAATTTATATATATCTGGTTTTATATAAGCATTGAGATGTTCCTTGTAGCGATCTTTTATTTTCATTTTCGTTTGACCTACAAATATTTAATTGCAATCTTGGCAATTTATATTATACATATATATATATATATATATATATATATATATATATATATAAAGATACAAAGATATATATCATACATAATTTGTATACAATAACACATAATATTATATATATATATATATGTGTGTGTGTGTGTGTGTGTGTGTGTGTGTGTGTGTGTGTGTGTGTTTTCTTGTATACAGATTAAAAACACACTTTATTTATTCAAATACAAGAATTATAAATAATTTTTATTCTCTAATATAATATTAGATTGTTACATCTTGCATTATTGAAGTATTCGTTTCTAATGATATTGGTACTGTTTATGAAAAAAAGTCTTTGAATAAAAATGATTAAATAATTCTTGCACTTGAATAACCTCAGTTGTTTTTTATTTATATGTAATCATATTTTGAGATATGTTTGCCTGATTAAATAATTTTTCGAAATAAAAACCCTTAAACGAAATGCCAGTAATTCGTATTGAGGTGTGAAATTTAACAGGAAATGTCGAGTTATCCTCGCAAACGGTTTAATCGATAGACCGTCTGCCAACGATTTAAGTGTAGCATCGCGTTTTCGTCTCTGTTACATCACCCTTCTTTTATCACTGACGGCAAAAGGTCAGCTATAATTTTTACACAAGTGAAAACTTTGTTCCATAATGTTGCAATATTGAATAGTTAGTTTTTAATTAATTATGTAATTGTAACAAATATATTTTTCTTTATATAAAACGTAAATGCTGAAGAAACCACAAGTTATTAGTTTTTTACTGTTATTAGATGTTTAGTTCCTTCTTTATTCTGTCTTACGCGTGTACATTATGGAGTATTATTAAAAACCTTTGAAGAGTGTGAGTTTTACAGGAAAAGAATAGCGACGTAGCTTCAAGTTTTGGTTATGTAACATGAAGTAGCGTTGTTTTATTCCAATAAACTCACTGCGTGCGGAAGTATCGGATCCAATACCCTTTCCCCGATCCTCATTACAGTGGCAAACATAGTCTTTAGTACGAGCTTGGCTCTTATTGCGAGTGGTTTGGGTCTATTGTCAGTATATAGGGCTAGATTTCCTCTTGTCGTGAAGTATTGGTCATTTCTCTGAATCATGGTTTTTGCGATATCTGAGCTTTTTGTTCTTATTTTATTATTTTACTAACATTTATTTATATACATTTCATGTTTTTGACTTTTGTGTGTAAGCAATAAACAACAAAATCTCAACCACATATATTCCGGTTGCCCATATAATACACTGACGAGGAAAAGTCTTTTGACATCACGAAGACATGTAAGGGTGTGACATGTGTTTGATATGAGAGTTGATACATGTTTTGTATATAGGTCGAAAAAGATTCACTTTAACAATTCCGATGCTTCAGTTCCGATAAATATTATACAAGCAACGTATTTCATACCAAGTAAAACTTTTAAAATTCAATATTTTCTACTTTTTTGTAATGTTAAACAAAAAATAAATTACTATATATTTGAGTATTCATAATATAACTAAATACATATTTTTCCATAGTGGTTTTAATTTTTTTTTACTCCTGAACGTCATTTTTGTACATGTTATCCTACCCCCGTGATTACTGGCGCTGATGACGTCATTAGAACTAAAAGTGTTACAGTGTTTGCGTTCTAAATAAACTGAAACATATTGTATTTCAAATCGTATCTCATCGTACTGTTTTATGATTGCCGGTTTAACTTATATATTTGTAATAAGGATTATACTATTAAATTTATTTACAAGTAATTTAAAGAACAATGTTTGAAATTAAATTCACACTAAAGTCGACACAAAACATTTATTTTAGTTTCATTTTAATAAATAATTAAAAATAACATAAATAAATTAACGTAACCTATGCATTAAAACAGCTGTTCTACCACATGACCTATATTATGAAATCCGCTGTTATATGAAATCATATGTTTTAGTTTATTTTACGCCAAATTGAGTGAAAAAACTATATTCCATACATTGCCCATATTGAGAAACGTTTTTCTCCCACATGTAAGTGAAACTAATTCATTAAATTTAATTTATGAACTACAATTGGAAACCCCTCTCCCCAATTATTATCAAGTGTCTTTCAATACAAAAAATATATATAAACTTGACTGAATTAATAAAAAGGTTTTTATTACCGATTGAAAATTTGAACGAGATATCGGTCACACTATTAGAACAGTGTGAACTAATAAAAGACAATAAGTGTGATACCAATGATCAATGGAAAGTTAAATAAAACTTTGGTCAATCAGGAGTGAAACTAAACTCATTGCCATATATGTTTTAATAATTTTATACAAAAACTACATTTAAATATATGTTGCTAAATTCTTAGGCCTTTTCATCCTTTTCAAGCGCCAGGTAAATTTTGTTAGCATAGTTGAGCAGAGGTGTTTCCCAGGCATCTTTGCAACCCTTGGCTTAAATACGAAGGCTTGTAAAGCCCATTTACACAAATGTACTAATACACTGGAAAGCCTACAATTACAGTAAATTGTTCGACGGTTTTAAAACAAGGGATTTATTTTAATTATTATTGATAGGGTTTCTAATGTAAGTAAATATTTAAATCTTGTTCAGTTATGTGGCTTAGAGGTTATTGTATTTTTCGTATCATATTGGTACAATACATGTAAGTTACTTTTGGTTAATCTATAAATAAAACATTGTATTTATTTTTATAGTAAAAAAAATCAAAATTGGAAAAGAAACTCTTTTCTTTACATGTGCAGGTTGACACTTCAATGGATTATGGTTTACCAAAATTTTATTCAATATGTTTAAATGTCTAAATTCGTCCTGTTTCGTATTTTTAAGTATTTTTAGTTTTCTTCGATTCCTTCTATTAGCCCCCACTCTTCTTATATATATTGTAACATTTATAGAATGGGCTATATAATGTTGTTTAAGAATTGGAAGAATAGATTGGAAATATAGATACAAAATATGAAATCGGAGAAATTTATTAAGAAATTGGTTAGAATAAATTAAAACTAATTCAAGGTGAAAGCCTAGAAAAGATTGTAACATATAAAAAAGATTCTGAACTGGAAAGAATGCATTAAGAAATTTGTTGGATCAAATAACCTAACAAATAAAATTAGAACAAGATAATCTAATAATAATAAAATTTAAAAAAATTGTAAACTCTGTTAACATAGAGGTTATGTTTGTATTAATCCATGCCAAACACACACATTTCGGAATTGTTACAAAAGTAAAAAGCAAAGACACTGCACACAAAAATAATAGTAATTGAATAAACAATGAAAGGTTTGTTGAGGATAGGATAGGTGAAGCAGTGTGTTAACCAAATTAAAACGGTTGAAAACAATTTCGTTAGTTGATCAAGTTTAAAGCCAAGGAAATCGGTCAGTGTTATAGTCGACTCTAGTGGGAAAAACACGAACCTCATTACATGAAAGCAAAGGTTTATGGGTAATTAATAACGAGTTTGGAGAAGGAATCGGCGCCATGTTTAAAACATTTTAAAAATAAAAACGACGCGTTAGTCTGGCGTGGGTAGCCGAACGAAGCGAAGCCATTTTTAGAAGCCAAAATCCCGTTTGAAGCATCCCATCAGAATTATACGAATTTGTGAAGAAACTTGGCCAAAATAAAATGAAAATAAGTGAATTTAAAACTTATAATACAGTTTATTATAATTAAAATAACCAAAAAGAATTTAATTGTGTGTGAAACATAAAATTTAAAGAGAACTGAATCCTATATGAACAACCAGCGAGACTTCGAAAATCGATAAGTATATAGCGCTATAAACATAAACCTTTAGTGAACTTTTAAAGTTATAAAACGAAAATTGTAAGAAAATCTAAAATTGTAAATTATTAGAATATCTTGAAATAATATAATAGTTTTGTAGTAAGAAAGCTAATCCAGTTCAAACAGGTTAAGGACCTTTTTCTTATTCCAAATTTAAGATTTTACATCAGGAAGCTAATTATTAAAACTATTTTCTAAAATTAATCTTATTTATTAAAATTTATTTAATTAACCAAAGAGTTAGAAGATATAGCCCATGCATAAATCCCGAGATAATAAGAGATCTTAGTAAATAGCCTAGGTTATAAAATCTTGTAACTAAAATAAAGAATTGAGTTTTGTCTATTTTGTTAAAACTTGTTAAGTGTTTTTGTTCTGTTTATTGTGCAAATTAAAAATTGTTAAAATTAAAGGAATTTAAATTATTCCTGAGTTTTTGTTAAATTTAATACAAAATTATATCTTTATTCAATAATCAATAATAATCATTCTTAAAAAAAATAATTATAATATATATATATATATATATATATATATATATATATATATATATATATAGAGAGAGAGAGAGAGAGAGAGAGAGAGAGAGAGAGGGCAAGGAATGCAAAATAGTTATTTCATTCCATTTAGCATAAAATAAGCTATAACATATAATTTCATAAAACAGCTGATTTTATGTTATAGGTTATGTGGTAGAACAGCTGTCTTAACGCAAAGGTTATGTTACTCTATTTATAATAATAGTGTTTAGTTAATAAAAAGTAACAAAAATAATTGTTTTTGTCCTTAGTAGGAATAGAATAAAAATTTGATAATTTTTATATTACATGTTTCATATGTTTATCTTTAACTGTTCACTAACTGCTGTATCGTATATTTACTATCAGAAGTTTGGGAACTCTTTATCTGTTACTTTATTACAAATATTAAGCACAGATAGTGTTTTAGTTTTTCTTTTTATTTAAGAATTTGCGCAGAAGATTTATGGAAGTGTAGAGAATGGTTTTCGACGAGCGTCGCACGGATGTGATCGTGGAATGCACGTTTCCAAAATTGCATCAAAGACGTTGACCACGTCTATTTTACCTCAGCTCATCAACGGAAGATGGCAACATGAAAAAAGTAAAAGAGTGATAACGAATTATTTATTGTCAGTTTCCTAAAGATGACAGTATACCATATAGATTAGTGTAGAAAAAATTACTAGTTTTCAACACTAAGAGACTGTTTCAAATATTTGTATAAAAATATGAAATAATTAATAACAGAAACGATATAAATTGGACTTCGCAAGATGAATTAATTAACCCTTTGAACGGCGTAGCTTCTACATTGTTGACAATGTAAAGTGTGCCTTAATTAGCAAACTTGACAAAGTAGGCTTTTCATAATAAATTATGTTTGGGAAAATTACAATTTTTATTATATTGTTACTTTAAGAAACTCTCCATGATATAATATTCTTTCTTTGTTACATATGTATTGTTCCTAATAATTATTTGTATGCATTTTTGTGCAAGGGTTTAATTTTATAGGTGAATGTCTTTCGAATAAACAGCTGCCAATTTCAGAAAATAATTACTATTGATGGTAAGTGAAACAACAATTTTTTATTGTTGAAAACTAATAATATTCAGATAATTTGCTACTTAATTAGCATTTATAATAACAATTGTGAATTATCAACAACAATTTTATAAATCAAAGACGTACACAAGCCTCAAATTAATCATTTATTGAATCATACGCGTTTCAATGACAGTCATCATCAGTGAGTGTTTCTACTAAAACTGTAACTTACAACTATTCTTTGAGCTTACAGTTGTAAGTTAGAGTTTGTAGTAGCAACACTCACTGGTGAAGATGACATTGTCATTGAAACGCGTATGAGTTAATAAATGCTTAATTTGTCAGTTTTGTGTGCCCTTTACTTGTTTTAACATAACCATACAAGCTAAGCTCAAAGAACAGTTGTAACAAGTTTATATCTGTATGTTTAAAGTGCAAGTTCTGTTTTGAACATTCTGTTTCACTATGTGACCTGTAGTATTATTTTCTTGTTAAATAATAAATTATAAAGGAAATTTGTTTAGTTCATGATAATTTTCAACAATGTAAAACACTAATTAGCTAGAACATGAGGAGAAATTAAATTTTTTGCACATTGGAGAAATGATCGAGATATTAATTTGTTTATAAAGCCACACTTTTTCTCAACAGATAATAAATCTGCAAATATAGAAAATCTTAGTTTCAGAAAAATAACAGAAATGGAGTAGAGGGACTTATGACAGCTATTCAATGAAAATAATTTCATGAACGGATTCTAATACACAAGCTATTTAAGACTTGTAGTGTAGCTGACACTTTTGTTAATACAGGGTTTAAAAAAAAATAATTCAATTATTAAAATAATCAATACATAGGTAATATTTCTATGTGGGAAACACCTCTCACAAAATGGGCATTATAGGGCATAATAGTATATGCATTATAGTGTTTTATCATATTATACTTAAAATAAGTAATAACATACGAAATCATAAATCGGCTGACTTTATGATATAAATTATGTAGTAGAACACTTGTTTTAACGCATTGGTTTTTTTACTGTATTATAATTTTTTAATAGAAAGTAACTAAAATACAATTTGTCTATGTTGACCTTAGAAGAAATCTACTTTAGAAACTTTCGTTTATTTTATTTTTTTAGTTTTATGCTAATGCTCAGTGTACACTTGTGCAAAACCGTCCCCTATTAGCTCTTATGGTATTCCCTATCCATTATTATATTAAATATAAATACTTTTAGAAGTTCCTTTCTAGGGATTAAACAAAAGCGTATTGTAACCCTTTGACTCCTCTTTGTAACACAAGAAAACACAGCTGACGTTCAAATGGAGAAAAGTACTTCCAGTAGTTTAAGATATATGACGTATATTTATTGAAATGTACTATCAGCTTAGTATACCATATTTCTCTCCAATTTTGCCCTTCGCAATCACTAGCCTTAACTTATTTTCTTTAAGTTTTTCTCAATGTATTACCAGCTGTGTTATTTAGATTACAATGGCGTTATTAACATTTATTTCTTCTAATTCTGTAGAAAACCTATTTATAAATTGCAAATATCTGTTATTAATTATAAATGCAATATATATATATATATATATATATATATATATATATATATATATATATATATATATACATTAATAACGCTTACAAATTTACTGCTCTAAAGTTTATCTCTAATAAAATATTTAATATGTTAGGCTTCATCATTCATTCGCTCAATCATTTTATAAAATCATAGGTTGTAAAGACAATAGGCTTAGAATATGTATGCTATGGATTTAATGAAACCAGATTTATGTTGCTATAAGATAAAGATATACAAAAAGTATATCCGTATTGCTTAGGACATTCTAGATGTGGTACAATCTTATTACTATGTTTGAAAACATTTATTTATGAAGTATACACATATAACCGCAACACTTAAGTAATGACTGCAGTTAGTTGAGACGATGATTATTGGCAAACACTCATATCGTCTGCGAATCAAATAATTAGTTAATGTCCATTTTATTAACTACATGATTAATAAATAAACAGATGGTTTTACAGGATACATTTGTTGATCCTATGAGTTTATTATTCAATTATGTTAAATAAATTGAAAAATTATTTATTCAAATCATATCATTGTTAATTTCTAATAAATAACGTATTTAATAAGTTATATATTTATTTATCGCTCCTAAGACTTAGCCTTTAAATGCACCAACAATCTTATAATATTCCTTCACAATATTTTAAACTAATTACTCAATGTTATTGCAAGAAAATTATTTTAAAGTTATTATAAAATTATGGTGGTTGTTGCCAAAATAGATTTGTTTGGAATGCACCTGTAAGAATATTTTTTTTTTTTTTTTTTTTTTTTTTTTTTTTTTTTTTTTTTTTTTTTTTTTAACTGGTCATTTCTGACCAACCATTAATTTACATTTAATAATTATATTTTAGCTTATATTACAAAGAATCCATTGATTTCTATTGTATCTTGTTTGATGTTGGAAGCCAACCGGCGTGAGGAAGAGTATTGTTGTCACTCTTGTCGTTCAACGAGTTCAAATGGTTTTGTCCTTTTGAGTCGTCTTGTCAGGTGGTTGTTGTCGAGAAGTCTCAGTGCCTCAGGATTTTCGTGTTGAGTGAGCCGATTTACGTGTTTGATGGCGTTCTGTTTTATGACTTCCTCGACCATGGGTACACCAAGATCGCAATGCAAGTCACTGTTACGCACATACCAAGGAGCGTTGGCGATGTTTCTTAGTACTTTGTTCTGGAAGCGTTGTATCCCTTGTATGTGACATTTGCTGGCACAGCCCCAAAGCTGTATACCATACGTCCAAACCGGTTTGAGGATTTGGTTATATACCAATAGCTTGTTGTATATTGATACCCGTGAATTTCGACCGAGTAGCCAATACATTTGCCTGTAGCGAGTCTGGAGTTCTGTGAGTTTTATTTTGACATGCTCGACCAATTTGGCTTTTGCATCAAGATTCATGCCGAGATATTTAGCTGAATCATGATATGGGATAACACTTCCATTCATTTCGAGCCTCTGAGGGTTTGGGATCCTCTTGTTTGTAAAGTTCACATGGACTGCCTTCTGGTCGTTGAGTTTGATGCGCCATTTCTTGGTCCAAGCCTCAACTGAATCGTTTGATCTTTGTAAGCGTGTTGTCGATTCTTGAACGGTTTTCGCTGTCGCTGCGTTTGCTGTGTCGTCTGCGAAAGTGGCCGTGATGACGTTGGCTGTTTGCGGAAGATCACTGGTGTACAGCAAGTACAGGATTGGTCCCAATACGCTGCCTTGTGGGACTCCAGCTTGTATTTCCTTGAAGTCAGAATACGTAGATTCGTGGTTTACTCGAAACAGTCTGTTCGATATGTACGATTTCAGTAGATTCACAAACTGGGCTGGCAGAAACATGTTGAGTTTGTGAATCAAGCCTTCATGCCAAACTTTATCGAAGGCTTGTGAAACATCCAGGAAGACAATCGAGCAGACCTCCTCACCTTCCAGAGCTTTTTCAATGATGTCAATTAGTCGATGCACTTGTTCCACCGTAGAGTGTCCTCGCCTGAATCCAAATTGATGGTCGGGCAATAAGTTCTTTTCCACGATGATAGGTTTAAGCCTGTTGAGAAGCAGCTTTTCAAAGAGTTTTGACATTATAGGTAGAAGTGATATCGGCCTATACGACTTGACCTCTGTTGCTGTTTTGCCGGGTTTCAGGATCATGATCATCTCCGCCACTTTCCATGTTGCAGGGACGTGCATAAGTCTAAGGGACGCATTAATTAATAATAAAAACATTTTTAGTCCTTTTGTTGTCAGTTTTTTCAGCACTAGTCCTGTGATTAAATCGTATCCTGGTGCTTTCTTCGGGTTCAAGTTGTATTTTAGTTCTCGTTTAAGCTCTTTTAATGTCACTTTTTTAATAATTTTAGACTGATTATTAGTGTTTAGGTGAAGTTCTTCTTCATTCGTGGCTTCATTCGGCTTGAAGATGTTTTCCAGATGATCTCCAAACGTGTCAGCTTTTTCTTGGTCCGATCTTGCCCATTCATTGTTCTCTTTCAGGATGGGTGGTACATGATGGATTTTCCTTTTCAGTCTTCTCGTTGTTTTCTAGAGGGAATAGTTAGTGTTTTTGTCTGCAGACAGATTCTCGAGGAAGGAGTTTGCAGAGTCTTCTCTCAGTTGGTGGATCAATCTTTTGATTTGTTGGGATTCTCTATTGAGATGATTTTTAACGACGGGATCTCTTGTACGCTGCCATTTTTGCCTGGTTCTTCTTTTGTTCTTTACTAGGTTTCTTACTTCCATAGGGTAGTTGTATCCAGGTGTTTTATGAGTAATTGTTCTAGTGTTATCCCACACTGCTTGTTGAATAAGACTGGTAAATTTTGTCACCGCCTCGTCAAGATGATCCCCAGTAGACAGATCAATGTCGAGGGTAATTCCCTGATCTAGTTGTAATTTAAAACTCTCCCAATCCGTAGTTTTATTGCATAAAGTCGGTTTCGCTGGCTTTTTGATGATAGTTTCGCTCAATGTCATGATGATCGATGAGTGATCCGAGTCCAAGTCATAGCTGTCCTCCAAGGTAATGAAATTTGCCGCAAATTTTCTGGCTATGAAAAAATCCAGAACGTCTGGGGTCTTGTTTCTGTCTGTAGGCCAGTAGGTCGGTTTCCCAGTTGAATGTACTTTACATCCAGTTTTTTCTATTGCATTTTTAAGTTCTCTCCCTTTTGTATTATCCAATCGGGAACCCCATAGGGAATGTTTGGCGTTAAAATCGCCTCCAAGGACGAATCTCTCTCCTAGATGTCGGATTATCATTGTGTAATCGTCTTCTTTTAGGTTATGTTTCGGGGGGAAGTAGACTGCTCCCACTTTGAAGTTTTGTTTCATTGACGAAATGCTTAACACTGTCAGCTGAGCTTCCTCTTTTCGAATGTTGAGATCCTCATTGTACTTCAGGTTGTTTTTGATGAAGATTGCACTTCCTCCATGTGCCCGATTGTCTGGGTGAGTGGTATGGGTGAGTGGGTATGGTGGGTATTATATCCATTTATTTTAATGTATTGTTGGTTAGAGAGATGAGTCTCTGAGATGAAACAGATGTCAATTTTATATTCATAAAGGTAGAGTGAGAATTCTTCTTTGCTGTTTAGAATGCCGTTTGCATTCCAGGTACCAATACGTATGTTTGTATGATCCATACTTATTTTTTGGATTTGTTTTTATTGGCTGGAATCTTACTCCCGAGGGCATTTAATTTGTTTGATAGCGTTCTGTTTGATCTCTCTAAGGTCTCAAACTTCTGCATCATGCTTTTCATCATACTCAGCACCTCATTGCTGTTGGTGTTTTGATTAGTAGTGATGTTTTGCTCATTTGTACTTTGTCTGTTGCTGCTCAGTGCTTGGGCATAAGTCAGGTTTTTGGCAGTTCTTGGGTCTGTCAGTTTCTGTTTCCTTGCCGCGTTTCCTGCTGTTTCAGTGTGTACTGGTTTTTTGATGAGCTTTTCACGCATTTGTTGGAGTTTGATTGGTACTTCACATCCCCTGTAGTTGGCCGGGTGGTTACTTCCACAGTTAGCACATTTGGCTTCTACATTTCTAGGTTTCGTACAATCTATAGCAGGGTGCTTGCCTGCACATTTAACACATCTGTGAGTTTTGTTACAGAAGTTTTGTGTGTGCCCGAACCCTTGGCATCTCTTGCACTGAGGAATCATTTTATTTATTCTCAACGCTTCAATTGAGATCTTCATGTTACAGATGTATCTGATTTCATAAATCCTTTTCATTTCAGTTCTGGGACTAAAAGTTAGCATGAAGAGAGGAAGTTTTTTATATTGCTTCTCACCTTCTTCATCTCTAGTGACCCTAAATTTTTGCTTAACATCACAGATTTCAAATCCTTGATCCAAGAGATCACTTTTGATACCGTTTTCACTTGTTGAGACATGTAGGTTTCTCGCCATCACTTTAATGCACCTTTCTTGCTTATTTTCGAAAGAGTACCATTCAAATCCTTCCAGTTTCATTATCTCTGTCACTTTCCTATAGTCATCACTGTTATCAACATTTATTTTCACTTTATTGTCACTCATGCACATAAGTTTATGGTTGATGCCATATAAGGCTTTGTTCAGTAAGGATATGCTGTCAGTGCAGATGATCACTGGTGGTGATTTAACTGCTTTGGTGGTTTTTTTTCTGTTGGGTTTGGTCTTTATTATTGTAATTTTTCTTTGGGGTGGCAGATTTGGTTCTTTTTCTGTTTTCGTTAAGTATCCACTCTGTTTCTCCTTCTACCATTTCCTCTTCTTCATCCCATGTAGGATACTTAAAGGGAGAGTAGGGCCCGGAGCGTTCTTTAACCTGGGCTGGATTACGTTCCACATTTAGTTGGGTACTTACAGCGCGTAGGCTGAAGTCTTTATTTTGATTTTCCCCTTGCAGTGTTGCAATTACATTATTAGCCTGCATTAATTGATTCTCTAGTGTTTTCACTTGGCTCACTAGGAAGTTAACTTGCTCTTGAAGAGCGCGGAGCTGTTGTTCTGGGGACATATGTGGGCCGATTGATTGATTCATCGGCACGAGTGCCTGCGTCATAGATGTATTCTGCACAAGCATTGTCGGGTCTTGACTGATTGGCTGAGTCGCCGTCATTCGTTGCTGCGCTTGAAAATTATTCATAAGGATCTTATTACTAAGGCTAGCATATATACGGTTACTAGCCGTGTCACAGAATAAAATGTTTGTGCTTTATCAGCACTATGTCCGGTCATATAAAATTATTACTAAACATAATTTGTCCAAGATTGTTCATTAATTTTAAATAAAACTTATAAATTAACTTATATTTGCTCGCCAGAATTTAATGCAGAACAATATGCGTCTATAACATTACTCAACGAATAAAGTTTGCATTATTAGACCTATTATCTAAACTTTGTAAGAATATGATAATATTTTATTTCACTATGTTTACGAAAATACGGACACAAGATATTATGGTGTTAAGGAATGAAACAGCAGGAATGAATTAGATATTGGGATTAGCAAAAATATTACATTCAAACACACAAGTAATGAAATTCCAAGAAATAATTTGTAATAGTATCCCGTCATAAAGTGAAATATTTGCAGGTGTATCTCCTGGCATCACAAAAGTATATGAAGATCGTCAAGGCGGAAGTAAAATTGTCATTTCATGAACAACAAATATTGATGTTGTTGCTAATAATATTACTTTAAAAATATATTACATAGCGAATTACATATATATAAATCTATAGGTAAAGGCTTGCTGATATTTAAAGTGTTAATTATCCGACAGGGTTTCTACCTGGTAGGACGCCACACAAAATACACTCATATATGATTTCAGCGATTAAATCATTAAATAACTTAAACGCACCACTGCTTTGCTTAGCATACGAGAGCATAAATCCAAATAACAATTACACACGTTGTAATTGAAGCAATAATTAAAACCGGAAATTACAACATGCCTATGCAATTTTGATGATACCTACGGATTTACCAAATAAATTGACACAATAGAAATCCCATTTAGATTGTCGTATTAAATAATGTCATATGTTAAACAATGAATTATTGTGGAATTGACTAAAAAAGACATGTTTTTTAGGTGACCATCATATTCCTTGCTCTCTTGCGCAGATCACCGAAGAACTTATTGATTCATTATTATTTGTATGCATTAGCATAGAATGGTGAAAATAAAAAAACTCAACAATTTACATTTCAATCTAGCGTTTTACCTAATGAATTTGGAAAAAGGTTCATCCCAACTACTTACTTTTAGCGATTCTTAATTTCGGAAAATATTTAAAGAATTAACGAGCTATTTACAATACAACTAATTATTGGATTCCTTATAAAAACATAGACATGAACAAAATCTGAAAAATAAACTACACAGTTGTTAATAACGATAAACTCGGTAAAGCCATCTCTAGTGAAATGAAGTCTCCGGAATCTAGCTACAGGTCATGGACGTAATATTAAATATATACGAATACAAGGCATTACCATGTAATTTTCTTTTTAACAAACTGAATAAATTAATACGCAATGAAAAGATCATATTATAATTAAGAATTCGAATTTTATATATATATATATATATATTAAATATATTAAATATGGTGATATGTTTTCTTGTAATATAGTTAATAAATTAAAAATATTTCAAAAACAAAAATACTTTCAATGAATAGATTTATTCAAACCTTTTCGCCGATAAAATAGTACCAGCATCTTCAAGAAAATAATTATGTAATAAAATTTTATTAGATAATTATTTTCCTGAAGATGCTAGTACTATTTTATTGGCGAAAAGCTTTGAATAAATATATTCATTAAAAGTATTCTTGTTTTTGAAATATTTTAAATTTATTATATATATATATATATATATATATATATATATATATATATATATATATATATATATATATATATTGTCAAATATTTTCTTTCGTAAACTTTACCAACATTATTAATAATATAATAAGATAAAATATCTTTGTATCTGTAAGCTATCGTATTTTTATTAAAACACAATATATATATATATATATATATATATATATATATACTTATATATATATTTATATTTATATACTGTATATATATATATATATATATATATATATATATTTATAAATATCGCAATATGTTTTCTTGTGTATTAATAAAGAACAAAAGTCAAAATACAAATACAAGAATTATATTTGAATCTACAATTCAAAGCTTTTCGTTGGCTAACAGTACCAACATCATCAGGAATATTAAAAAATTAAAATTAACATATGTGCAAATTAGATCAAATAAATCTAGATTTATTTGATCTAATTTGCACATATGTTAATTTTAATTGTTTAATATTCCTGATGATGTTGGTACTGTTAGCCAACGAAAAGCTTTGAATTGCAAATTCAAATATAATTCTTGTATTTGTATTTTGACTTTTGTTCTTTATATATATATTTATATAGGCAGATATACAATACAAAATATGTACCTTTATTTGAGAAGACGCTCTTCTTCAGTTATATATTTTTTAAACATTATTCTAATTATTTCCAAATTAAATACATGTAATGTTATAAATTTTAGAATTAGAAAGAGGTAACACAAGTAACAAGGGAAAAATATAATTATTGTAAGATCTTTAATTTGTAAATTTAAGATACATATTTAAATTAAACAATAATGTATACTTTAATTCCATACTGTAGTTTATGAATTTAAATAATATATATTACCAACACATAATATCATACTATTATTACTCATGGCAGTAAGTAGGCATCAATCCTTACCTTAGGTCTGACAAAAGACCTACTTGAGGTCTGCATATGACGTTATATGATCCTGCAATGAGGAGTTTTATGTTAATAGCTCTATTGACTTTCCTATTCTATTTTTTTTTTTTTTTTTTTTTTTTTTTTTGGAAAACAGTTACGTTGGTTGATCGCTTTAATTTACAAGCTAAAAATAAAATATTCGCCTAAATAACCGTAATAATAAGATATAATATATAAACTATATTAAATAATATGTATTAAGGATTGCAAAAATAAAACAGATTTTTAATATAAACTTCATATTCACTTGAATATCACAAAATGATTCCTTAAAAACGAAAAATAAAATAAAAATGATTAATGTTCTTGCGTCCTAAGGCTAAGCCCTTTGTAATGAGCAAGATTTGCGATGAGCTTCACAAAACAGGTGCTTGTGGTTTCATCATAAGCGCTTTGTGTTTTGTAAAATTAAGACATATTTCCTTCTTGCGCTTCCAGTATTTTCCTTTTATAAATTACCTCTCCTCATAACAAAGAGGCCAAAGGAATAATAAATTGGTTTACCTCAAACATAAGAACTAACATGAACCAACTTTTAAAACAAATCAATTCCTACTTAGGTCAACAAACAATAATTTTATTTTAGTTATTTTTATTAAATATTTACAAATTATATATATATACATATATATATATATATATATATATATATATATATATATATATATATATATATATACAGCTTTTCTACTATGTAAGCTATAGCATAAAATCAGCTATCTTATGAAATCATGTGTTATCAAATATTTTAGGTCAAATGAGACGAATTAACTATATTGCATATCTTGCCCCATTGTGAAATTTTTTTCTCCTATACAAAACTAAGAATTATTCATTATTAAATTCATATAATGAATTGACATTTGAAAATAACTGTTACAACATCAAGTGGCATCCACTACAAGTTTAAAAATATATATTTGAATTTGAGTGGATGAATAAAACCTATTTTAATAACAATTGGAAATTTATACAAGATATATTTAAGGATAATGAGAACTAATAAAAGAAAAGTCCTAAAGTTTATGTAAAGGAATGAATGTGTATGACAAAGTCGAAAAATTAAAATATCCAGAGTAACCTAGTTACTTTATGCTCCTATTCGCTCAATCGTGAAATATCTTAAAGATCTAGTACTAAGATGTGTTAATTTTAGAATAAAAGTTTCTAAGCCTTAACAATAACCAATAATAAAAGTGATGTGTTTTAAGGGTAGGTTTTTAACTAATAGTCAACCCCTATCCTCATCTTACGAGACGCACTCTATTCTAATACTTGATTCTAAACAATAGTTCTATTATTATTTATAAGTATTTTGGAAACTGCATTTGGCAAACCTATAACAAACTAGTCTACACAAGTGAGAGCAGTGAACGTTTAAGAAGTTGTATATAGACTTTCTCCTTGATCGACTCATTGGATACAGTCCAGGCATACTGATTGTTCTGATTCATAGATTCTTTTAACTCCAAAATAAATTTAACCTTTCTGTCATATTTTAAACATAATTAGGCCTAAGGGCTAATTTAGATGGAATCAAGGTAGACATTAACTGCTACTCTTGTCTAACATTATCAGATGACATTTGATTTCTTAAGGACAATTGCTTTTCTTAGTAGGTGATTCAAAATATAGTAACAAAATTTAACACATAAAGGTCATGTAATGGTACAATAATAATGTAAAATTTAATAATTATATTATTATTACTAAAATTAATTACAATATAATAATAATATAGTATAGGGTGTAAAAGAAATACTGTATTTCTGTATCACTTACCCTTGTAAACATAAAGAGAAGGAATACGTAATAGAATGAGACGGAGCAAAGATGAAGCGATATTGATCCTGTGATACATTCTATAAGGGATAATATTTGTATTATAAGATAACGAAAAGAAATTTCAAGTCAATTTCTACTTAAGTCAACATCCACATTATATTTTAGTTTATTTTAAAAATAATATAAACATATGCACATACTATGTCAGCATGACAATATTAAGTGTCGTGTAGCAACTTAATGGTCTCATATACCTTTATCTCAAAAAAACCTACATTTAAATGTTAAATATTTTAATTTTCTATATATATTATGCCTAAATAGTGCTATGTTTATGTACATGTTATTTAGTCTTAAAGTCAAGAAAATTTAATTTAGATCAAACCTCGGCAAAGTTACGTGGAAAACATGTAAAAACTTCGTACTTCCATAAGGTTTATGCAACTCTTAAAGACCAAGAGCTTATAAACTTTGCGTCACTTTGTAAGACTTCGGCTATATAAAGTTAAGAGTCCTGCACTATAAATACGATGCTGCAAAGGAGAAATCGTTCCTTACTAGTAACTCTTCAACATAAAATTTGTATTTGGTCTTCAAAATGTTTAGAATATCCTCATATGTATCATTTGCAGTCCAACAAGTTTTGTAACATAAATACTTCACCTAAGCGAGTGACTAACCGATTTATTCTCTTAGCTAAGTTTACATGCCCTCTGTATTAGACGAATCTGTGTTTCAGAAATATGATGAAGACAGACGCTTTAATCCAGTAAATAGTATTTAAAATTAGTGTTTTCAACAAATAATATATAAAAAAAATTTAAAGTTAGTTCCAAAAGAGTTCAATATAGAAATGTTTTATTTTAGTTACTTTTGATTTTATAAAATCAATATATATATATATATATATATATATATATATATATATATATATATATATATATATATATATAGATAGATAGATATATATAGATATTATAATTTTTATAATTACAATCAATATAAATATGTACATACATACGACAGAATCACGATAGTATGTAACAAAATAGAAAATAAATTTTCTTGCAATCTTCCATTTTCCTCCTTATACAATTTATGATGTTAGTCTATTGTTTTTGTTTGTTACTATTCGTTCCCTTTCTTTTTTCGTTTGTATTTTACGAAGCTGATAGTGGTATAAATAATTTCTCATTCTATCCATCTCTTTTAATGCTTCATTATTGTAAAAAAAACCTGTCTCTTATATATTCTTATAGATGTTTAAGTAATACATTTTTAGCAAAAGTAGAGTTACCTCAGTGCTCAAAGTGCGGGATTCCAAACATGTAGTCATTCAGTTCGAATCTGATCAAGACATCATTTGTTTACTTTAAGTAATGAAAAATACATTATAAATATTTGGAAAACTGTATTATTATGAATTGTCATCCACTACAGGTTTAAAAAAATTTATTTGAACTTGACTGGATTATTAAAAACGTATTTTATTAACGATTTTTACAAGAAATGTGTAAGGAGAATGTGATATATTAGAAGGAATTAAAAAGTAGCGTTAACGAAGCGAACAAATAGTTAAATATTACAGTCTAAATAAATATAAAATAGACATTTAAAATTGTTGTTACGTATGTATCTCTACGTAAGAACGTGGGATTACTTGTAACCGTATAATAGTCAAAGGTTGTTTGGAAATTGTTCCCTTAGAAATTATCTCTTGTAAGAGAAGGCTAAACATATTTTGATAATATACACATAAGAATCACTTATTCATATATAGTGTATTCACTTATTCACTATCAAAATTTACATTAAAAATCGTTTCAATCATTTATAATATTTTTTTTTTAACTTACAAGAGGCAACACGAAAAAATAGTCAAAGGTTGTTTGGAAATTGTTCCCTTAGAAATTATCTCTTGCAAGAGAACTCTTAACATTGTGTTTTATTCAATTGTTATTTTGATAATATATACAGAAGAATCACTTATTCATTTGTAGTTTCCTCTGCTATCAAAATTTACATTAAAAATCGTTTCAATCATTTATATTCTTTTTTTAAACCTATAAGAGTCAAAACGAAAAATAAAGTCAAATGTTGTTTGAAAATTTTTCCCCATCGTAATTTGCGAAAAACATTTACCACTTGTCTGTTGGCAAGTTTTAACAACAGCAGACGTAAGCTTAGATTGAGGTGACGTCATCGCTCACGGAGTCCGCACTAACCCTTACATTGCTCACAGGCGTCTATTAATTACAGTGCTTCAACACCAGCCATTACTTAGGGTAGAGTTTTGGCCTTTTATTGCGGTGAAGAAATATATTCTTGCTTAAAGCTATACTTCACGAACCGTAGTTAATATGATGATTAATACGTCTTTATTTGGTATTAATATGACAGCCATTATTAAAGTCTCTCTTACACGACCCGATATTGTTTATGTCAAATAGTAGACAAAACTTGGAAACAAAATAATTATATTTTTCAGGTTGATTGTTTATATGTCATTACATTAATTTACGATCATTCATTTAACTAAAATTACTAATATATATATATATATATATATATATATATATATATATATATATATATATAGAGAGAGAGAGAGAGAGAGAGAGAGAGAACTAAGTCAAAATAGAAATACAAGAATTATAATTGAATTTGCAATTCAATTATGATACTTGAATTTGTATTTTGACTTAGTTCTTTATTAATACACAAGAATACATATTGCGATATATATATATATATATATATATATATATATATATATATATATATATATATATATATATATATATATTCCTTGAATTCCTTCTATTAGCTCACACTTTACCTGTATTGTTCAAATAATCAGTCATAATAAAATTCATTTCATTCAGCCACTCAAGTTCAAATACATTTGTTTAAACTTGCAGTGGATGGCACTTTATGGTAATACAGTTTTTTTAAAATTAATAAAGCCTTAATTAAATTTAATGAATTATTTTAGTTTTAATTGGGTGAAAAACGTTTTTAAAAAGGAGCAAAGTGCCTACGTCAATAGAGTTATCTCGTCACATTTGGATTAAAATAAGTAACAACATATGATTTCATAAAACAAATGATTTTTTAGGTAATGTGGTAGAACAGCTGTTAAACGCATATGTTATGATAATGTATTTCTAATAATTGTAATTATATAATAGAAAGTACCTAAAATGAAATGTTTCTTTGTATACCTAAGTAGGAATTGACTTTATTATTCCTTTAATAATATATGTTTTTTATAGAGCCTACATTTGTTTCTTCTTTAAATTTCATTTTCTCAAAGTTCATGGCCTCTTAGTAATTATTTGTCTTCGGTTTTAACATATTCGAATATTTTCTCCTACATCTTATTTTATTTCAAACGATAATATTATTTTAAAACCGTTATATAAATATTCATATTCTTATTATTAGATATAATAACAACAAATTTAGTATAATTAGTTATGATATTAAATTTTCTGAAAAATATGTGGAATCCATAATTAAATGTATTATATTATTGCAGTAGGCCCTTGTATGTATGTATATATGGTTTCATACAGGTTTTTCCATATTATATGACATTAGGTCTAGCATATAATTTTTTATAATTGTATTTTTTATCAAAAACACACGATTTTTGTTTACGTGGAAAACGTGATATTTTTAAAATGATATTTACAAAAGTAGTTGAACTGCTAATATGATTATTTTACCAAGGTTTTTATTATTTAAAATAATCTTTTTATATTCGTTTTACAAAATTGCACCTGTTTGGTTTCAAATTATAAATAAATGTTTCAGTGTTGTGTGGAATTTATTGGTAATTATTTACAGATTTTAACCAATACAACAAAGACTTTTTAAAGGCTACATAATTTTATATATTATATTACAGTATATTAATAGTACATTTGGATGTAAACTAATTTATCTATTATTAAAAAGTTATCTAAATAGATACATAATTGATAATTAATTGTTGGAGACAAATTTCCCTCTTTTAGCCACTTTAAATTACGTAAATTGATGAAGGGCAATTATTTAAATGAAGTTGAAACAATCTGGAGTGTTTCAATTTTGAATCGGAGCCAACTGGCTGATACCAATTCAATAGTCATCCGATTCAAATATTGTAATGTTACTGTCTAATTTATAACGTTCGCTATACGATTCCTGAATAAACGTGATATGATAATAAAACCTTCGTATTTGTAATTAGAACAGTTATACTTTCTAATAAATATCTTTAAAATCCGATAATAAATAAAATATTTAGATTATAATATAATAGATAATGAAGGAAAACCTAAGAACAATGTGCTTTTAAATAAATTAATGAAACATTCTAAAATGTTATAAAAATATTTACGGAATAAAAACCTAGAATACATACAATACTTATTTAGGAAAAACTAAAACCTATGATAAGTAAATCCTGGGAGTTTACATAGTCTTACATGAATCATGTAGACTGGACTGCTACAAAGGTGTAACTCGTAGAGTTCTCATTATAACCCCGATAGAGACCAAGTGGACACCACGTTTGCCAACCAAAGTCCTCGTGTGTGCAAGAATATCCCTCCTGTACCCTGTATCTTTGTGCTTTATAACCTCTAGCGGCCAATAGTTAGTATATAACTGGTATATCCCCCCTATCAGTAGTACGAGTTAAACTTATATTGGCCAAAAAAGTATAAAACTATAATTAATAATAATTAGGAAATAGTATCAAATATATATAATATTTTTTAATATAATACTATAAATTATATATATATATATATATATATATATATATATATATATATGTATATATATATATATATATATATTATATATATATATATATATATATATATATATATATATATATATGTATACACACATATATATAAAATACGTTTTCTTGTTTAATAATTTAAAACAACATAGGCTATTCAAATACAAGAATATTTATTAATTTATATCCAAAGATTTGTATTCAAAATTGAGAATATCAACAATTATATAATGCCAACAAGTTAAAGCAACTGTGGCGTAAATGTTTATATTAATTAAAAAACCTCTCACCACGAATTCAACAAATTTTATTTTAACCTTATTTACATTTCGACTACAAAGTAATCATCTTCAGAGGTATTTTTACAAATAACTCGTTATTTGTAAAAATACCTCTGAAGATGATTACTTTCTAGTCGAAATGTACATAAGGTTAAAATAAAATTTGTTGAATTTGTGCTGAGAGGTTGTTTATTTAATATAAATTATATAATGGCTAAACGAACAGTATTATTAAAACAAGTAGTTAAACACAAACAATTTAAAGTCAATTCCTCCGCTCAACCAAGATAAAATTTATATTCCTTAATATGTATTAAATAATTACAAAATATATAAATGAATTATTTATAAAGTAAATAAATAAAACAGCTGTTCTACCACATAAGCTATAGGATAAAATCAGCTGATTTATGAAATCCTATGTTATCCCATATTTTAATCCCAAATGGGACGAAATAACTATATTGCATGCCTTGCCTCTTTTGTTAGAAGTTTTCCCCCATTTAAAACTAAAATAATTCATTAAATTTAATTAAGAAACTGTTATATTTTTAAAAACTGTGGTGACATCACGATTCATCCATTATAGGTTTAAAAAAATATATTTGATCTTTAGTGGAAGAATCATAAGTATTATACTAAAAATCAAAATTTTGAACAATATTTACATATATGTAAAGGGAATGTGAACTAATATAAGGGATTTAATAATTATAAAATATCTAGCTATCGTAGGTTTATTTTGATAAAAGTCCAATAGAGTGCAGCAAGTTTACAAGAGAAGTGGCCTTAATTTTGGTGTACGTTTTTACAAAGCTGCAAATTGGCTGTGTTTAATGCTTCCAACTAGATGCGTCATGAATATATATATATATATATATATATATATATATATATATATATATATATATATATATATTACAAAGTTTCTATCAAAGTTTTATTTTTACTTACGAAGTGTTCAAAATACGTAAAGGCTCAACGATAAATCTACTCAAGTAGAGTAGGTGAAAGATAAAGTTCGTCGCTAAAGAACTCTCTGAGGAATGCCCAAAACACACAATTCAATACAACTTTCGGCGTATACTCCCGGCTAGCCTTTATAAATAACTGGCTTCCACTTTAGAAACGACCTAGACGATTTCTAAAAGAAACCACCAAGGAATACTCTGAACACTTAATCAAATAGAAGATGTTACGTCAAAACATTCTTCTACAAATAAAATACTTTCTGCCGCAAACAAGAAAAGCAATTTCTTTATTAATCACTCCCTATGGAATTGTTTCATTTATAAATCCATTATTTCCTCCAAGAAACTGAATTTTAGCTTTTGAAAAAACGTATAATGTTTACAGAGAAAGTTTAAAGTAAATTCAAATTGTTGTAAATTTTAAATACTCGTGTAAAGTTTACACTGTTATATTTTCAAAAGTTGAAAGTTTCGTTGCTAATTTCATAACTATTTTTAATGATTTTGTTTATTTTATAAAAGGATAAAACATGAATTAATTTAATCACTAATAGCTTTATTGAAACTCTCAGAGTTAGTTTATATCTTTATTTAGGTTTGTAATTTTGGGGCAATAATTGTTTGTAAGTCAATTAAAACTTTGAATATATTTCTAATCCAATAAGCGTTACTGAATTTCGAGAAGCAGAGGGGTGGGATTTAGTCACAAATTATAACGTTCCTCTCTTTCACAGGAGAAGGATAAAATATTATTTGAACTCCTTATTTTTATTACTTTTTCAGGAGATATAAAAATTGCAATAAAGCTATATTCATTGAAGGTACACCTCTAAACAACTCTACCGGTTGAAACCGGTATATAGAACTTCATAGGAACATTTAAAATTAACATTAAGAAGCAAATAAGCTGTATACATATTTTTTAATCAGCCCTTTTAAAAACATTATAAAAAAAGGTTTATTCAATTCTGTGTTCTTACATATTTTAAATACATGTAATATAAAACTTTAAAGTCAATTTCTACTGAGGTTAACACAAACAAAAAATTTATTTTAGTTACTTTTTCTAATACAATACAAATGATATAAATATAGTAATAACTTATGGGTTTAAACGTCTGGTATACAACATAACCTATAACATAAAATCAGACATTTTATGAAATAATATGGCATCACTATTATACTAAATGGGACGAAAGAAAATATATTGCATACCATGCCCCTTTTGTGAAAAGTTTTTTTCTCAAATAAAACTAAAATTAATTATTTTTAAGTTTAATTAATGGATTGATATTTGAGAAAAATGAATTACCTTTAAATTGTTAAAAATGTATTTGAGTTTGAGCGAATGAATAAGCAGTATTTTATTAAACATTGAAAATTTGTACAAGATATATATATATATATATATATATATATATATATATATATATATATGTATATAATGAACATAAGTCAAAACACAAATACAAGAATTATAATTGAATTTCCAATTCATAGCTTTTAGTTGGCTAACAGTACCAACATCATCAGGAATATTAAACCTGATGATGGTTTAATATTCCTGATGATGTTGGTACTATTAGCCAACGAAAAGCTTTGAATTGTAAATTCAATTATAATTCTTGTATTTGTATTTTGACTTATGTTCTTTATTAAAACACAAGAATACATATTGCAATATTTATATATATATATATATATATATATATATATATATATATATATATATGGAGAGGGTGAAATAATACAAGAACTTGTGTTTTACTTATTTTGTGTTTAAATAGTTTAAGTTTAAACATAGTTGTTTAAGTTAACAATGTGTATTTACAAATGGCCTTCAAAACGTGTATAACTTTATATTCATATATATATATATATATATATATATATATATATATATATATATATATATATATATATATATATATATATATATATATATATATATATATAAATTATGGTGATACATTCTCTTGTAATGTAGTTAGTGAATAAAAATATGTCAAATACAAGGAATGATTTTGATATATGGGTTTTCAAAGAAAATATATAAATTAAAATTATTCTTGTATGTGAAAGGCTTTTATTCATTATATATATATATATATATATATATATATATATATATATATATTTATTTATTTATTTAGAGAGAGAGAGAGACAGACAGACAGACAGACAGAGAGGGTGTGTTGCTCTTTAATTTGTCAAACGTATGCCGTGATTTAATAAATGATACAATCTTAGAAGTAATATATGTTAAAAGCAATGCCTAATTCACAAGCTATTTAACCTTCAATCACACGCGCCAACTACTCGGACATAAACACACGCGCGGGGTATTTTCCACCCCATTTCTTATCTTAAAAAAAAGTTAATTATCACTAAATTTTCATCTTTATAAAATTGTGTGTGTGAATGTTGTTGTTTATAAAACGTTTTATAGTATTTTTATGGGTTTATCACTTGTAGATTTTTTTTGAAGTAATATAGTCTAAATGCACTTAAATTGACTTTATAAATTGTAACTTTTTTTTCAAATTAAAATTAAACATTTATTCATACATTTTAGTAAGTTGTAATGGCAAGATTCTTTAGAGGACTTTTCAAATAGCTAAACAACATAAATACAACAATATGTTTATTTGAAAAAAAATTATGTAAATTCAGCTTGAAAATCGTCAAAATTTGCCACACTCAAAATTTAAAATTATTCGTCATAATGAAAAATAATTCTTATTACTATGCAATTTACTTCATATTTAGACAAGTAAACATTAGTAAATAACTTTTTACATCGGAATAAAATATTTCAAAAAATATACACATTTTATTAGGTGAAAAAAAATTAGCTAAATTCATAACTGTGTACAGAAGTATTGGTTTAGAAGAAAACATTAGTTCAGCCCAAATTAAAAAGTCAAAAAAATTTAAAAAGTAAAGATTTTTTTAAATTAATATTTTCAAAATGTATTTTTTATTCAGGTGCACATTCTTCACAGTATATAAAGGAATGTCCCTACAAAGTAATTTGTTGCAGTTGCAGCATAAAGTAGTCGTCTTCCGGTCTTTTTGCAGCGGGCAAACTCCGCATCGTCCAGAACTTCTTTTATTTTTATTTCTCGAGATTCCTCAACACCACTTATGTGCTTCACACCTGCAAAGGTGTGCTTTATATGCAAAGGTAGTCCTGGCAGTAAGGCTCATGATGCAATATGGGGTTTTGAAAGCTCTTGACCCACAATTTTAATTTTTTTTTATGACAAAAAGACAAAATTACAACAAAAAAGATAAATAAATATGTTAAACACCAATAAAAGACTCACACTAAATAATTATTCTAATTAAAAAACAATAACTTAAAAATGTACCAACACAAATTTTTGGACGAGAACACACGCGCGGGGTCAAATTCACCCCGCACTTAAAACAACGATGTAAACACAATGACTGGTACGCCACAACGGGTTGACCTTGAGTGACAGTGTGGAGGAAGAAGTGATAAACAACTACCTAGGAGGGGAGCGAGAACAAAAATTTTTTTGAGTCGCCTCAGAGAGAAGTGAATGGTGTGGGGTGCTTTACACCCCGGCGCGTGTGTTTGAAGGATCAAAAGTCAAATTCAGTCACCTGCAAAAAGTTATTATTTTAAATTTTTTATATAGGCTAATGACAGATCACAGACAATTTTCCTTTTATCGAATTTCTTTCCAAATTTCTTTTCAAGAGCTCAGTTTTAATAAAACAATTATACAACATAACTTAAAACTTATAATTTATAAAATACATAAAGTTATTTAAAACATAATAAAAATCAACAAATTATAAAACTCCTAGTAAATATCCATTTACACGTCAAATCGTTTTCTATTACAAAAAAACAGACAAATCACAGATAAATACAACTAACACATCTACTAACAGAGTCAACATTTTTAAATTTTAAAACCACACAATTGCGTTAGTGTATATATATATATATATATATATATATATATATATATATATATATATATATATATATATATAAATTTAAAACATTTCAAAAACAAGAATACTTTTAATGCATATATTATTAAGAATATTATATGCATTAGAAGTATTCTTGTTTTTTAAATGTTTTAATTTATTAACTATATTACAAGAAAACATAACACCATTTTTAATATATTTAATATATATATATATATATGTATATATATATATATATATGATGGAGATTGTGAACATATAGAAAATGTTGAATGAATTCAAAAGTATTTGATTTTTAAGTATTTTTTGCAATGTTACAAATCGCTGCTTTAAACAATAATAAGGAATTAACTTCGTTACTTGCCTCCTGTAGACGAGGTATTAATTAAAATCCGGTTTCAAAGATCACGAATAATGTTTTGCATTGCAATTTGTTTCGTCGTTAATTAAAAGTTAGGAACATACGTCTTGTTTAATTAGTAACGTTAAAATCTTTTCTGTTTTGAGTATAAGGGTTGCATATCTAATTATATCTCGGCTAGGGTTGTTATGTATCTAGAATTAAAACAATTTGCCTCAGCCCTAGTTGTACCTAAATCGTGATAATAAAATACAGAGTACATACAAAGCATGTCCAATGTAAAACTGAATTCAATAAATAATACAACAATAATAAACATGACCTAACAAAATATTACGAGAGGAAAATATTGCCAACAAAACAACTGTTAAATAATTGTCGTTATTACTGTATGTTTCAAAAAAAATAGTTTTGAAACTAGTCATCTGTGGTAGAATGGCTGATATAGAATCATTCTTGA
This sequence comes from Prosapia bicincta, assembly GCA_036971475.1. Classification (NCBI taxonomy): domain Eukaryota; kingdom Metazoa; phylum Arthropoda; class Insecta; order Hemiptera; family Cercopidae; genus Prosapia; species Prosapia bicincta. The sequence continues at coordinate 14,630,547 of JBAIZL010000006.1, read as the reverse complement.
TAATTTTATAGGAGACCTCAGGAAGTCTTATTATGGATTGAACCTATTTTTTCATTCAAAATTGTTCCAGGAAAATGGCGGAACCAACCTCAGTATCTTAGACACCATTGCTTTCCTTCAAGAATCTGTTGGCAACAGCCTCATCTCCCTTAGAACAAATTTCCTTTACCCAGTCCATTCCCCTGACCTTACACCACCTGACGCCCACGTCTGGGGAACGATGAAGGAGAAGAATTTTCTTCATGACCCACCAACCACCACCGTCCAACTACAGGAAAAACCCATATGTATAAAGAGCATGGAATAACCCCACATCACCAGAATGATAAAAAAAACTTTCAAGAACGGTACAAGTGTTGCCTCAATTGAACGGAGATCATGTAGAACATGTTTATACCCGAGTCTAACAGATCAAGCTTCTTTTTACTTGTGTGTGTTTGTAAAACTATGTAAATTAATTTAAATGAAAAAACATCTCACAACTGTGTCACTACTGTATATTTTGGTGGTTACACTATATAGTCACCTTAGTTCCCTATGGAATTATTTCATTTATAAATCCATTATTTCCTCCATGAAAGTGAATTTTAGCTTTTAAAAAAACCATTTACTGTTTATAGAGAGAGTTTACATTAAATTCAAATTGTATTTTTAAATACTTCTGTAAAGGTTACACTGTAATATTTTTAAAAGTTAAAAATGTTTTGCTATTTTCTTAACTATTTTAACTTCTTTTTTTAATTACAAATCATTTAGTTTTATAATTTTGGGGTAATAATTGTTTGTAAGTCAATTAAAACTTTGAATTTATTTGTAATCCAATAAGCGTTACTGAATTTCGAGATGCAGAGCGGTGGGTTTTAGTCCCAAATTATAATGCTCCTCTCTTTAACAGGAGTAGAATAAAATATTATTTGAACTTATTATTTTTATTACTTTTTCGGGAGATATTAAAATTTTGATAATACTATATTCAATTGAATGTACACCTTGATTTTACGATAATTTATTCACGTTTCCACGTTCTAAGCAACTCTCCGCAAGCCTAAGATTAAACATGTATATAGAACTTTTTAGAACAATTATAAATAAACATTACTAAGTAAAAAGGCTATATAATTTTAACTAATCAGCCTTTTTAAAAACAATGTAGAAAGGTATTTTCAGTACTCTGTTCTTACACATTTTAAATACACTTAATATAAAAATAAAGTTTCAATTTCAATTTCTTCTGAGGTCAACACGAACAAAAAGTTTATTTTAATTACATTTTTAATATAATACAATTAATATATATAAAGTAATAACCTGTGGGTTAAAACTGCTGGTCGACCACATGACCTGTAACATAAAATCAGCTGTTATATGAAATCATATGGTATTATTTATTTCAAACTGAATAGGACAAAATATATATATTGCATACATTGCCTCTTTTGTGAGACGGTTTTTGTCTCATATAAAACTAAAATATTTATTTTTAAGTTTAATTAATGTACTACTACTTGAGAACAATGTGTTACCATTTAATTTTTAAAAATGTATTTGAACTTTAGTGGATGAATAAACACTTTTTATTAAGGATGGAAATTTGTACAATATATATATATATATATATATATATATATATATATATATATATATATATATATATATAGTGTGAAATAATAAAAACAATTGAAAAAAACCTGGTTAATCCTTGTTTTGTGTTTAAATATTTTAAGTTTAAACAAAGTAGATAAAATTAACAATATGTATTTACAAATGACTTATAAAACTATTTTCGTATTAGAACGATTTTTATTCATTATTTATGTATATATATATATATATATATATATATATATATATATATATATATATATAGAGAGAGAGAGAGAGAGAGAGAAAGAGAGAGAGAGAGAGAGAGAGAGAGAGAGAGAGAGAGGGAGAGAAGGGAGCATTTTGTATGTTGCACTATATTTTGTTAAACGTATGTCGTGATTTAATAAATGATACAATCTTACAAGCAATATATTTTGAATGCAATGCCTAATGCATAAGATATTTAATTATCAAAACTCAAATTCAGTCATAATCTGAAAAAAGCTCTAACTTTAAAATTATTTTTAAAAAATAAGTTGTACAAAATATGCACAATATCTTTTATTCTCTCGTATTAAATACTATACTTAATAATTTATTATTACCTATAGTAACTAATCGATGAGTGATGTCCTATTTAGACGTACAGATAAATATTTTAATATAATCGATAACTCATCTAAATCAGTTACTAAAAGTATTTCGTTGTTTATTTTCTTATCATTAGGAGTTGATGTGCGGATTTAATAGAGTGAATATTTCAGTATAAATATTACCATCTGGAGAAATTAACAAAGTCAGGGAATTTTCCGTAAGTAATATATATACGTTTATAAGTACCTAGAGTAAAGGCAGTTAAACCAATGTTAATATAGGCCCTACAATGTTCTTTTTTTTGAAAAAAATTGAAACATTTTTTATAATTATTAGACTTATGACACTTTTATTATTACTTGCGATCAGACGTTTTATAACTAAAGGTTGTTAAATTGTTAAGTTACACTTGGAGTAAACGTTTTCGTTTGACGACTTCTTCAACCTCCAAGACCTGAAGGCTAGTAATTCATAACCAGCTAGTCATGAACAGCAACAAGACTTCGATATTATTAGACTACTACAAAATTTGCCGTGATACAAATATCATTGAACAAGCAATAACCAATCATTGAACAAGCATTAGGCAAACTTTGAACAAGCATTAGACAATCGTTTAACAAGCATTAGGAAATTATTGAATAAGCATCGGTCCATCATTGAACAAATATTAAGTTATCATTAAACAAGCATTAGGTAATCATTGTATGACAGTTAGGTGATTATTGTATCAGCACCAGTCAACCAATGAGTAAACTGTGAGCAATCATTGAGCAAACATTAAGCAATCATTCAACAAACATTAAGCGATTGTTGTACAAGCATTAGGCGATCATTGAGAAAGCATCAGGTAATCATTGAACAAATATTAAGCCATCATTTAAAAGCATTAAGCAATCATTAAACAAGCATTAGCAATAATTGGGCAAGCTTTAGGAAATCATTGAATAATCGTTAGTCAATCAGTGACAAATCATTATTGAAGCCATTAAGCATCTGGTAATCATTGAACAAATATTTAGCAAGCATTGAACAATTGAATGAGCATTAGACAATCATTGAGCAAATATTAAGTAATCGTTGTACAAGCAATAGACGAATTATTGTACAAGGATTAGGCAATAATTGTACAGGCAAAGGCTATCATTGAACCAGCATTAGGTAATCATTTAACAAGCTTTAGGAAATCATTCAATAAGCGTTAGGCAATCAGTGACAAATCATCATTGAAACCATTAGGCATCAGGCAATCACTGAACAAATATTAAGCAATCATTGAACAAATAATAGAAGATCATTGGAGAAGGGTTAGGCAATCGGTCACAAAGCATTAGGCAATTATTGAACAAACATTAAGCAATCAATTAAAAGCATTAGCCAAACATTATACAGTCATTAGCTAATCATTGAACATGAATTAATATATTATTGTACGAGGATTAGGCGATCATTGAACAAACACAAGGTATTCATTGAACAAGCATTAGGCAGTCATTGAACAAGCAATTACCAATCATTGAACAGGAGGTAGGCGATCAGTGACAAAACATCAGACAATCATTGAACGACCATTAAGCAATCATTGGGCAAGCATTACGCAATCATTTAACTAGCATAAGAAAATTATTGAGCAACCATCAGAAAATCATTGAAAAAAAACTAAGCAATCATTGAACAAGTATTAGGCAACCATTGAACAAGCATTAAAAAATTATTGTTTGAGATTTAGACAATTATTGAACTAACACAAGGCAAACATTAAACAAGCTATAGGCAATCATTGAACAAGCATTAATCAATTGTTGAACAAGCATTAGGTGATCAGTGACAAAGCATCAGATGATTATTGAACATGCATTAGGCTATCATTGAACAACCATTGGGCATCCTTTAACAAGCATTAGGTAATCATTAAGCAAGCATCAGACAACCATTGAACAAACATTATGCAATCATTTAACAAACATTTGGCAACCATTGAACAAGCATTAGGCGGTCATTGAAAATTGAAAACACTCAAAATAGTCGACTCTTTATAAGTGACTGTAATGTTTTTTTTCTTTTATATTCAAAGAAAAGTACACGACTCCTACTATATCATAACTATAGATAAAACTACGCATTTGGATTTCCTTTCAGACTTTCTCTGATTTATCCCCCGCAAATGGTTATTCCGGCATGCCAGTGTGAAAGGAAAGCATGAGTCAGTTGCATGACACCTCTTCCCGCGATAAATAACCTTCAAGCTAATACCCTTACTTGTGAAACGTTAATATAAGTCGACAGGCAACATGTACAGTGACATACTGCACCTACTTCAACCACTTTAATCTTATATCTTTCAAGTATTCACTAATATAGTTTTAAAACAATGACTACTTAAGGTACCTATGTATACATATTAGATACAATAATAAGTATATACTTAAGAAACAGATGTAACTCGTTAACTTATCGAAATGAAGACAATGAATGATTCACTAACCATTTACTATTATTGAAATGTGTAAACCAATTCTATAACAATAATATATAATATTACAATTTATTTATTTGTAATTTTCTGTACCAAATTAGCTAATGAAGTTTTATAGTAAAAACTGTTTCATTTAAATCGAGTAGCTTACGTAATTAAAGATCGAAATCTTGTTGCTGTTCATGACTAGCTGGTTGTTAATTCTTATTACACTTTTACTATTACTGGCGACCAGACTTTTTGTTAACTAAAATATGACTAAAACTATTTACAACAAATTTATCCAATCCCTTCCTTGTTGTTTGTTCATTCACTTCCTTGTAAGCAAATTATATTTTATTTATGGCCTAAATCTTGTCTGATTTTTTAATCAACAAATTTCTTTTTGTCTTCAAACAGCAAATTATTTAATTTAAGGAGGCTGAAGAAGTCGTAAGACGAAAAGGTTTCCTCCAAGTGTAAGTTAACAATTTAACAACTTTAATTAACAAAATGTCTGGTAGCAAGTAATAGCAAAAGTGTGATAAGTCATTAAAGAACTCAAGTAAGTCAAACACTTGCCAATATTCAGAGTACAACTTAAATAAATGAGGCATAAGTTAAGTCTGATAAGTCCATTGACAATTTTTAGTATTCGTTCTTCCATCTTCATTTTAGAATAAAGTTTATCACCCAGAATCTTTGTAGAGTGTTTTGCCTAAGACTCAAATCATAAAGTTGCGTGTAATGTTTATATTAATATAAAACTTGTTGTTTTACTCTCTTAGTAAATCCTATCATCCTTGTTTAGTATTTCCCTTCTCTCGGTTGTTTATAAACCTATTTATTTGATTAGTTTGTCCTGTACTCAACCATAATTAATGTACTATATCTCTCATGCGCTATAATCTTACTAATTCTTTGTTGCTGTTCGGATTTATGTAACTTGTGTTTACTTTCTCAAAGTCTAAAAATAATTTTCTCATGGTCTGGACTTAAATACATTATATAAAAACAATATTTTTCGCATTCAGAACTTATTTCATTATTTATTAAATAAATAATATTTTATCAAAGAATTTATAAGTTATGAATACAACCCAGTTTAAGGGTTTGTAAAAATATCGGACTATATTTGATTCTACTTAAATATTTATTAGTGTTAAATTCATGCAAACCTATAAGAGATAATCTTTATCCGCATTCTTATATCCATTTAAAGCTTCATACGTAATATCGGAATAAAAGAATGCTTCATCAAACCGGAATAAATAATCTCCAGTAACCCTCTTGGCATGAGCAAACGACGATACCAAAGATTTTGATTCCACTTGATTGAATTTACAAGCGTTAATGTTTAGAAAATTTAAAGCTCTAATAAGTTGCTAAATAGTAATAGCGCTTATTATGTTGAAAAATAGTTTAAAACTTTGAGTTTTTTGGAAATAAATTTTGTATCAATTTTGTGAGAAGAATACATTGTGGACTTGAGAATGATGTATGCATATTATCTAATTCTTATTATTAACTTCAAAACAAATTATTAAACTAAGATTTTAATCCATACCTTTAATATATTTAAAATTACAGTAAAGACTCGATATTCCGAGTCAACATATTTCGAGCTTCCGTTAAACTCGAGTCTATTTCTATTTGAGCTTATTTTTTCTATTTGACAGAAAATGATGAGTCGGGGTTCTAAGATACGTTTAGAGCCGTACAGTATACAAATCAAAAGAATCGGGATTCCAAGAAATCTTCACATCAATACGGTATCCAATGCGAATGAATCTGGATTTCGAGGTTTATATCAATATAATATGCAAAAGAAATGAGTCGGACATCCAAGAAATGCTCATATATAGTTCTATAAACTTATTTAATGCATTTTTAATTGTAGTATTAGGGTTCACTAAAGCTCCAATTTTTTGCCCCATTTTCCTAAAAATATCGAGACTCTGCATTATTATTTTACATATGTAATACATATATTTTTACACACACACACACACACACACATATATATATATATATATATATATATATATATATATATAATAAATTATATAATAAACCATATCTATGGTCGTTTGTAGCACATATGATTTAATTTTATAAAAATATTTTATTAGATAATTATTTTCCTGAAGATGCTGGTACTATTTTATCGGCGAAAAGCTTTGAATAAATATATTCATTAAAAGTATTCTTGTTTTTGAAATATTTTAAATTTGTTAACTATATTACAAGAAAACATATCACCATATTTAATATGTATATATGTATATATATATATATATATATATATATATATACCCTATATATTTTGTTCTAGATATTAGGGTGACGAAAGTAAGAAAGAATGCTAAATTTTTCAACCTTAGAAGTAACGGAAAGAGAGAGTGATTTTACAGCACGTGTAAGTAAGTTCTACTTTCTCGATGGAGCTGTATTTGTAGCACTAATAATATGCACGATTCTTCTTTCATTTATTGGGAATATTCTAATTGCATTGGTAATAATATGCAATAAAAATATGCATACAACAGTGAACTACTACCTGATTAGTATGGCGGCGTCTGATTTATTTCTAACAGTGACGTATGCACTGATAGCCTTAACTAAGCCAGGATATGAGAGGTAAGTTATTAATAACATGTACTAAGCATTCGACAAAGATATAAAACTTTCAATTTTATATAATATATTACTTGGTATACTGTCTAACTTTATTAGCTAAGTAAAAATTTGTGAGCTTATAATTTTAATTATTAACATTCTTTTCTAGCTTCCACTTGAAGAAACAGTAATTAAGTAGGCCTCTAGCAGATATTATATTTGCTTTTGCAGGTAATTCGGTTTTTATTTTGGATCATTCTTAAATGGTATGGTTTGTAATATGGTGTAATATTTTCATGTATCTGCATCTGTTTAGAGGGAAAATTCTACCTTTTTTTTCACTATTGACCCAAACTTTTTTGTTTTTCATGTGTGAGTATATTTATTAAATACTGATCTGATAGAGTTTGAACTTCAATCTAGATATTGGATTTATCTTTTTATAATTTGTTAACACTTTCATACATTTTTTTACGTATTTGCTCTATTTAGTGATGATAAACTTGAGACAATTTTAAATGCCAAAATTTGAGAAGTTCCTACTGTTTAAAAACATTTTATTATTCAATTATCATTTATGAAGTATAAAGTTACAATTGTACTTACTTACTTATTAGCCAACGCCCACTCTTTGCTGTCGAGCCATTTGGTGACGCGCTGACCAGTATAGACGAACAAGTGGGCCATCATCATCTCCGCAATGGTCGAGTGCATTGCATTTCTTCAGATGATCCGCATCTATCGTATCGTGTCCTACAATTGTAATAAATTAGCTATATCCGAAAAAATGAAAATATGATTAACCTAAAATAATCATAGTTTATTTAGTACTTTATGTAGCCGTTTTCTTCAGTGTTGCAGCAGTACCAGAGGCATTTGACGTGTTCAAATTTATGGTCAGTGCCCACTACGCAGCGTCCTCCGCCTCAGTATTAGCTTCCGTTGCCATCACCGTCGACAGATACATTGCTATAAGCAGACCGTTCTTTGGGCGTCAAATATTTAATGTACGTCGCACTGTAAGAATTATTGTAGCACTGTGGATTACGTCCTTAAGCTTAGGTGGAGGTTTTGTAAGTATACGCCATGCGTTCTTGGTCATGTTATACTTTAATAATTTGTATATTTATAACTGCAATTATAATTTGTAATTGTATTATTTGTAATTTTTATATTTGTATTAATTTTATCGGAAAAAACAACAATCGATGTGACATATCTATGAATATTGAAAATTGAGTGCTCCGTTATTTCTATGAATCCCTACGGACCTTTACCACTTAGGCCCTACCTCACACTCCTTTCTCATAATATACTTCCGGCCAACTCATCCCTTCCTGGGCTCACCTTATGATGTTAACACATTCTTTGTCCGCAGGAACGTAATGGTTTATCCCTTGAATTGGAACTGTGCACAGAAATCTGTAGCTCAAGGAATAAACCTGTCAGGAAAACCAACTCCTGAATTTGTAACAAAAACCAATTAGCCACCTTAAAGCCTTTTTTAACTTTTATTGAAGTAATGGATTCTTTTAGGGACACTTCCTACCAAACGACTGTTATTGGACACTCAGTGAAACTTACTTTATATAAAATAAAACTCAAATTTAAATGTAAAATAACAATTTTTACGTATGATTCATCCTATTTTCTGATTACTAATTTTTTATGTTTAGATTTATTATAATTTTTAAAATATGACTAAAACTCTATTTACAATAATCTTATTCAATTACTTCCTAGTTGTTTGTTAAGTCACTTCATTGTAAGCAAATTTTATTTATGGCCTAAGCCTTGTCTAATTTTATTCAATGAATTTATTTTTGTTTTCAAACAAAAAATTATTTAAATTTAGGATCAAATCTTGTTTTAAAATTAAACACAACCTTCCCCCAAACATTTATATGTAATTATTTTACTATATAATTACACATTAGGATTTCTTTTTTACGTTAATCCCCTTATATTTAAACTAGGCTATCTGCTTTCCATTTAACCCAGGCCTTAATTTAAACACGCTATTCTCCTTGTAATAATACACACAAAAAGCATAATAATTCCCCAAAATCTCATCATATCTTTTATATTTCTAATAAAATTTATTCTTATTTATTTCTAACATGCGTTACCTAAATGAAAACAAAAATATGTCAATCTGGCAAATATTCACGTAAAAGTGTGGTAAACTTTTACATTGGCATTTGGTTATACCTATTGAAAAATATTTACTTAAACACAATTATAATCATTAGTTTCTTTATGTAACCGATAAAGAATCTATATGATTTGTTTAGGAAATAAAGCCATGTTGAACATGTTTTACTCAATTATATAATTTATCTCCATTTCATACAAATGGTTGAATAGAGAGACAATTTGGAAAAGTTGATCTTTAATTTAGTTAGCCTGAGTGGTTTGTTTCTCTGAAGGCTTTTTTTTTTGCTGGTTGTTAAATTGGAATCAATATGGATAGATATAAAGAAGGCGTCTTCAAATTCATTAATTCCGGGGTTTTATAAATTCACATTTTGCAGCTCGAGGTGGTGATATATATATATATATATATATATATATATATATATATATATATATATATATATATATTAATATGGTGATATGTTTTCTTGTAATATAGTTAATAAATTGAAATTGTTTCAAAAACAAGAATACTTTTAATGCATATATTTATTCAAAACTTTTCGCCGAAAAAAAAGTATCAGCATCTTCAGGAAAATAATTTTTTGTTAGATAATTATTTTCCTGAAGATGCTGATACTATTTTATCGGCGAAAAGCTTTGAATAAATATATGCATTAAAAGTATTCTTGTTTTTGAAACATTTTCAATTTATTATAATATATATATATATATATATATATATATATATATATATATATATATATATATATATATATATATATATCAAACATCGTAACACTTCCGTATCACATCTTGCATTATTTTATGGTCTTTGTCACATCTTTTGACTCATAACTTATAATCTCCACTCCTGTGCACTTACATTTTCAATACTTATTTTGTTTTGGTTTTTTTAGAGCCTTTTACGTTGTATGATGTTTTGATTTGAATTTCAAATTTTGTTAAAACAATTTATTTTTTAAATTTCTTCAAGTTCATTTACTACCTTTTTCTATTTTAGCAAGTCTTCTTGACAGCAGCGCCTTTTATGCTCCTGCTGAAAGATTTTATAAACCAGATTTTTTTTATCCAAATATAGCTTTATATATTGAGAGCCTGAATTTTAGGCTCCGAATTTCAGGTTCATTTTGTTTTTCAACATATTTTAAAATTATGATTCAATAAATTCGGTCCTAGCCTACCCTAACCCTATCCATACCCTTTCCTTACCCTACCCTTACCCTTTCCTTACCCTTTCCTTACCCTTTCCTTACCCTACCCTTACCCTTTCCTTACCCTACCCTTACTCTACCCTGACCATACATTTACCCTTTCCTTACCCTACCCTTACCCTATCCTTACTCTACCGTTACTTTTTCCTTACCCTACCCTTACCCTATCCTTACCCTACTTTTACCCTTTTCTTAACCTACCCTTACCCTACACTAACCTTTCCTTATCCTATCCTTACCCTTTTCTTACCTTTTTCCTTAGCCTAGCATTACACTACCATTACCCTATCCTTGCGCTTCCCTTACTTTACCCTTACCCTACCCTGCCCTACCCTACTTACATTTATCTTCGCCTAATTTACAATTTTTTAATCTTTTTTTTAATTCTTAAAAATCTAGGCACTTTGACGTAGATACCTATCCTTTACAATTACGAAGGTTTTTGAAACGGTCAATTTGGCCGTTGCAGCATGTCGAAAGGCGATATTAATGTCGATAGAAGTCGATAAGATTCAGATCAATATTAATTACTTTAAAGTTTTATTCTAATATGTACAATACCACCAAATTAGATCTCATGATTTTATTGTTTCATTCATACAAACTGTAATTGTTTTAGATTGTATGTATCACACAACCAGGAGATTTAAACGACATTTACTGTTTATTACTACCAGTTTTGCAGTTCTTTATACCAATAGTAGTCAACTTTGTTCTTTACATACTCATTTCTTTTAAAATTTGGCGATCTTGGAATTTGCATATAGGTGGGGGTGGAGCAAAAGTGTCACTTCCTGCCCAGAATTCCTTCAAAAGTGGCCTTGGTATATCAGGTACTTAGAGAAATAAATTTTGTAAAATACATTTGTAGATTTTCGTATAGTTAAATAATTACTTAATATTTGAACAAAATCTTAATATTGTTCTTTGATTTTTTTTAATAACACAAATACAGTTATAAATATGTTTACTAAATGTTTTAACTTTTTTTCATCTTGAATTAGGATTAAAATATAAAGTGTCAGAAAGATTTAAATAAATAAATTCAAATACAACATAAACAACACAGTGGCAATATTGAAATAAAACTATTAACAATGACCACTACTTCCAAAAACAAATACAGTAAACTCCCGATTATCCGTGGAATAGGGTGGCCCGGCAACGCCGGATAACGAATTCCCCGGATAATCCGCTAAGAACAAAGAATACGCAAAACAATCGTGAATCGATTATTATAACATAAGTTACACAAATAATGACCCCGGTTAATGCAATTCACAAATAATCTTCAGAGGACAAAATAAATACAGAAAATAATTTAAAATGTCGATGTATTATAACATGTACATTTATATATCTAACTATTTACAATACGTACATAAGTATATGTCAAAAGTAAGTATGTATGTACATATTTAATTTCCTTTACAAATAATACAAAAAAATCTGTCATTTTCGTTTGTTTTTTCGTGAACATTGATTTAGCTTTAATGTGAGATCTAACCATTTTGTCGCACAGTGTTTACTTGTGTCACAAAGCCATAAAGATCGATATGACAGACATAGATAATGCATATGTCACGTCCTAGACTATTTATAGCCGAGATTAGCTGACATTTGTATACAATCTTATGATACGCATTAGGTTTTCGGCCGTCCAAGCATTTTGTCATTGTCTCTTATATACAGTAGTCTGCTCACCCTTTTTTTTCGCTGGCCCGCGTCGGGATGCTTCTCTTTCAATATAGAAATTAGTACGTACATATTTACATATCTATTCCCTTCATCTTAACTTCTATTAAGCCTAATATGTATTTACGCCGTAATTCACGATTTGGAAATTTAAACCCATGAATATGATTGGAATAAAAACTGGATATATGTAAAACAATGGCAGACCCCGGATAATCCGCAAACCGGTTAAACCGCCCACGGATAATCGGGAGTTTACTGTATAAAACTTATCCAAATTTAAACCCTCTCTTTTTCTTATTTAAAATGTCACCATCTTCAGAGGAATCAATTACAAAATTACTGGACTTTAAAGTCTAGTTTGTAATTTTAATGCAATACGCTCAATAGATTGTAATTCTTTAGTACAGTCTGATAATGACGACTTGCCACTCAAAATGTACATAAGCTTAATAAATTAAACAAAAATATACAAAGTTCAATTAAAACTTTAGGTTTAAGTTTAAGTCTGAGGTAATATATAGGCTATACAATGATATTTTTTGAATGTACTATAAATTTGAGAAATGCTTTTAGGATGCTTTTTTTAAATGTAAATTTGAAATTTTCAAATTAAAGTACTCTTTCCCGCTTAAAACTGACAATATCAAGTGGTTAGTAAAAAAAAAGACTTCTTGTTGGATATATGTTCCATTTTAAAACCTTTCAATCCAACGCTTTAATGGTAAGTTTTATTCACGAGGTTGTCTGTAACAACTCTTAAACATAATGTTTACTAAATAACGTATACAAAGTAAAAAAGCTCTTTCCTTTTTATCTATCTACATAGATAATTATAAATTTATTAACTTATAATACATATCATATTACGTACGGAATATCATTTCATAATATCTAAAATGTTCAATATCAGATTTTAATTTCAGAAAAATGAATTATTATACACCTATCCGAGATGAAATTATTATTTTTAAAACCAAAATATTTTATGCATTATTTATTTCATTGATATGGTTATTTTTACAGACATTTTAAATCTAATATGTGCCATTATTGATTAAACAATGCCCCACCGTAGATAATGTCCACGTTCTTTAATTTTCAATACTTTAATGATACCTTGCTTTCGCGATTATTTATTTTAAATATGATTGTCTAATCTACTGACGTCAGTCACCTCTTCAGGTCTTCACATGACGTCATAAGTACTGTATTATTATTTAATCCACTGAAATCTCCAATTTGAAAATAAATAAACGCAATAAAGAGATTGTAAAAGTTGAGAAAATTTTATATGCGTTGATATTTTTATTAGTGAATATCAGTTTGTAAATTTAACATGTTTTTTATATGTTCAATACTTTTTATTCATCCACTCAAGTTCAAATACTTTTTTTTTAACTTGTAGTGGATGGCATTTGATGTAATTACAGCTATTTTTTCAAATATTAATTCAATAATTTTATTTAATAATGGATTAATTTGAGTTGTATTTGAGAGAAAAACTTTTCACAAAAGGAGCAAGGTATCCAATATAGTTATTAGGTCCCATTTGGCTTCAAACAAGTGATATTATATGATTTTATACATAGGCCACGTAGTAAAAGAAATGTTTTACAGCATAGCTTATGTTACTTTATTTATAATAATTGTAATTATTTAATACAAAGTAACTAAAAGTAACGATCTTTTTGCTTGTTAAAATGATAGAAGAAAACAACTCTTTCTTTAGGAATGAACAACATTATTTGTTGGTTCCTTTTACTTTTCATTTCAACAATGGTGGATGACTGATTAAATAATTTACAATTGTCAACAATTACATTTCAGAAATGCTACTGAAAAGCAGTAAATGATAATTTTGGAATGGAGTATACAACTAGTACACAATTTTAAAACCACAATATATATTTTCTCAATAACTTATTTTGAATTTTTCTCTTTTACCTTCGACATAGTTTTACTTGATATAGTAGATTAGGTATTTATATTTATGCTTAAGATAAAATAAATAATACCATTTCAACACCTTAAATTGATGACGTTTTTGTTTTAGTTGCTGTTGTATGTGAGATCGTGTGTATGATTAAAATAAATAATACCATAACGTATTATTGATATGTATTTTTGTTTTAGTTGCTGTTGTATGTGAGATCGTATTATGCTGGGGACCAATAAATGTTACAAACATTTTACTAAAGTATGGTCTCATTGAGGTACCTTCGGTGACACTATACAGCTTCGTGTGTTCTATATATTTGCTCTCTACAGTTATCAACCCGCTATTATACAGTGTTGTCTCGGTAAACTTCAGAAAAGGACTTCTGGTAAACTTCACCTAGTAAACCCATTACTAGCTACTCTGTAGTAAATATAGTAAAAACATTTATTATATAGTTAAAATTAGTTTTGTGCTTTCCTGATATTAAAACGTTATTATTCATCATTGAAAATATTAAAAATTATATCATATACCTACTATTAGAAAAAAGGTTTAATATGATTAAAACTACAAACATTTGTTACATTCTGAAAATTTTTAAGAAAAGACAATAGGACAAATAAAATTCAACAGAAATATATATATATATATATATATATATATATATATATATATACATATATATATTAAATATGGTAATATGTTTTCTTGTAATATAGTTAATAAATTTAAAATATTTCAAAAACAAGAATATAGTGCATATGATTTAATTTTGTAAAAAGTAGTACAAATGATTTAATTTTGTAAAAATATTTTATTAGATAATTATTTTCCTGTAGATACTGATACTATTTTATCGACGAAAAGCTTTGAATAAATATATTCATTAAAAGTATTCTTGTTTTTGAAATATTTTTAATTTATTATATATATATGAAGTTGATAAATTACTATTGTAAATACTTTTATCCACCACTAAGTGCAATAATTTTACCTTGTTGTGATGAGGCACCTTTCGGTCACTAAACCATTGTTGAATCACTGATTACTTTTCTTGTGTAGATGTTCGGACCGTGATGTTGGTATTTGTTGATGTTACACGCATTTTCTCTTGATCTGCGTGTATGATGTTTTTATGCACTATGTCTTCTGTATATGTGGTCTGTAGGTTCATTAAATTGTTGTGTGTGTTTTTATAAATGTGGTATTTTTCTAGTGAGTTTAATTCTATTCGGTTATTATTTATTTCAAGTATGGTTAGGTTATTTTCGTAGTTTGTTATTTCATGTACATGTGATATTAGGTGTGCTGCAACATTTGATACTTTTGCATTTTTATTTTTGAATGCTCTGTAATGTTCTTCGAATATTATTTTAAATGATCTGGTCGTTTTCCCTATTTATAATGCATTGCAGTCGTTACATGTAATTTTGAAAACTCCTGATAGGTTATGTTTTTCTGTATTTGTTTTGTGGTTTGTGTTATTAAGATATTTTATTATTTTGTTGTTTGGATTGTAAGTTGGAGTGTAGTATTCTTTGTTGTATATATTTGTTAGTTTTTCTATTTTGTTATTGCTGTATTTATATTTTAGGTAGATTGTTTTATTTTTATTATTTTTGTGTTCAGGTTGTAGTGTTGTGTTGAGCTTAGGTTTTTTTGTAAATTTATTGTATGTTTTTATAAGGTGTTTGTTGTATAAATTTTCTATTGCTATTTTTGTAATGTTATTTAATTCTTCATTTAATTCTTGTTTGTTATCTTGTGTGTATTTTATTGCTTTATTTATCATTTTACGTGTTAATTTTGTGTGTCTAGGGGTGGTTAGATTTGTAGTGTATTGTGATGTTGTTGGAAGTAGGTTTTCTGTGTACTGTAGTTTCTATTTTATTGTTATTTATATTTAATGTGATGTCAAGATAGTTAATTGTTCTGTCTCGACAGTGAATTGTATGTTTTCGCTGTATATATATTGTTTGTTTATTATTATGATGTGTTCGTTGTGAATGTTGGGTTGGTATATTACAAGTATCGTCTACGTATCTTTTCCATAGTAAAATATTATGTGTGTTTAGTTTAGGTTTAATTATTATTTGTTCAAAGTGTTGTAGATATATTTCTGACATGACGGATGATATGGGTGATCCCATTGGGAGTCTTGTTGTTTGTTGATACTATTTATTGTTAAATTGGAAGTAATTTTGGTAACATATGTGTTTTGTTAGTGTTATGATAATATTTATTGTGTTTTCTTTTTCGTTATTGTGTATTAGTTTGTTTTCATTATTTCTATGGTTTCTTCTATTGGGATACTAGGGTACATGTTAGTTATGTCATAACTTATTATTTTAGTGTTGTTGTTTGTTTCTATGTTTTTTATTTTATTAATTTAAAAAAATGGACAATGTAAAATATCAATATATATATATATATATATATATATATATATATATATATATACCCACACAACCACGCACACACACACACACACACCACAAATATATATATATACCCTGTATAAAGAGAGTGACGGAGATTAAAAATGAGGGAGAGAGTCAATCTAGTTCTTAAATATATGTACATATTATTATAAATATATATATATATATATATATATATATATATATATATATATATGTATATATACTATATATAGTAAGATATTACTATATATTGTACTTATATTATATTGCTTATATTGCGATATTACTTATATTGTAAGATATTGTAGATGAAATTTTTTCTTGTTAAATATATTTCCTTGTATAATATTTTCGTTAGGAAGAATATATATTTGAATAAAATAAATATTTTTTAATAAAATTATATTTTAAAATATATAGCACCTTCTTATAAAATATCCAATATAATAGCTTTAAAATTGAAAGATAAATATAATTTAAAAAATATTTATACTATGAAAAACACCTATCATCTAATAGACAAATTCAAAACAAAAATAAATAATTAAATTAAATTAATGGTATTTAATATAAGTGATATGTATACAAATATACCTTTAAATGAAATATATAATATAATAAAAGATAACATAACACTATATAAAATAGATAAATAATAAATGCTTGAAATAATTAATGTAACTAAAATAATACTAAATTAAAATTCGTTTACTATATTAACAAAATTTACAGCCAAGATCATGGTTTAGTAATGAGATCACCTCTATCCGGTACCATGTCCGAAATGTTTTTACTCTATATATTGACGAAGAAATAAGTGGAATTATTATCACTACAGTGATCGCGCATACATAAGTAACGTGAATGGTAGAAAAGTTCACTAATATAATCCACATTGAAATTGCTTCTTAAATAAAATATTTGTTTCTTATAAGCGTTTTAGATGTTTAAGGGGTTTTATATAAAACAAATGTGGTAAAAAAAACATTTTTTATTGTAGTACAAAAATCTAATATATAGCATAAATCTAAGTTAGGTCATATTTTCCATTTGTGTGCTGTACATGTAAAAAAATGCAAAAATAATATAAAAGTAGAAAAGACCCTTGTCAAAATCAGTTTTAATTGTATTATAATAGGTATTATTAAGTTATAGAACGTTAGATAAACCTGTTATTCTTTGGTAGTAACATGAATCGTCCTTGCAACTTGATAGTTTTTAATCTGCACACTCGTTGAAAACACTCTTTTGATGCTCAGGACAGACCCAATTATGACAACAATGGACTATGGTACAGTAATGTAGATGATGGATTATATATTTCCACAAACAATGCTATATCTAAACCTAATAATTAACGACATAAATAATATACACAATAAAATACAGTTTATATATGAAATTGAAAAACGTATTGCAATACATTTTTTAGATATCATTATTTATAAAGATAATAATAAATTCAATTTTGCAATTTACAGAAAACCTACTCAAACAGATAAATTAATACCTAACTACTCAAACTATCCACATATTTAAAAAATGGTAGGTTTATTTAGTTTATTTTATAGATTGAATTTCGTTTAATAAAATAAATAAGTTAACAGAAATGAATATTTCATACCAAATAGCACCCAAAAATTGATATAAAAAGAAAACAATTATCAAATTTTTTGATAATTAAAAATTAGGTGACATTATAAACAAAAATAACTATACAACAAATCCTAACGAAAATATATGGTCTCAATTAATAATCACCGGTTACGAAATTAAACCAATTGTAAAACTATTTAAACACACGAACATCATAATAGTTTTTTATACGAACAATAAAATAAATATTATATTAAATATAATAATTAAAATTATACAAATATTAAAATTAATAAATTGGATATAAGTGGTATTTATAATTTCAAATTGTCAATTTGTCATAACTACAATATAAGACGAACTAAAAATAAAATAAAAGATAGATATAAGGAACATTTAAATACATACATAAAACCTAAAATATATAAATCCAATTCATCAAAAAATATTATTGAAAATAAATTAAATTTTTCGGAAATTAACAGTACAATATCAAATAAACACAGGCCTATAAAACAAGAATTACAAATTAATATCACTGAACATTTAGAAGTATATAAAAACAAAAATACTAATAAAATCGAATCATAACACTAATTTTAGTATATTCGATGATATCTTAAAATTAAAAGATAAAATAAATAGAAAGTATTGACAATTGTGTAATCAAGCCGATACAATAAGCATTGGCTGATCCTTGGGACAACTTGCAATTATATGAACAGTACAAATGTAGTCATGGTACTATGTGGTACTTATATGTTTGAGAATGCTAATACTACAAATCAGCGAAAAGCTTCACGTATTTAACATAATAAAAGCGCGTTTTAATATATTCTTATATTGTTATTTATGAAAATATTATTCAACCATATATATATATATATATATATATATATATATATATATATATATATATATATATATATATATATATATAACAACAAATTGTTTTATATACATTTACAAATCCTTAATAACTTATATGGATATATTTCTGTTAATTTACTTATTTTAATACGTATTCATTTAAATTGTGCTTCTTTTATACTTTCATTTTTATCTACATTAGCATTTTCGGCAAACCATAAGTATCAATGCTCTCATTTAGTACAAGGATAGATTTCATGTTGCACTATATTATCATTATGTTTTCCTATTTGTGGTTTAGTTTATTGTCTAACAGTTTGTTTGTATTTTATGTTTTTAATTTATTTCAAATATTTTATTAGGTGTTTAACAGTTTTTTCAATAACTTAATTTTTTGTTCTTTATTTTAAAGTATTTTTGGTACTTTAAACAATTGTTCTTTGCTTCTATCCTTGCCAATATCAAAGGTTGTTTCAGGGTCTAAGCTTTGTTGTCTGTGTTTTAATTTTTTTTTAATCATCAATAAATAAGTTATATTTAATTGAAATACTTACTTTACACAAAATTTAAATTTGTTATTAAATTTATTATTATTGGAATAAAGATTTCATAACTAAATTAAAACTATTTATTTAAAATCATTAGTAGTAAGAGCATAATGTTTTGCATTTATTTAATACATAAATTTTGAATAATTCTTTAAACATATCACATTTACATACACACGCGCGCGTGCACCCACAAAATAATCTTATTATGTATTTCAAACTATTGAAATATATCTATTATTGTAGAAAAATACACCTTAGGAGATTATTTGCATACATAAATATTATGTTTTTATCATTCTACTGTAATAATAGAAAATTAATAACAATAATAAATAACTCATGAAATTTGTGTTAGTCATGTTTTAAATATCCTATATAAACTACATTTATTTTTTCCTTTGCAGAAACTATATAAAGACGTCACGAAACTTGGTTCTTGAAGGTATTTGCTAAAGTTAGAATATAAAAGTGTGCTATGTATTACAAAAACAATATTATTGTACTAAATAAACATGTGAATTAAGTAACGAAATTAATTTCACCAACAAACCTATGAAAATCTAACAAATTAAATGAAATTGTGTATATGAATTTAAACAAATCAAAAATAAACAATATTGGTAGATTTACGAATATCTAGTTATTGGCTCAATTTCATGGTTTAAAGGATGTACCTAACTGTTCAGCAAACAGCCTAGGACCCTTCAAACACAGTACAATTCTTCATATATTGTTAGGCGCTGCACAGACGTAAATGGTAACAGATTTCACTTTCCTTTACTGGGCTCAACCAACCAAAGATGTATTTGTTGCAGGCAGTAAAGAAGAACTTAATTTTAGTTAAATATATTTAGTGTACATATTTCTCGGTAACTATTTGCTGGACTCAATATTTAGAAACTTTGCAAAATAAGAGTTAATTTGATTATTATTTATAAATTAAGATATTTTATAAACTTTTCTTTAACTAAATGGGTGATGATGAAATAAAATGAACGCTTCCCGAACGGAACATAGTTCTTCTTTATTAAAAAATAATTAGGCAAATTGTGAAAACAAAACCAAATCTCGTGCTTTAATTATTATTAATTATTATTGAATTTATATTAGCAATAAATAAATTCAAATAATTGTAAAGAATATAAAAGTAGGGTGCGTGGATGTGTGTGTGTGTGTGTGTGTGTGTGTGTGTGTGCGTATGCGTGTGCGTGCGTGTGTGTGTGTGGGTGGGTGGGTGTGTGTGTGTGTGCGTGCGTGCGCGTGTGTATATGTATTTATCGTTATATTGAAAGAGAATAAGAGACATTGAAAAAGGAGGAAGAGGGTGAGAAACCTAGAGAGAGATAGAGAGAGAGAGAGAGATGATTGCAAACGTTTAGTTAAGGTCAAGGTCTGTAAAGTAAGGCAGTTTAATGGTTCTCTAGGGACATGACTAAATTACTCTCCGAGTTGTAATGAATTTTTATTTTGTAAATATTGTTCGCCGCGTGTGGGAGGGTTAAGCCATTTCGTCTACGAGCCATCGTTGGGAACAAAATTCTCAAGAAATTAATTATGGTTTAAATTATAATGGTTTAACACATAACTTTCAATATCCTAATTCATTCTTTGAGGTTAAGCCTATCAGAGATAATATTATTTCTCATGAAAAACTACCTTTGTATTGCAGCAAACATATGACTAATTATATTACAGGATTAACTATATTAGTGCACTACATTTACATTAATAAACTATGTGTCTCTTTTATTCGAACTAAAGATATATTACAATACAATAAATATATATTAATATAAATACCCAAATATATTAAAATTTCAAATATCTCGTTAGTTACATGTTTTAGCCAGGTCCCTTTAAAAGGAAGAAGTGGGCCTTCTATAGCGCCTTCACTACACTAACGGTTTGATTCCAATTCGATCGATAAAAAAAATTAAAAAATAACTCTTAGTAAACCCCTAATATGGTTTACATTATATTTGTTATGCATAAATACACACAATTATACTTTAAGGCCCTGAAGCCGGCAGACTTCAACAGGATGGCACAGAGTTGCCTGGTTGGTAATTTTGCTCCTGATCTTGGATTTTGTCACCCTATCTCGGCCCGTTCTTGTACCCAAATTTACTCTTGAATACAAATAACAAATATATAGTTAATTGCAAAACTTCATTACAATTTTATTTTTAAAAACCTGTTTAATATTGATAATCAAGATCTCCAATATATTTATACAATATTATAAATTGCTTTACCAGAGTTTATTTGATCATGTCTCTTTCAGATTAATATAACTGGGATATATATATATATATATATAAATACATTTTTATAACACTGCATATCCCGAAGTTTGTTACCAAAAATACTGTACAGCTATGGACTTGGCTCATATGATTCTAGTTCAGCAGTTATATATAATGTGGCTTGTCGTAAACCTGTTGTTTCTAATTTGAATTGGAATAGTTTTCCCGTGAGGTGCTGCGCTCTATCGGAACTGGAAATAAACTGTCGGTTTATGTATCTTAGCATTTAACTTTAAATCCTGATTATATATTTTTTTTACAAAACAACACAAATGTATCAATATTTTCCCATGAAGTGTTGTAGCTGGTTTTTTGAGCACTTATATCTCATGATACTGTATGTTAAATTCCTTGTTCAGGTAGATTATTTTGGGCTGCCCAGATATTTCAGCAGGCAACTAACAATAGGCTTACAACGTCAGCCTGACTGCGAATAAGGGTTTATTTTCTTTGAGTCATTATTGCATTATATTTTGAATGCTATAATTTTGCGTGTATTCCTGTATTAGGCATATAATTTTAGCAGACAAGTAAGATATATTTTGTTCAGTTTAACTTTAATATATCAGTCTACTCTTGTAGTCATATGCTGTACAGTTATACCATGGGTTAATTTATTCTCTCAACGCTGATGTATTGTCTCTAAATATACATTATAGCCTTTGTGATGTGGTTTGAAATTAGAATGGCGAATATCGAGCTTTAATATTGCTTTGGATGTTATATGAACTAATTAACAGGAAGTGTAAAAACAAGCATTGTGCAAAAGGCAAAGCGAAACCAGATCCTAATCGAATTACGTTTGAGCTCGACTCTCAAAGATACAAGATAAAACAAAATGCCACAACGTTATTGGTTATCTGATGTGCGACAGTAATCTTGAATGTAAAATTGTTCGTTTTCTAATCTATTATGCAATTGCTTGACAAATATTTTTTTTAATACTCAAAAAAAACAATTTAAAATATGTCCAAATTGAAATAATAATAAAGTAAAAAGCCTGAAACGAGGTATATTTGCTGAACAGTAAAACACTGTTAAGTTCACATAACAATGGCTCTGTTACTAACAACGGAAATTTATTGAATTTTATCTTAACAAATTTTACGTCATATGTAAAAACTTATTAACTAATACAGCCAATCACTTTGATATATGAGATTTAATTTAATCATTTGCACAAAAGCCTGGATTAAGTTTGCTTAATTCGCTAAGATAAATTAATAAAAGTAATTCGCTCTTCATTTAATTTTTGCTCACAGATCGGCTTACTTGCAAGTCTGTGAGAAAACATATTATGTGTTATTAAATTTTCTATCCTGGACAAAATTAGTTGCTATCATTGTTACACACTTTCGAGTGAATGCTTAGTGGCGGTTTACAATTCCTTCCGTGTCTGTTTTTATCTGTGGGATAAGTAGCTATCAATTAGTAAATGGTGTTTATTTCATGTATTACTGGTCATTTACCCCCTTGTACACCTACCCTTGTTACCTACTCAGGTGTACAAACGAGCAAAAAAGGTTCCGAAAACCTACCCATTACTGAAATTACTTTTTTGTTCTTGTTCATATTTTTCTGACCAGCCGTTAAATTTTGTGACGTATTAGAAAGATTTTTAAGTAATACCTTATCACATAAAATGTAAATTTAAAGGTGTAATTATATTAAATAAAAATATATTTTACGTTGGTAAAGTTTTACTGTGTATATATAAACAGTGATGACTGTCGTTTTGCTTATTACAGTCCTTCTATTAGTTCACACTATTCCTAAATATATTTATATATCTTGTTCGAAAATTTCAATCGTTAACAAAATAGGCTACTGTTTTATTCCTCTACTGAAGTTTAATTACATTCTTATAAATTTACAGTGGATGACGCTTGATGTTATTATACTTTTTTCAAAATTTAATTCATTAATTAAAGCTTTTGAGATAATTTTAGTTATATTTGAGAAAACAATCTTTCCACAAAAAAATAGGCAAGCTATGCATTATAGATATTTCGACGCGTTTGGCTTAAAATAAGTGATAACATAAGATTTCATTAAACATCTGATTTTATGTTATAGGTTTTGAGATAGAACAGCTGTTTTAACGCATAAACTATGATACTTTAATTACAATTATTGTAATTACTTAATAAAAAGTAACTAAAATAAAACTATTCTGTGTTGACCCTAGTAAAAATTGACTTTAAAGATTTGCGTTTACATTACTTGTTTTAATAAAGATATGTTTACTACACTTTTTACTGTAAAAACTGAACATTTCCAAAACATCTTTAGTCTTTGCGCCTAAAGCATAATTTTTAAAGCGAGAATCTTTTTTTCCTTTTTCGCTAAGAAAAATGTAAAGCTGCATCATTGTCAACGGTAATAGGGAGAAATATTTTTCAAGCTTATCACATGCGCAGTGGAGGAATCTTTTAACATTCAAGTCAAAAAGAGGAAATACGACTAAAGCTTGATTTCCTTTTCCGATATTGGAATGGTAATGCTATTCTATAGATGAAATTAGTATCTGTGATTTGAAACAAATATTTGTTACAAGTTTTGACAATGAAATATTTATTGTATAGTAGGTGTTAACGTGCACACGTGTAGAGCATTGGTTACCGTTAGCGAAACAATAGGGCAATTTAATTATATTT
This sequence comes from Prosapia bicincta, assembly GCA_036971475.1. Taxonomy (NCBI): domain Eukaryota; kingdom Metazoa; phylum Arthropoda; class Insecta; order Hemiptera; family Cercopidae; genus Prosapia; species Prosapia bicincta. The sequence continues at coordinate 14,605,884 of JBAIZL010000006.1, read as the reverse complement.
AAAAGATTATTCTGTACAAATTAGAGCTAAATATTCATGTTAGCTCATCTTGTATTTAATGCATAAATGCATGTAACAACAGAGCAATCAAACACTACCTAATTACCGATTTAATCTTCCAGCTTTGTTTGCCACATAAACCCAGTCTTTATTTGTGGGTGGTATCACATAGGACGTAATTGTATTAGGCTATTAAACTGTGTCTGTAATTTTGTGTGTGTGTGTGTGTGTGTGTTTGTGTGGGTTTGTATTTAGGTGCGTGTGTTTGTGTGTGTTTTGTGTGTGTGTGTGTGTGTGTGTGTGTGTGTGTGTGTGTGTGTGTGTGTGTGTGTGTGTGTGTGTGTGTGTGTGTGTGTGTGTGTGTGTGTGTGTGTGTGTGTGTGTGAGTGTGTGTGTGTGTGTGTGTGTGTGTGTGTGTGTGTGTGTGTGTGTGTGTGTCTGTGTCTGTGCGTCTGTCTGTGTGTGTGTGTGTGTTTGTGTGTAAGTGTGTGTTTGTGTGTGTGTTTGTGTGTAAGTATGTGTGTGTGTGTGTGTGTGTCAGTGTCTGTTTGAGTGAGTGTGTGTGTGTGTGTGTATGTGTTTTATATATATATATATATATATATATATATATATATTTATTTATTTATTTATTTATTTATTTATTTATTTATATATGTGTATTTATATTAAATGTTACTACAATTATCTGATTCACGAATCTTGTAGTCCACTACGTTCGGTAAAAATTAATTAATCATTTTAACATTAGTTAAACAATATTGGTTTTAAAACAAGTAATTTAAAATTTATTTTTAAAGTCAATTGGTACTTAAATCAACAGAGACATATTTTATTTTAGTTGATTTTTATTTTATAATTACAAATAATAAAAATATGTCTTGACATTTGTTAGAATAACAATATTAATTATTCACTTTAAAATTAGTTTATAACTCTCCCAACTTTAAATTTTGTAAATTTATAAAAACTTACTATTGTAAACCTGCCTTTAAAGCCATCACCGTTTAAACTAACAACTCCAAGCAGATAACACTGATGTAGATCGCCTAAGAGCGATCGAAAGCTTGTGTCTCAGTAAGTTTGTAAGTCTCAGGAATGACATAGACAGCCTGTGTGTGTCGTGGGTGAAGCCGTATCTACCCAGTGAGGAGACGAGTATGAATGTTGTATGTGCGTGAGCCTGTTTGTAGAGCCTTGTGGCTGTTTCGGAGGTATTGTTTGATGAAAGGCACTTTCAAGTCAGTGTGAAGCACAGTTAATCTTGTGCATCTAGGTGACTTCGTGATTATTCGCAAAACCCAGTTACTCCAGAACCCGATTTTTTTTTTTTTTTTTTTTTTTTTTTTTTTTTTTTTTTTTTTTTTTTTTTTTTATTGTCTGGGTCCTCCAAACCCTTCCAGCTCTCGTGACAGCCAACCTCTAGCGAGCTACCTCCGTCTCTCATACGCATGCGGTTAGTATCCATACCGCGAGTGAAGGAAACGTAATTGATTGCGCATGAACCAAGCTCATAATCTCTTTCCAAGGATAATCAGAAGATAGTGAAACGAAATAGTACGGTAAGTGTCGCGATAATAGCGGGATGAAAAAACCTGGCAAGAAAGAAACCCTGCCAGGAAAAATCCCGCCACAGATCATGCAGGAACCCTGGGGGCTTGGATCACCTTATGCTAAGGAATAAGGAAAGGTATTACCTTGCAAATACCTTGTTATTGAGTCTATGGCAGGAATGACATGCACCTCTTCTTCTGCTGCCTACTCGTTTCGAGCAGCAATCGAGTAGCATGCAATCAAATTAGTACTTCCGTTGGAGCTAAGCTGCGGCCCTGGAGATATGCCCCTGGGTCACCTAGAACATAACTGTGAAGCAGAATTTATTAGTATGTATATATTTTTTTTAACCCGGGTCTGAGCCCCCAAATCCGCCCAGCCCTCGTGGCAGCCAGTCTCTACCGAGCTACTTCCGTCTCACATGTGCTTGCGGTTAGTATCGCTACCGCGAGTGAAGGAAACGTTACTGATTTCTCATGAACCAAGCTCATAAGCTCTTTCCATGGATAATCAGGAGATAGTGAAATGAAACAGTACGGTAATTGTCGCGCTAAAAGCGGGATGAAAAAACCTGGCAAGAAAGAAACCCTGCCAGGAAAAATGCAGCGACAGATCATGCAGGAACCCTTTACACATTTTAACGTTTTTGTGGACGCTGCTATCTGTATTGCTTATTACTAACTACGTTTGTCAGCCTTCAGCAAGTTTGGCATTTTGTTGTACGGTGCTGCTCCTATCGGGCAACTCTACAAAAGTGAAGAATAATGCAATCGGCAGTATGTTGAAACTGAAAACTAGCTATACTGAAACTTTTCATTTTCAATCAATAACTTTAAAGTAAACCTTTCTGATACAGTTACTATCAAAATGTATTTCGTTCGAAGTTATAGAACGAAATGAAGGAATATGAGTATTATTAAATGTATTGCCAGAATTTTTTATTAAGTTGAAACATGGTAACTAATGTTGCATTTTTACATTTACTCACTAATCAATTTTTTCAAGCCAATCATGCACTCGATAATTCTGTATTTTATTCCTTATAGATTTTTTCTTGTCTTATTGTAATATATTGTTTAGTTATCTACCATTATTCCCTTCTATTTGTATAACCTTCTTTTTTACTACTTTTACATTGTTCTGTGCGTTGTTTTTATGAAATTACTTTCTTTATACTTCTAAATACAAAGATCGCCAATGTTGTAATATACAATAGTGCTAAATCTTATTTCTCTTGTAGTTTCTATTTGTCACTGATATAGATCCTCTTAACAAAGTAAATATTTCAGTAAAGCTACGTTCAGGGTAAACTTATTGTTAAATGATGATTAAATACGTTTTTGACCCAGATAATGGTCAACATTTGTCCCAACTCGTTTAACTCCCAGTCGCGGGTTTCCTCATTAAGTATTCCAGCCAACTATTATTCCTGCCTATTTCATTTCATTTAAAATTAATATCGTTGGCAAATCGTCTACCTGTAACTCTAACCACGTATAACAACTACGTATTACCCTTTATTTTATCCTACCAGAGGTTGCGGTGAATAGGTAAGCCTCACTAAGCAAATATGCCTCTAGGACTTTTTGTTATGGTTTGCCGTCTAACCAACGTTTGTAGCTATGGCATGAGGTCAATAAATTGCAGAGGATTATACTTTGGAGGTCATTTCAAATGGTTTATGTATGAACAGCTCAAAATATTATACAATATAGTTTTTTTTTCATATTTGGATATTTTGCCTTATTTATTAGCTTAATTTATGCTAGAAATAGATTTTTATTAAATCACAATTGGACAAATTAAAGTATTTCATGAGCTGAATTTTGTTCCAACATTGTTACAAATTTATCTATTTAAACATGATATTTACAAATTGTATCCCATATTTGAAAAATTATCTATCCAACAACAACTCTTTTGTAATTACTATTGGAATTGATATTAATTTATTTATTTTTTATTTAATATTCTATAAAAAAGTACTTATACAATATAAAACAAATAAGTAATATAAATAGTTTTTAAAAGTCAATTCCTACTTAAAGCAACAAAGAAAAATTTTATTTTAGTTTATTTTTATTTTATAACTACAATTAATATAATTTTGTATATACATATGTCAGAATAACAGTATTAATTTGAAAAATAGAAAGTGAATTTCCTTGCAATTTTCCATTTTCCTTTATATGTATGGTGCTGGACTATTATTTTTATTTGTTAATATTTACACGCCTTTTTTTATCGTCTCTTGCATTGTGTTGACGTCTCTTTTCGCTTTCCTTTCGGCTTGTCCGTTATTGAAGCATGGTTCGATACCATTAATCCTGTTTGTTCATCTTACTCTTTTCATTCAATTTTAATCTTCAAGCATTATTTATGATATTGTGTGTTAACCATGGCAAGAACTTAACGTTATAAAATGGAGGTTTTTCATACAAATTTTTAAAAGTTAATTTATAGCTATGGGAAAGTTGGCTCGGTGCCAAAAAGTGCTAAATTTCGAATAAGAAGATATTCAGTTTAAATCCGAATAGCCCACAATTTTTTATAATTTAATTACTGAATAAATATTTCAAAAAACTGTAATATTATAAATATTTGTCATCAACTATAGGTTTAAAAACAAATTATTTGAAATTGATTGAATGAATAAAAACGTAGGCCTATATCGTTAGCGAAAGAAAATATGTACAAGATGTATATCAGGAGAGTGTGAAAGTAAATGTTATTTGAAAAAATGTTTTGACATGCAAAGTTCTAATATTGTTTTTTCATAATTTTATTTCAAATTTTGTATTATTATGTTTGTTTTATTCAATTTTGTTTATTAATTGATAAAAACGTTTGCTATTATGTTAAACAATTCTTAGCTAAAAAACTGTAAGTAAAATTCTGTCATAGATCAAATTTTACATGCATTTTATAACCAGGTACGATAAACCTTCATATTTTTAAACCGTTCTGTCAACACCATCTGTGTTTTCTTAAAGAAATTTAAAACGATTTTATTCACAATTGAAATTCATTAACTGAAGCGTAAACTCGTTGTCTGTTTTACCATTGATTTCTGAGGCTAAATAAACACTTAATTTAGTTGGAAGACAAACGTAATTTCAATGAACAAAGGTTCTCTTCTACTCGAATATATAAGAATAATCCAATAAACCCCCGCATTAAATCTAAAAGGGTTGAATAATTTATGCCCTTTAGAGCCAACAATTCTATTATTCACTCTTGTTCTCTGGATTTCTATCTTGATAGGATGAACATTGAAATCATGAAATTTGTTAGATTGTTGGATTTTGTATTTGATAAAAGACTTTCATGAGAGCTTCATTGCAACTCATTGCGTCACTCTGTTCATTGTCACAGTTCATTGCGCCACTCTGCTTGTAAATCTAGTGTTTTCGCCAGTTTAGACTCAGATGCTTAATTTTCAAATCTTAATCTTATAAATTATGCAAGCTTAATGGGAAAGAATCTTTTTCAATCGATCATGAAGAACAAATTTACTTTATACAAGGCAAAATAAACAGTACGGAAACAGTTTTAAGTTTCATTTTAATTTATTTTATTTTATTTACGTAGATTTACAAACAAATACAAATAAAAGGAAGCTAAATCTGTTAGACTCAGGTATAATCATGTCATACATAACTTCCATTCAATTTGAGGTAACACTCGTACCGTTCTTGAATGTTATTATTTTAGTAAATAGGGGTTGCTTCATGCTCGTTAAAGACATTGTTATTTTTTCCGTAGTAGGAAGAAGATGGTTAGAAAATCTTCATCATTCCCCAGACGTAGGCGTCAGGTGGTATAAGATCGGGGACGTGGCCTGGGTAAGGAAAGTTTGTTGTAAGGAAGATGAGGGTTACGAAGTTTCTTCAAGGAAAGTAATGTTTTTTTTTTGTACCTGGGTCTGAGCTCCCAAAACCCGCCCAGCCCTCGTGGCAGCCAACCTCTAGCGAGCTACCTCAGCCTCACATGCGCATGCGGTTAGTATCACTACCGCGAGTGAAGGAGTGATTGCCCATGCACCTAGCTCATAAGCTCTTTCCATGGAGAATCAGGAGATAGTGAAATGAAACAGTACGGTAAGTGTCGCGCTAAGAGCGGGATGAAAAAACCTGGCAAGAAAGAAACCCTGCCAGGAAAAATCCCGCGACAGACTAAGGCAGTGTGGCTGGTGGCGCCATCTTGCGGAAACCATTGTAATCGAAAGGGAGGATTCCGAAACAACAATGCTTCCTATTAAACAACCCAGAATGATCTTTTAGGTATTGCAAGTAGGTTAAAAAGTATACAAAGGATCTATGAAATGTGTTTTACTAATTATGTTGATTAAGTTTGTAAATTTAAAATGGCTACTTTTCACCACATTATGAAATATATTTTTATTCTCGCTTCATTGATTTCCACTTTGTTACCGAGACTTCTCTGCAATTGATTTACTTTTCACTGGATTTATTCTTCTGCTACCTGATGTAAATGATGTAAACTTCTCATGGTGCTAATCGTGTTAGCGAAATATACACAAATGTTGTGTAAATATATAAAGCAAAAGGTTAAAATCTTGTATTAATTAATATTAATTTTAACTGTAATCGATTTTTTTAATAGATTAGATCTTAAAATATATTAGCGTAAAACCAGTTTATATTAAATTTATATATCAGTATTTTTTTTGTGTAACCAGTTATTTTATGTCATTACAGTTATTCTCAGGGGGACATTTTTATACCACTCATAAAAAACTTCACAATTACATTTAGACGTCCATAGGACTATTGCTTTACTAAGACGTTAAAAAACAAACATTTGTAGGGTTTATGAACATATCAAAGAACAAACAAATAAAATAATAGTTTATACAGTTAGTATCAACAATACAGTTTAAAAAAAAACATAAAACCCTATATTTCCATTGTTTTCTTCGATTTAACCTTTGTTGTGAATATTCTTCTGCGGAAAAAACATCAGCTATTTTCCTTAATCGTAATCCTCCCTTAGGGTGCTGCACGGGGAGGTGAGGAGACTCCAACTGTACCTGGTTAAGACTGTCTTGGCGTCCTTCTCTCATACATTGAAGGCTCAAGCTATTCATTCTGCAATATACATTATTGTAGGAAAACTTTCCCTTTATCTGTTTTAACATCTCCCCTAGCGAGTCCTTCACCCATCCTCGTGTCATTGTTGCACTCCTGCCTATTCCCATTCAGTGTACAGTTGGACTCTCTCAAACTAATTATGTGCTATAGCCCTACTATTAAAAGTGATATAAATATTAAATAATTTATTTAAGTATATAAATAAACCAGAATTAAGTTACTTAAAATATTATTAAAGATATAAATATTTGAGTAGATTTTTCTCCCTTTCCTAAGATTACAATATTATTCTATGTTGACGCGTTTTTCGGAATAACTCCTTAATATTATATTTTATCATTAGGTATATGGCGCAGGTTGAGATATAAAGATGTAATTATTTCTAAAATGAAGATGAACAGCCAAAACAGTCATAGTGATTACACTTCTTTCCTTAATCTGCATTCGAGCTGAAATTTCATTCAAAACATCTTCCGAATAGACTTTAAACAATAATGAGAAGGATGTATAACTTGGACGTATTATAAAGGCAAACTCCATCTATTTCCCACGACACCATCCGTTGCTCACGACATTCAGCCTCGTCTAAGGCTTGTTCTGGTATCTCCTCAAGGTTCCCTTATGGATATGATTTATCTCACAGACGCACATACCAACTTTTTGGGATCTTTATTTGCGATATAAAACTCCCTGTTCTCGTGCAACAATTTTGAGTCTTCCTTTAGCTTCTTGAGTCTTGGAGTTTAATTTACTTCTTTCCTAAAAATAAATTCAATCCGATTAAATGAATTTCCCTTAAAATCATTCATTCAATCCCTTATATTAGTTTACACTCCCTACATAGGCCTACATCTTGTTCAAATTTCCAAACGTTAATAAAATACTTTTTTATCCATCCACCCAAGTTCAAATAATGCTTTTTAAACTTTTAGGAGTTGTCACTTGAAGTTAATACAGATTTTTTTTCAAATAATAACTTATTAAGTAAATTTAATTAATTAGTTTTAGTTTTATATGGGAAAAAACTTTCCACAAAAGAGCCAAGGTGTTCAATATAATTATTACGTCACATTGGGCTTAAAATAAGTGATAACATATGATTTCATATAACAGCTGATATTAAGTTATAGGTTATGTGGTAGTACAGCTGATTTAACGCATAGGTTATGTTGATTTAATTATTTTATTTATAGTTATTTTTAACTTATTTGTATATATTTCGGCATTTTAACATAAATTAAACGATTATTTTAATTTTTAAGGTATTTTACTTCTAAAACAATTTCAAAAAAACATTATTAAACCACTACAGGCTTGGACATCGTAGGCTTCTATGAATTCAAATCTTGCTTACCTTACTTTCCCATAAGTAACAACACGTAAGCCTCGTAGTGTATATCTCCAAGTTGATCTAATTCCATTCTATAAAATACTTTTACGTATAGAAAAATTAATTTAAATAAATAACCACTCTGCACTTCTTACTAGAGGTGTTACAAAGGCTACATACATAGAGGGTTACGTATTTGAGTTTAGCCAGTATTTGTGTCCGGTATTTCCAGTTTACCTTAATGTTTCTAATATAAATATCTTATAACTTGTATTTTACATTTATCAATGTTCTTTATTTCCTAAATATCATTCAAATATCAATAAAATAATATTACCTAAAGGTATATATTAGCGTGCGTGTTGAGAGCAATATTTACCAAAAAGCTAATTAAATATATTTACCATTAAGTTAATTAAATATATTATCAACTTTAATGTCATATTGGTTTGATTTAAACACATTTTCTATTAAATTATTTACATCAATTCAAAATGTGACATTGAGTACATTTCTTTATGCACTAACATGTATTATCCAGGATGTATTAATTAGACCAGATGAATAATTAAAATAATTTCGAATGTAAACTCATATCAGTAAACAAAGAGACATTTGTCAAATTACATTAGAAACATGATTGTAAACAAATTTTCGATTGAAGCTCATCAATCATGTTTGCTCGTCTTGTTAAACGCTATAATGCATTTAGAAACAAAGCAAGCAATCAAACATTACTAGTTACGTGCTTAATCTGCTTGCTTTGATGCCGCATAAACTAACGAGAAATAGGCCAATTTGTTGGTATTGTTGTATGAAACGTAATTACATTAGGGTATGATATTGACGTATAGCAAATAAATTTGTATGTGTGTGTGTGTGTGTGTGTGTGTGTGTGTGTGTGTGTTTATGTGTGTGTGTGTGTGTGTGTGTGTGTTTATGTGTGTGTGTGTGTGTGTGTGTGTGTGTTTATGTGTGTGTGTGTGTGTGTGTGTGTGGGTGTGTGTGTGTGTGTGGGTGGGTGTGTGTGTGTGTGTGTGTGTGTGTGTGTATGTGTGTGTATGTGTGTGTGTGTGTGTTCTAGAAAAGCACAACGGGCGGTGCCAGATGATAGTTGTTGGCAATATGATTCTTGACCAATGCGAATAATTTTGTAAAATTGGCAAAAAAAGGTTTCAGGGAGTAAGATGTTTGTTATTTTCTTTTATCTCGGAAACTGTTACATTAATATTAAGATCAATTTGACAAAGATTCGTGTGTAAAACTAAATCTTTAGCCTCATGAATTGTAAAAAACCCGTTTCATAAGATGGAAAACAAATGTAAGTTAAAACGCTTAACGATTCTTTTATAGCTCCCATTAACTATAGTATTTAATATGCGCAAAGGGTAATTTAACTTTTGAATTTGCTTTCATTACTTTTACTAATTGTATTACTTTTTTTCAATTTTATTCAGATTTGCATTCAAATTATTAAAAACATACGACCATGAAAGCTTCTTTTTATATTTAGAAAATTAGAATTTTATTTTGAGAACTATTCAAAAGTTACGTTGATGGTATTTTTTTTTCAACCAGGGTCTGAGCAGCAAATTCCGCAGAGCCCTCGTGAGAGTAATCTATTTCGGGCTGCCTCCGACTCACATGCGCATGCGGTTATTATCCCTACCGCAAGTGGAAGAAACGAGATTGGTTGTCCATGTACCAAGTTCATAAGCTCTTTCCTTGGAGAATCAGGAGATAGTGGAAGGAAAGTGTCATGCTAAGAGCGGGATGAAAATACCTGGGAAGAAAGGAACCATGCCAGGAAAAATCCCGAGACAGATCGTGCAGGAATTCTGGAACTAAGATATCCTTATGCTAAAGGACAAAGAGGGGTATTGTCCCCTTACAAATACCTTGTTAGTGAGGCTATGGAACTATTGGCATGCATCTCTTCTTCTAAATACTACACGAAACCGGAAACGTATGCAATCAAAATTAGTACTTCCGTTGGGGCTAAGCTGCGACCCTGGGGATGTTCCCCTGCGTCAACTGGAACATAACTGTGAAGCAGAATGTTACATATATATATATATATATATATATATATATATATATATATATATATATATATATATATATATATATATATATATGATATATTACTTCCATTTTATGGTTAGGGCTAGGTGGTCAGTAGTGACAGCGGCCGCCTGTGTGTCTCTTGGGTGGGGTCGTATCTACCCAGTGAGGAAATGAGTGTGGATGTTGTATGTGCATTGTCTGTTTGTAGATCCTTGTTGCTAAGGTTCAGAGGTATTATTGAAAGGCACTTTCCAGTCAGTGGTAGCAGTGTTTAACTTGTTCATCTAGGTGCCTTCGTGATTATTCGCCAAACCTTGTTTTGGACGCGCAACTGGAGTATGCGTGTCGGTTAATTGCCTGCATGAGCCATCGGTAGAAGCGTGAGTATGCTGCGCAGCAACATAGATACGTATATAGTGGCCACCCGTAGTGAAAGTGGGCTTGTTCTGTTAAACATAGGATATAGTTGTGATAATCTAATTGTTGCTGTCTTCAACGTGTTAATAATATGAGGGTCCCAATCCAGGCCTCTGTCAACTCCCAGAGCGTTCAACTGATACTCCTAAATGCTTTGTCTCTTTCTAGATAAGTTTGTCTACCTTCAGCAAGCTTAGTAATTTTGTTGGACAGTGCTGCTTCTGGCGGACTGCATGACAAGTATAACTCTACCTGTAGTACATTGTTAAGGAAAGAGACAATCCTAGGATTAATTTACCTGAACTTTTAGACAATTCTAGGATTAATTTACCTGAACTTTTAGGTTACAATAAATAACTCTGTCAACTCCCAGAGCGTTCAACTGATACTCCTAAATGCTTTGTCTCTTTCTAGATAAGTTTGTCTACCTTCAGCAAGCTTAGTAATTTTGTTGGACAGTGCTGCTTCTGGCGGACTGCATGACAAGTATAACTCTACCTGTAGTACATTGTTAAGGAAAGAGACAATCCTAGGATTAATTTACCTGAACTTTTAGACAATTCTAGGATTAATTTACCTGAACTTTTAGGTTACAATAAATAACTCTAAACATCAATCTCTTTAAAACATTCTTATTAGTTCGGTTTTAGTCATATCCGTCTGTCTGTCCGAGTGGAATTTTGCAATCGAGTTTAACTTCCCGATGAACTAGAGCCTTAAATTTTAAACATAGGTCAGAATTATATGACAATGTAAGATTCACGCGGTTTTTTGTCTCTGCATTTGTTTAAACAAATCGAGCTTTGAGGTTGAACTAGCTTACGTGTTAAAACATCTGTTCTACAACACTCACTCGCTTTAAGTTTGTTTAAACATTATTAACAAATTAGATTAGCTTGAGCAGCTAGAAACTTTCATGTGCGTTTATATTCAATTAAATAATTCTAGAACGATTATTGTAGTACAAATTAACATATTTATCAACCGATGAAAAATATTGTATAATAACACTTTAACCTAACGATATACTAATATTAAAGTAATATAACTTACATGTTAAAACAACTGTTCTACAATACACCTTATAACGTAGAATCACTTATAGGTTATGGGGTACTTATTACTAATACCTTATAGGTTATGTGGTAGAACGCATCGGTTATGCTATTTTATTTAGTTTAAATTTAATTATTCATTACAAAGTAACTAAAATAAAAATTTTCTTTGATTACCTATATAGGAATTGACTTAAAATATTTTTTTGTTTTAAATAACAGGGGTATACTTTAAACTTAATCATATTACAAAAACATAATAAATTTGTTACGTTATCCATCCCAGTTCTAATTTATATAAATTATTTAAAAAGTAAGAGTGTATTGTTAGAAAAGTGTATATCTTGTTGGATTAAAATGGAACATGTTGGTCAGGAAGGTAATTCAATAGATAATTCAACTTTCTCTTGATAGGAAGATCTGCTATATAGCAGGGTAGTATATGCTTATCAAATAAATATTAGCATATTCGGTGAAGCATCAGAACCAATAAATGATCTCAGAGAGAAAGATCTATAGATAACTGATTCAATAAACGGTTCAATTGCTATTATTATGGTTGCTTTCCAATAACAATGCAATCTTGTTTCAAACTATATCGAGTATGTTGAATAAGGACTTTATTGGGGTTCACACAAACGTTGAGTCATTAGGTCATGTATATTATTCGCTTTATATATTCCAGTCTTTATAGATCTTCCTTTAATTGATTGAACAAATGGTTTATGGAACAGTTTATTGTTGTCGAGAAACAGTTTTAATATCATTCGCTTTATATATTCCAGTCTTTATAGATCTTCCTTTAATTGATTGAACAAATGGTTTATGGAACAGTTTATTGTTGTAACTAATTGATCTCGAGAAACAGTTTTAATATCATTCGCTTTATATATTCCAGTCTTTATAGATCTTCCTTTAATTGATTGAACAAATGGTTTATGGAACAGTTTATTGTTGTAACTAATTGATCTCGAGAAACAGTTTTAATATCATTCGCTTTATATATTCCAGTCTTTATAGATCTTCCTTTAATTGATTGAACAAATGGTTTATGGAACAGTTTATTGTTGTAACTAATTGATCTCGAGAAACAGTTTTAATATCATTCGCTTTATATATTCCAGTCTTTATAGATCTTCCTTTAATTGATTGAACAAATGGTTTATGGAACAGTTTATTGTTGTAACTAATTGATCTCGAGAAACAGTTTTAATATCATTTGCTTTATATATTCCAGTCTTTATAGATCTTCCTTTAATTGATTGAACAAATGCTTTATGGAACAGTTTATTGTTGTAACTAATTGATCTCGAGAAACAGTTTTAATATCATTCGCTTTATATATTCCAGTCTTTATAGATCTTCCTTTAATTGATTGAACAAATGGTTTATGGAACAGTTTATTGTTGTAACTAATTGATCTCGAGAAACAGTTTTAATATCATTCGCTTTATATATTCCAGTCTTTATAGATCTTCCTTTAATTGATTGAACAAATGCTTTATGGAACAGTTTATTGTTGTAACTAATTGATCTCGAGAAACAGTTTTAATATCATTCGCTTTATATATTCCAGTCTTTATAGATCTTCCTTTAATTGATTGAACAAATGCTTTATGGAACAGTTTATTGTTGTAACTAATTGATCTCGAGAAACAGTTTTAATATCATTCGCTTTATATATTCCAGTCTTTATAGATCTTCCTTTAATTGATTGAACAAATGCTTTATGGAACAGTTTATTGTTGTAACTAATTGATCTCGAGAAACAGTTTTAATATCATTCGCTTTATATATTCCAGTCTTTATAGATCTTCCTTTAATTGATTGAACAAATGGTTTATGGAACAGGTTATTGTTGTAACTAATTGATCTCGAGAAACAGTTTTAATCCATTACAGAAGAGTCTCGACAATTCGAGGTAGACTGTATCTAGACCCCCTCGGATTACCGAAAACTAGGATTACACGGAAATACGTTCCTGTGCCCTAATAATCTAAATAAGAACGCAAAACATACGTTTATATAACTTTATTGATTACAGTACTTACATACTCGTATAGTAATGTTGCTTTGGAATATATTGTTCATCACGGTTGTTACATTTTTTGGAAAACGTTGTTTTGTATCTTCTGGGTTTACTTATCAAATCATTTTCGTCCGACGATGTCGCGTAGAAACTTTGGCGTCTGTTGTCGTGGTGTCTGTCATTTATTCAATATAACATAGTGCAGTTTCCAAGGCGGTTGTGCCTTCACCGTGACTAATTTTCCCTTCTTGTACTGTCTCGGTCAAACCATCTTTATTCTCGTCATCATTGCATTTAGCAGTTAGTTCTTTGTACCATTACAATAATCGTAACATTTCTTATATCAAATTGTGCACTTCGAAATTTCCACTACCTGGAAATTTCCTGATAAGAAATGTCAAATTTGTTTCTTCTTGTGGATCAATGACACAATAAACAGTTCCATTACAACTCAGGATTATATTCCTCGGCTTACTTGATGTTCCCTCTTTTATTTTGTTTCATGATTCAGCTATACAGTACACAACTCTCTTGACTGTAATTTTTTTAGAAAGCCTACGATGCTTCTTTCCCCTTCAGTCACTTTCCAGAGAGATTGTAATAGGTAACGTGTATATTTGTTTTATTCATTCCAGAACACATCGATCCATCGGCTGGATTAGGATCGTAACATTTGCGGGAAGATATAAAGCACGGATACCATCAGAGCACAGCTGATCTTCATAGCTTTGCTACGTCGATCTGATCGGCTTAGCTGATTAATACCGCGGCTTTTCCGACTCGAAGCCGGGGCACGATTTAAAGGAAGCTCTGAATAATCGGGACTCATAATTTCGAGACTCAACTGTATTTCATTCAATATATTTTGCCAACCAATTTATTATTTTTCTACAAGGAACCACTTACCAAATTTCCCTTTTGCGTATTATATTACGTTCATATCTGTGTAATTTAGAGGCTGAGAGGCTAGTTTATACGTAACTTTTGGTGGTTCGGCTTATACCTGAGATCATGGTCAAGGTTTTACCATCTCTCACAATGTGATTCTAGTAAAGTGAATTTTTGTCCATTGTCAGCGGTACCTTATTGCATTCAGCTCCTTGACCAATGGCATTATTGTATTATAACTGAGATCATTTATAAGGTTTTACCAACTCTTACAATGTGAATCTAGTATTATGAACTTCTGTCCGTTGTCACCGGTATCTTATTGCATTCAGCTCCTTGACCAATGGCGTTATTGTAGTACGACTAAAACCATGGTTAAGGTTTTACCAACTCTCACAATGTGATTCTAGTATTGTGAATTTCTGTCCATTGTCAGCGGTACCTTATTGCATTCAGCTCCTTGACCAATGGCGTTATTGTAGTACGACTAAAACCATGGTTAAGGTTTTACCAACTCTCACAATGTGATTCTAGTATTGTGAATTTCTTTTCTTTGTCAGCGGAAACTTATTGTACTCAGCTCCTTGACCAATGGCGTTATTGTATTAACGATGTATACGTTGACTTCAATGTAATCAAGACATTTAATTGAAATTATGTGTTGCATAATTATATTTTTAAACGAAATCAATTCAAAAACAAATAATACATATTTAGAAGCTATTATTATTGGTTATGTAACAACTCTTTCATTTTACTTCTTATCTGTATTGTATTTTCCTTGTGATTTGTATTGTATTACCTTTACCAGTATTAATTATGGAGGTTTGTTTTGGCATAAACATTTACTGTCGGTGATAATACCTCGTTGGCGCTTTTTCCAAATTTATGTAGTTTACATTAAATTCTAAATATATAGATGAGTACTATTTAAGTTTTAAAAATGGAGTATTACCGAAACGCGTCAACAAAGGAAAATATAATTATTCAGCAAGGCAGAAAAACATAAGCGAATGTATAGTATATATTAGTTTATTATTAATAAACACACACACACACACACACACACACACACACACACACACACACACACACACACACACACACACACACACACACACACACACACACACACACACACACACATACACACACACACACACACACACACACACACACACACACACACACACACACACACACACACACACACACACACACACACACACACACACACACACACACACACACACACATACACACACACATACACACACACACACACACACACACACACACACACACACACACACACACACATACACACACACACACACACACACACACACACACACACACACACACACACACACACACACACACACACACACACACATACACACACACACACACACACACACACACACACACACACACACACACACACACACACACACACACACACACACACACACACACACATACACACACACACACACACACGCGCGCGCGCGCGCGCGCGCGTTCTTAATTTGCTTTACAGAATCTAAACTTGGAATACTTATGGAATACTTTTGGAATGGAACCAAAGCTTATACTGAAATGAATTTAGACATTACTGGCCCCAAGTCGTGTTTTTGTTATTATTGGTGGGTTCGTTGTGCCCGTACAATAGCCTAGGTCACTGACCGCCAGCGTGACTATCTTTACGGGTAACTTTTACCTTGTCCTAGAAATACCTTAGCTTCCAACTACGAAACGATTACCTCATCGCTTTACATTCAACAGGTATTGTAATAGCTCTGAAAGCGGAAGAACCGCTCTGAGCATAGTGCATCAACTTTACCCGTTATAGAGAACTTGTACAACATAAAATAAACTATCAGGAAATAAAAATCCATTAATGTCTATCCAATAATCATATATCGACATCTTATTGTTTGCGTCGTATGTTGCACACCTTATAACAGCCAGCTGAAAAGATATTTCATCGAGTCACCTTACATCCTGACGATGACCAGCTTAACGACGAAACAACGCAAATAGACAGGATAAACATATGCCCATCCCCTACATTAGGCGTTTAACTACAGCCACTTGTGAACTGACGAGCAGGATCTGCTGGTTAAATATATCCCCAGACTTATTTTTAAAGAAATAACTTTCGATTTCAAATATTTAATGAATTCAAAGGTGTGAATTGTTTAGTAACAGTATCCCTATGTATCAAGGACGTATTGCATTTATATTATGTTTTAACTACAATGGGTTTTATAATTTGTTTCCACAGGAATTTGAAATACTAAAATAATAGAAACTTCTAATTTAAATTAAAATTTAATAACTGAATATATATATATATATATATATATATATATATATATATATATAGCTTAGCAACATTGTTTTTTTTTTTTTTTGTATTCACTCATCACTTTCACTATATGTAGGTAAACAAGAATCTTACTCGTTATTTATGCGAGTTAACTTTCAAAGATTGGTAGTATCTCCATCATCAAGCATTACTGACCGGGGTTTGTAGTAGACTGGTCTAAACCCCCGGTCTGTGATACTTTATGATGGAGATACTATCAATCTTTGAAAGTTAACTCGCATAAATACCAAGTAAGATTCTTGTTAAAGTACATATAGTGAAAGTGTTTTATATATATATATATATATATATATATATATATATATATATATATATAGGTTTTCAAGGGTTGAAAATTGCAATTGATCATACAATATAAATCCGAAGATGACGAAATGTTTATTTCACTTATTTTAATGGGATTTTATTCTATAAAAAAAGCTTAGAACATATAATTTTTAAATTTTTGTCAGAAGAGGTAGTTTTTAACCCATAAAATCATCTTCAAGAAATAAAAAAAACTGTTAGTAAGCTACTCAAAGAATTTATCCTTGTTTATATTATTTTTAATGTTCTATTCAGAATGTACCCACCCACCCCCTGGTTTGCTCTTTTCCATAGTAAACTTTTTTTCAATTTCTTGATCTATTTTGGAAATTTTCTTGTCTATGAATAATTTTTTTATTAGTTTCTTGTTAAACGCTGTTAAATGCTTAATCGTAATCCAGGATACACGGTTATGTATTCTAGCGTTAATTCTCAAAAGAACCTATCCCTCGAAATAAGTCCTTGTGGCCAATTCCGTGACACATCAAGGAACGTAACTATTACTTACATTATACAGAATACGCCCCACAAAAATAATGAACCCTATATCCCATTAACCCATGTCAATGGTGAAAAGGAGATATTTTATCGATTCATAGGCTATATAAAGAGCAAAAATAATTTCCTTAAAGAAGCACGCTAATTATAATTAAACTATGAATCTTTCAAATGTTTGTTAAAAATATATTATTATACGTGAAACATCGTGCTCAGCAAATAAAAATCATTGCATTTGAATTAGTCAGTAAAACGTTACGTCATAGCTTATTAATTTCTGCGACATTGTGCAACAGCCCCTATAACAATGCATTGATCCAGAGATTTCAGTGTGCAAGAAATAGCTTTGGGTTAACGCTCGTTGTTTTAGTCCTAGCCTAGACGTTCAACACATTTTACTAGTTCTAGTGCACTTACTATATCCTCAGGGAGGTGTACTGTTTGGATCGAAGCTATAAAACCTTCCAGAAATAAGGTTATAGTTTCTGTGAAATTTGAAATTAATAAAAAAAGAGTGAGCTTCGAGTTGGGAGACTAGCACATAAAATTCTCAATGTAAACTATTTCATATTACAATTATTTAGTTACAATTGTACAGTTTTTTGTGTTGAATATTCATTGAGAAAATAAATAAAAAGAGCTTAAAGGATAATATTACGTTTAAAACTAAAAAAATTTTTCAAATAATTATTTCAATGATTAGGTTATTAGGTTTAAAATGATTTTTTTTCGAAAATCAAATTTAATAAATGGCCTTTTGTACAAGATTTTTTTCTAACATGTTTTTAAGTTGGTCCGTCTTCATAAGTATTTCCACCTATGGAGGGAAAGTAGTGATGAATATACTCTTGGATAGGATTAGGATGGGGGTTTAAAACCAACGAGAGGTGATACAAGAATTACAGATGGGCTTTGTCATGATTTGTACAGGGTCTGAAGTACTACTCCTCTTTATCTGGGGCTGAAAGAGGTTTTACGCGTTAAACGCCCTTGTTAAAAAAAGGAATAGCAGCAAGGTGGGATAAAAGGTTCCTCAAGTCTTGGGAACAAGCCATTAGGATAGACGGGACCTTCTGGAAAGCCTATTGACCATCCACTGTGCGCCACAAGACGCAGATATCGCTCTTGTGTCATGTCCATAACACTAAGGTCAAATATCAGACGCCACTATTTGAACCACAGCCACTCCGTAACTATATTTCTGTTGTACAAAACCTTCCCAAAACGTCTATAACGCTTCTAGATTTCAGCTTGAAAAAATCGAAAGCACTAAAAGCTCATACACTAGAGATGATTGCTAAGCATTACGCTGCTGACAGCTGGCTGCATATCTACTCCGATGGCTCATATAGCCTAGCATTTAGATCAGCCGGTGCGGAAAGTTCTACGCCGAATTCAGCGGCATCTCCGCGGTTGGTACCAATACAAGCAACTCCGATGGTCACCATCCATGAGGCAACCTGCCATGCTATACTCTGACAGGAAGCCTAATAACGCAGTTTTCTTCCTTGACTAGCAAGCGGCAATATTAGCACTTGCCTCAAATACCCCCACAGTGTGCCTCAGAACCACTAATTGCCGTCTGGAAATAGAAAAACTCACCAGAGCAGGGTTGCATGTGAAGTCCAATGAGTCCCTAGCCATGTAGGCGTTGCAGGCGTCGAAAAGGCCTACGAACTAGCCAAAAGGGGAACAGAAGCCGAATAGCCTAAGGTCCAGCGCTCCCTAATCTCAGCCTAAAACATCATTGGCGCTATAGTGAGCACCCCCAACCGAAGAGATATAGCGGAACTGGCCAAATATAAAAAATGGGAGGTCCTAGTAACCGAGGTTCCGATTTCAACGTTTTTACCTTGGAGGCGGTCGTTAGATTCTACATAACAACCGGCCACGATTATCTGCACGGACATCTACACCAGATTGACATTTCTGATGATTCGACTTTGCAACCTCTGTCAAACGCACGTAATGGACGGCGACCATCTGCTCTCTTGCACAGACGTCTCCAGCACTCCTGAGAACCCCGCTTGACGCTCCAAGAATGGGCGTTGGTTATATAAATAAAATTGTATAAAAACTATTGTGAAACTAGATAATACAAAGAAAGGAGAGTCAGTATTCCCTGATACTGGAATAGAGGATAACTGTATTACCTCACTTGAACTAGACCTGAATTCAACCAAGGAATGAGAGATGGCAACCATTATCTGGCACTTGTTGAAAATTGTTTTATCGAAATGTTACTATTGAAAAATCAAAGTTAAGTATTTATAAACTGTGACGCGTAATTCGTTTGTGATAACCTCTTTACTGAGTTACAAGTAATGCGTTGTATTACTTAGATATGCAATGTGTTAATTTGTATTGAGCGACGAAGTTGTATACATGATGGTAGGAAAAATTAAAGTCCTCAGTCGATGATGTAAAAGTTTACATTTGTTAAATTATGAAACTTGGAGTATATAGTGTTGTTTGATATTTTCATTTATTTTACTGCTCAGATTGTTTTATTTTAACTATGCACACATATTTTCTTATCAAATTAGATTGACACACAAATAGCTTTCTGCAAAAGTAGAAGTAAAGTTGCATAAGATAAAGACGTTGACAAAATTACAAAAGAAGTGACCAAATATAACGGAAATAGAAAAACAGTCGAAAATACAGAAAATCAGAGTTATCAATAATATCATAAAGCGCTTATTAAGGACTTATTTGCCTACGGGGTTATAAATTAACTATTAATAATGTTTATCGAAATCTACATAACTTCAAAATATCTTAGATATATCACATTTACATAAATTGCAGCTTTAATAGGAATCAAAAGAGTATGTGATTATTTTTTCTTATACAACGGTTATTAGTAGCCAGTATACTTTGCAGCAACAACTAATTTCCAACTCGTAACATTAAGTAGGCTATTATTATTTAAATTATTATTTATTTTTATTTTATAGATTACATGAGTAAAACTTGTGTTTATACGTTTCAATAATGGTGCTGGTCATTTGGCATTTGAATTTTCATTCACAATAACCTAAATTTATCTTCTGCTTTTGCCGAAATATATACACGCCATTATTGGATAATGTTTCCACATAATGAACTTTAGTAGTTAGTAGATAGTCCTGCTCAATACAGATTTTTATTTACTTTTAATGCGAACTGATCGTAAGAAAAGTTTCAATTTTAATATGTTTACGTGTTTATTTTCTGATTTTAAAAAATAGTATAATTATAAATAATGCGTTCCTATTTTGCTATAAAATAAATTTTTAAAACGAAAATATGTAGTATAGTTATGTTTAAAAATTGTAGATTCAATATTTATTTCCTATTTTTTATTTAAACATAAAAATAAATATGATATCGCATATAACTTATAAACTTAAAACTTTAAAAGGATTACAAGTGACATAAGCATATTTATTTAGGCAGTTTTTAAAACTATGTATTTTAAATGACACTTTACATCACAAATTTAATGTTAAACAAACTTTTTTCTATTGTTGAGAAACTGTTTTAATTGTTGGATATTCAATGGGGTATTTCTTACAAAATTAAAATAAGTCTTCATTATTTTAACTTTTAAAATCTTACCCATACATTAATTATTTTATGGCCTATGTTGTAAACTTAAAATCTTTTACTAGGTCTAGGATAAAAATAAATAAAACTGAATACAAAATATACAAAATTTTATTTTTAAATTTTACAACTAAATTTTACTATTCACAATTGATCTGAGCATGTACTGACATTTTATCACAATAATAAATATTTTTTAACCATTTTAGTTCATTAAAATTATTCATATGGCAAACGGGCTCTGTGAAATGTTTTGGTTTGAAATACTTGTAGTTTACCGCGTTGAAATTCTTTAGCAAATGTATCAACCCCAGTGGTAACCTCTGCCGTATCCACCGTAACCTCCATACCCACGTCCATAACCGCCATACCCTCCCCATCCTCTTCCATAACCACCATACCCACCCCATCCTCTTCCATATCCACCATATCCTCCATAGCCTCCATATCCTCCATAGCCGCGACCGTAACCTCCGTATCCTCCGTACCCGCGACCATATCCTCCATAGCCACCGTATCCTCCCCAGAAAGTCTCAGAAGATTTTAGTACTTCATCGCTATCTTTTGCTTCTTCTGTGTCTGCATAACAGACGGTAGCTATGATAGCTACGACTAAAAATGTCTGCAACAAAAAACAATATGATGATTCAGTTATAAATAAATTTATTAAAACATTCTAAGATGCTAAAGATCTATCACAAGAAATATATAAATAGCCATTATTAATTCAAAAACCAATGGTTTAGAAAGTCAAAATAATTTTTGTTTTAATATTCTTTATATCAGTTAGTATATTTAATTAAATACTCTATACGAAATTATCTAAGCCAAAAGGGAATTAAATGGAAATTATTATTTTTCAATAACGATGCAATTATGTTCATGAATAATTAATTCCATTGACTATTACGATTACATTATGGTAATCAAAACACATGAATAACTAACGTAGGATGTATAGTTAATAAGGATGAGCCGATTTCTAAAATGTTCGATTCCGTTGTCGATTCTAAATTTTTTGTCTCCCGAATATCGATTCTCAAGTCGATTTTCGCTTTTTTTGAAGTATATATGCCTATATGATATTCTCCAATGAATAATTTTTGTTAAGATCTTTGTCTAACGGTAAAGCCTTTTAAAGGATACGTTTTAACGTAATAGGCTACACAAAAAGTTCAGTCTTCATTTATAAATAGGAATTTTGAAGACATGACATACATATTGGATAGAAGTAATGATTTACCTAAAATTACAATATAACTTCAGTAATAATCAGTTAGTATAACGGGAGATATCGGTACGTTTTTCTTTGTGTTTTGACATCTATGAAGCAGTGGTTAGTACGAACAGTGACAAACAAACCAGAATTCTTCCGATCGTCTTTGTTGTTACGTCATAAATAATAATAGTTTTCATGATATCTCAAATCGAGGTTTGCATTAATCTTTTAATTCATTCAAAACAACTAATACATAAATAATACATAGTTGATAATTAATTACTTTTCCAATAAATTACACCACACACATATTTTAACAGTTAAAAAAAAATCGTAATCTGTAATTTAATCGATGGAGAATTGAGTATCATTCTCGATACCATTAGAATCGACAATTCCTGTAATCGAGAATCGGAATCGGTACTTTAATCGATGGAGAATCGAATATCATTCTCGATACCATTAGAATCGACGATTACTGTAATCGAGAATCTGTACTTTAATCAATGGAGAATCGAATGCCATTCTCGATACCTTTAGAATCGACGATTACTGTAATCGAGGATCGAAATCGGTACTTTAATCGATGGAGAATCGATACCATTAGAATCGACAATTTCTGTAATCGAGAATCGGAATCGTCTCGTTCCTGATATTTAAGATTATATTTTTGTATTGGTATTTTTCATAACAGCTACAAAATAGTTTTAACACGTACGTTCTTTTATTTCGTAACATTTCCATAACATTCCTTTCTACAAAAATAACCTGTTAGTTCTTATCTCCGATGAGTGCTTAGCAATGTTCACTTTCCTGCAAGAAGCGTATTACTCATAAGACATGTAACTTTTATTGCGACGCATTTTTTTTATCTCTTACAACAAAGTAAACATGCCAAAGTAATTCCCCTACTGCTCATGAATAATTTATAAGAAATTAAATAAATCTACGTTGGCAGTAATTCAAACTATTTTACATCTTTGCAGTTTTCTTGGGCCCTAAAGGTTTCCTCATATGATACGAATATTGATGTTATGTATTTTTAAAAAAATTGTCCATATATATATAACAGTATATGTCAGAGCTTTAATTAAAAATATCTATAAGTTATTTTTGTTATTTAAATAATAAAAACAGATTTCTAATCCAAGAAAATCCGTCTATATTAATATCTGCATATTTATTATTATGACTTCCGAAAATAACACTACTTACTGATGTTTTCCACTGGCGTTTCGCACTGTATCAGTACATTGGTCAATAGTATGAGTCTCGGACTAAATTCGGAGTCTTGTCCGTGACTCTCAGGATTGAACAATGCACAGGTATGGTGCGAAATGCGTCTGCTGAAAATCATTAGTAGTTGTTTTTTGTCAATAAGCATACAATATTAACAAAGGCCTCAATTTAAACAAACCCAAACTACAAGTTATTAAATTTGTATTTATCGTTTTGTCATTGCATCCATTTGTTTGCTGTCATCTGAGCGGTGTAATAAGTCTGATATTTCACTCTCGATAATTTTATTTTCAGGAGAATCCATATTCTATCTGTAACCTCGTAATAGCTTAAAATAGCAAATACTGAGAAAAAAATACTTTTTGACAGTATAATTGAATAATTAGGTAAATTACTTTATTTTTTTAAGGTTCAAGAATTGCCTAATTCTAAATTATTCTGATTTTTAACGATTATCATAACGTAAAACTATAAACTATCCGACATGAAGGAAACTAAAACTTAAATTATTAAATTTTATAATTTTTATTTAAAATTTTTATTTTTTTAAATTTTGTTTCACTGAACATCATTTTTAAGCGGCCAAAGAAATCCCCTACGTTTTTTCATAAGTAATTTTTCAATACGTTTTTCATAAACTTACTTAAATAATAAGTTAATATAAAAATCAAGTTGTTAATTCGTAATAATTGTAATGTCGTCCATTATTGCAGTCGTTAATATTGTAATAAAAACATAGAACTTTAGTCAATTGTTATGGTCAATAAATTTCATAAGTTAAAATTCTAATAATATTCCAATACTTAATATTAGGCCTACAAATATTAATAACTATGGTTGAATATAATAAAAAGTTGATCAAAATAAATATATAAATATTTATTATAAAGACATAATTTAATACATTTTGCTTATCATTTCAAATTGCTTATGGGTTTTTTTACAACATTGAATTGCAAAAACTATATAATTTTTTCCAGCTTGTTCAAAATAATACTGGCACATATAGAAGCTACTGGCTTTAATAAGATATGCTACTGAGTGTTTCATTAATTTACATCGTAAAACGCTTTTTTCGACTACTTTGGTTCAAACCCCGTCTCTGACAAGCCTACAGAAGTTACTGGATGCAAAGTTATAATCTAAATACTGATTAAATGTTTATAACGTTGTGCAGTAAGAATGTGACAAGATATTAAATGAAAACGTTTGTAATGGTTTTCTCCCAACATACCACATTTTTTTTACTATAAAAGTTTTAAATAAATGTTTATTACTTATTTATGTTATTTTTTATAATTTACGAAACAAGTAGTTTTTTCACGAAGATTATTGTTAGAATGAGAATTTACTATTCGAAATAAAGACAATAAAAACTGTTGAAAAATGGGAAATCCATGTTAAAAACTCAATTATTAGGGAAATGTATTAATATTTTATCTTACGAATCCATTTATTAATTAGCTAGATCGTATTTTCATACTTTCCTATCGATATAAACAAACATTTACTTTTGTTGTCAGAATACCTAACTATTATACATAGTTTAGTGTAGACACTAATACGTATATATATCAAGAGGTGATAAAAGCATACATTTAAAATTTTATCAAACTAAAATAAGTATATTAAACAAATACAACATAGAGCATAACCATTTAAATTGCATAACTTTCTTATTTTTAATTTATGGCCGATTATTATGATATGAAATTAAACCTTAGTAACAACGGAAATTAAGAAAATTGACTAAATGATTATTATTTTATTTATTTATCTTTTCATGCAATTTCAAATATTTTCGTTATTACTAAATTTAATTAGATATCTAAGTAATAGCTTAAGTAATAATACGAAGGTTCATAAAACGTTATAATACAAAGGTGCTAAATAATAACACATAGGTGCAAATGAGAGCTCAAGGCAGTGAGACAGAAATTACAGAAACAGACCTCTTTTTTCAGAAATTACAGACAAATATTTAAATCGGTTTTTTTAATCTCTGGAAAATAAAACTTGGAGCACCTGTGGTAGAGTTTATATTTTAAATAAATCCAACCTCTTAAAAATATATATATTTTATTTAAATCCTCATTTACGTTTCGATTACAATCATCTTCAGAGGAAATTAAACTACCCTATTGTAATGATGATTGCTTTGCAATCAAAATCTACATAAAGATTTAAGTTATAACTTTTTGTGGTTAAGGTGTTTTATTGATTTCTTAAATATTTAAACTAAAATGTTTGATGAGGTTACAGACCAACTCATAGAGTAGATCTACTCAAGCCAAAAGAAATCTCTTCGGTAGGTAGTAAGACATAATTTACTAGAAAATAAAGTTCTAGTAATTTACAAAGAACTGATGTAATAATAAAAAATTGTTTAATAACATCCAACACTCAATGAAAAATTGTTATTATGAAAACAATTGTATGAATTGTAGTTTTCCAATAGGTGAAGGCTACATAAAATTATCCTCAGTAGTAAACACTGTATTTTCTTTTATGTACTGATTTATTTTTTCGACATAACATATATCTATTAATATGTGAAAATTTATAATTTTAAACAATATTAAATTTGTTTAAGAATCTAATGAAAATATTTTAAATATATATTCAAAATGATTTTGTTTTCTTCTTCGATAGACGTATTACGGTATAACTTGTGTAATTTTATGTCATGTTAGGTAATTTGGTTGCCAATTTTTGTGTCTTTTTGAAATTCATAACTTCTTCGAACTAATGTTTAAGCCACTAAATAACAAAATAGTATTATTGTACAATACTTATGTGTTGTAAATAGTTCCAAACAAGTAATGTAAAAACAATTGTTAAAGCCAATTCCTACTTAGGCCTTCAAAGACAATTTTATTTTAGTTACTTTTTATTAGCAGTTATAATTATATATATATATATATATATATATATATATATATAAAATACAAAAATAAATATATATATATATATATATATATATATATATATATATATATATATATATATATATATATTACAAATATTTCAAAAACAAGAATACTTTTATTGAATATATTTATTCAAAGCTTTTCGCCGATAAAATAGTACCAGCATCTTCAGGAAAATAATTATCTTATAAAATATTTTTACAAAATTAAATCATATGTACTACAAATAATGATATGTTTATAAGTATTGCACTTTATGTATATTTTTCTATAGCATCAATTTATAAATAGTTTGGTGCCTTGATCTTATTTATAAAGTCATTGATGTTATAGAAAAATTTACATAAAGTGCAATACTTATAAACATATGATTCTTTGTAGTACATATGATTTAATTTTGTAAAAATATTTTATAAGATAATTATTTTCCTGAAGATGCTGGTACTATTTTATCGGCGAAAAGCTTTGAATAAATATATTCATTAAAAGTATTCTTGTTTTGAAATATTTTTAATTTATTAACTATATTACAAGAAAACATATCACCATATTTAATATATATGATAGAAACGCAATGATGAGTGGCAAAGTAGAAGCGAAATTAATTATTAAAATTAAATAATTGCATTTATTAATGAATTATTTGTAAGAATCTACTTACATCAAGTGTCATCCGCTAGAAGTTTAAAAAATGTATCTGAACTTAAATGTATGAATAAAAAATATTTTATTAACGATTGCCAACTATAATGAGATGCACATGTGTAGTGAGAGTGTAAACTAATAGAAGGAATAACAAACATCTTTCAACTGCTTTAAAAATTAGCCCTAATGCTTTAATAAATTTAAATTAATTTAGTTCATTCCAATATTTTAGTACTATGAACTGACTATCTGAAGTTCAGGTTTTGCCAATTACACTATTTTAAACAGTTAATGTAGTTAGACTGAAAATAGGAGTGTATACTATAAGCATAGAGAAGTCGTAGCTTTTACATCTATAAAAGGTTAAAATGTTTGTTTTAATTGATGTAAATTAGACGTTACATTTGAAATCATAATATTTAGATTGAAGACAACGTAATAATTTTTCAATCCCTTTATATTATTAAATATAATATAATAGTATATAATATAAAAATATAAAATAAATATATTATATAAATTTCAAAACGAAATACTAAAAAAAATTAAATAAATATAGTCTACAATATAAATCCAGCTAATTAAATAAGTTTTTACATTGAAAGACGCAATAATACACAATAATAATTAAAGAGATTATTGTTTCTCATAACAAAAAATTACATTTCACCACATAATATTTTTAAAATGTTTTTTAATAATTTTTATACTAGAAGTAAATGTATTACTTTATTACAATATATATTCGATAATATTATTTCAAAAAACATCGTTATATTGTGTGCTTGTACAAATTTGTAAATTTACAATAGGTAATAATTGTTTAAATTAACAGTACATGTTGAAATAAATACAACATCGCACTCACCAGGAGTAACTTGACCATTGTGGAGTAGTAGTTGCGTACTGGTACGTTATGATTACACTTAAACGGGCCGGACTATATATACAGCCCGGGCTACTCGACCGTTGGTACCACCTTGAAGACGATTGGCCCTGCTCACGGGTCAGCCCTTCCCATCCCCCTTCGGACGATTCATCGCTTTTTTTAGTGTTCTTTGTATGAAAACTTGTGAATGTCAAGGCGTAGCTGGGTATTTCTATCGATACCGCTTTTGGTGTTGATTACAAAGCAAGTGTAGCCACGCTGTCTAAATAAACCGGATAGAACGGCCTTGGAGCAGTATTCTGTGATTACTAAAATTCCCCAAACAACCGGAATAAACATTTTTTTGTTTGATAAATATTATTATTTAATCACTTAAACAATAGTTTATGACTATCCAAACTTTAAATTTTGTAAATTTGTTGAAACATACTGAGACAGAACGTTTTCGATCGCTATGTGGCGATCTTCATCAGTGTCGAAAACGTTCTGTCTCAGTAATTTTTAACAAATTTGCAAAATTTCAAGTTCGGAAAGCCATAAACTATTGTTAAGTGATTAATTAAGATTCACCGAACGAAATGGACTACAAAATTCAAGTATTATTATTTGTGGTATATATTTGTGTGAAGCCACAATGTTGTGTAACATTATCATTATTTAACATTGTTTAACATTATTTCATTGAATAATGAAATCAATTCAGTTTTATATAAGGGGGGATCTTTTCACAAAATTGACAATATAGGTAGGCAATATAAATATTTTATTCCATTTGGCTTAAAATAAGTGATAACATTATTTCATAAGATATCTGATTTTATGTTATAGGCTATGTGGTAGAACAGCTGTTCTAACGCATTGGTTATGTTACTTTATTTATATTAATTATAATTATTTAATAGAAAGTAACAATAAAAATGTTTTTTGCTTAAGTAGGATTTAACTCACACATTATAAATACTTTTGATTACATGTTGATAATATTACATGTTGATAAATTATTTCAAATAATATATTTTGATTTATATATCCACTACACCGTTGGTAATTGTTATAATTATTCAACAAGTTTTGAAACTACATATATTTTTAAGTTTAAAAAATATTTTTTTTTAAATTTAGGGTTTTGGTATCTCAAAATTAATATATTTATTTAACTTCCTACCACAACAAGAATCGTTTATCAATCATTCTCTATTATTGTCCATCTTTCAATTTCCAAAGCCTTATGAATTTATGGTTAAAAATACACTAAATGTAAATTCATTATCTACAAAATTTTATAAACACAAGAAATAAATACAATTCACAATTACAAAACTTTAATCTCAAACGCGTGTTAATGACAATAGGTCATTATCATCAATGAGATCATTATTACTATCACAAAGGTATCAATTTAATTACAGAAATGAAACATAACCTAAAATATTTTGAACCTAAATAAATATATGAAAACTATTTGTTTCGTTTTTTTGTTAAAGTTGTATAGGTTATGCTCCATTTGTTTAATTAAAGTTAAATGTTTTGTGATAGCGTTACTGATTCTCATTTAAACGCTTTTGAGATTGAAGTTTTGTAATTATGATTTGTATATACTACTTATGTTTAAACCTTAACTCACACGACAGCTTGAAATTGTTTACATAATTTTAGTTTACATTATTACTCTTCATATAGTCAAACAGCATATATGTATGTTTCAGTAGCATATAGGTTTTAAAACATTGGTCCCAACATTGAATTATGCAGACAATTAGTTCGTTATTGACCATTGATGGTTAGTTATCACATAACCATATTTTACTTGGTTTTGTTTTAACCTCATACACTTATAGCATAGCAAAACTAAAAAAAAATGTTATAAGTCCTCAAATCTGAATTATAAATCGCAAGGATAAAAGATTCTCGCGGATACATAAAATTTTTTACGGGTGGAACAAATATGATTCGAAAATATAGGCCCCTGCTCGCATTTTTATAATCTGTAATTTAGAATTCTACAATGTTCTTTAAAAATAGTTTTACGATAATATTAGATAAAAACGATATTTATTAATAATTTATATTTCAAAATTTGAATGTTTTTTTAAACCGATTGGTTTGTTTAGTATAGAGCAAAGATAATAATTTGGCCATTTTATAACAAAATTCTTCAATTAGATCATACTACATGAAAACAAATCGCCATAATAAACATTGTAAACTACCCAAGGACCTGTAATTATAATCATCAGGTCAAAATGAAATGGAACTCTTCTTCACTAATAGGCTTTGAAATTCTACAACGCTTCTAAATAAATCTTTAAAAGAACTCTAAACTTTACTAAATATTTGTAGCATCTACGTTTAAGAAATTAATTTTCGACGATCAAGATAAATGATAAAATCAATAAATTCAGAAAAGGTTTGTTTAGTTAACTCTTAATGTCTTAACTTTAAATTATGAAAACTGAAATCTTCCAAGTTTCATATTAAACTCAATTTATTAAAGCCTTTTAACAAACTGTTTTAAATTGTTTTTTAACTCGTAAAAATTAAATCAAAGAATTTAACTTTTACCTTTAAATAATTTACATAAATTCTTATTAAAAGTCTTAATATACGCATCTTCAGTTCTGTTAAGAATACTTTTAAGCCCTATACATACCGGGTGAATTTTTCTGCCTTTCCTACCATTAAAATATTTTCCTTTTTTGGCGCGTTTCGGAATGACTCCATTTTCAAAACCTAAATAGTACTCATATTTAAGTACTATTTAAAGTACTATTATAGAACACTATTAAAGTTAAGAATGGAGTTATTCCAAAACGCGGCAACAAAGGAAAATAGTGTATTAATTACATTACAAATAATACGATTTTATAACCTCAGTAGTACACCCAAGTTACAGTGTCCTGTTGAATTAGCTTTTCGTAAAGGTAAGTATTATTTCTATGAAATATATCTAAGTATATTAACAGCTGTAATTGTTAAACTCGAAACGCTGTAAAAAACGGAATGTATCACCTGACCTTGAATTATCTTGTTTGACTGCATTAACGAAACCCAGGAACCACATGTTTGTTACTGTCGCAGATGCACTTATTACCTTTTACCTTTCCTTTCTAAAATATAACAAATAAGTTTTTATTCTTTAATAGGCAAAGGGAAAACACTAAGCGTCATTGTTATGTTATGATAACAAATGATAGAAGTAGTCAGTCATTGAGGTTTCATGTTTCGCATTAAATATATATAATTAACGTGTTTTTTTTTGTACACGGGGGAATAACTTATCACTGTGTTCTTCTCTGGCAACGTGACATTGTAGAGTTGTGTCGATAACAATAAAGTTATTCTACAATATTAGCCACAATATTTCTGTATATTTATATTTTATCATTTCTGCTTGTATAATGCCTCTGTACAATGACCCTTTCTCCCTGAGGTCGTTATAATTTCTATCGTAAATTCAGTTTACTTTCAGTGGGTATTTTCACTTGTTACTTTTCTGTAAATTTATTATTTAGGATTGTTGGTGTAGAATCGTAAAGGATTGTAGGTACAAAATCCTACCCGACTACCTGCTTTAGGCCCTCAAAAAGTCTCATTTTTTCTTTCTTTGTATCTACACAAATTCTCTATTCATATATATATATATATATATATATATATATATATATATATATATATATATATATATATATATATATTATTTTTTGATTCATAACGTTCTGCGTCATCTTTCGATTTCCAGTTTCCATTGCCTTCTGTTCGTCCATAAGTTTTTGTGGAGTTCCCTTCTTGCATTTCTTTCTCGATGCCTTCTTGCCAACTTCTAGTTCGTCGTCTCTTTCTTCTCCCATTAGGCTACATTTTATCACTACCTTCAGTATTCTTCTTTCGTTCACCCTTTAAACGTGTCCATACCATTTTAGCAGTTTTGTTTTTATGTCCTCTACGATTGTATTTGGCACTTTCATTCACTGGTACCTATCTTTAAAAAAATTTCTTCGAGAGTGAAAACAACTGCTTTTAGTCAATTAAGGATGCCCTGAATTCAGATCTGTTTTTAGTTTTTCTCTATCACGTTAATAGGTTTTTTAATCATAAGAATAAATTTTCTCAGTCATACTTTTATGAAAAAATCTGATGGACTTCCTAGTATTGATCTACACTATAAACATATATTTATTTTGGTTTAAATTACGTGTTGATAGGCTTCATAAACATGCTGTTCTTATGTAATGAATATTTCCCCATTTTATCTATAGTATAAATACCCCACTTACAGAATAAGATATTGCATCTTCCCTTTCATGTTTATTTTACTTGTTCCTGCTTAAGGTCAGTATCAGCTGAGATAGAACAGGGATTAATTTTCAACCCTAATGCTATTGATTGTTTGTTTATCCTTTATCTTTATCTAAGTTAATGTTTATGTTCCTTTGAGAAATTCGGAGGCTCGTAATCTCTTTAAATTAATCTTTATTTATATTTGTTGTGAAAGGACATCACATTGTATTGAACTTAGTCATCTTATGTGTTTATTAAGAGTGTACATTTTTCGTTTTTATTCAGTTCGTGTTAACTTTACTTTCAATTGTCACTTTTCTTGCGAACAGTGTTTTGTGTTTCCTACAATGTCACGCCGAGGGTGTATTAACAGTGCGGATTCTTTCTGTTGTGCATGTGGCAGTTATACCTTTAAAAAACAAAGAAGAAATATTACTAAATTTTACAAGAAAGCCTATCATGCTCATTTTGGTATTTAGCTTGGTATCAGCCAGTGCAAGGTATGGGCACCGCATTATGTGTGCAATACTTGCAGTGCAAATATTAATCAGTGGGTGAAAGGTAAACGGAAATCATTACCCTTCGGTATTCCTATGGCGCGAACCTCACGATCATGTAAGTGACTTTTACTTTTGTTTGACAAATATTCATGGCATAAATACTAAAAAACAAACATTTAGTAAAATATCCTAATTTGAAATCAGCCATTCGACCAATTCCCCATAGTGTTCAAGTGCCAATTCCATCTCCTTCTCAGAATATGGGTAGTCCAGACTCCTCCGAATCTGAATCTGAGCCATTGTCAAATCCTGATCCCACTTTTGAAACAGGTGAGTCTTCTCATTTGCCCGAACAGTTCACACAGAGTGAGCTCAACGATTTAGTCAGAGGCTTAAACCTCCACAAAATTACTACAGAACCTTTAGGATCACGATTAAAAGAAAAGAATTTACTATCACCCGGCACAACATTTTCATGGTTTAGGCATACCGAGAGGGAATTCATACCTTTCTTTGCTAAAACAGATAAACTTGTATACTGCAGAAATATAGAAGGTTTATTTATGGCACTTGGTGTTCAATGTAATCCTGCTGATTGGAGATTTTTTGTAGATTGTTCATTGAGAAGAGTTATAGGAGTATTGCTTCATAATGAAAATTTACTCCTCTCATTGCCTCTTGCATACTCTGTTGATTTAAAAGAAACTGGCCCCTAAGAACGAATCTTGCACCAGAAGAAAAAAATGTACTGTCTGAACCCCTAATTTCTGCAGAGAACGTTCTGTTGCCCCCTCTTAAACTTGGACTTATGAAGCAGTTCGTGACAAGCGTAAGTAATGAAAACAACATCCATTTGTACCTTCAAACAAAATTTCCAAATAAAAGTGACGCGAAACTGAAAGCTGGTGTTTTTGATGGACCACAAATTCGAGAACTCATGAGAGACCGTGCTTTCACTTTCTCGATGAATGAACTCGAAGCTTCTGCATGGTTGGCGTTTAAGAGGGTAACCGAAAGCTTTCTTGGGAACAATAAAGCCGAAAACTATAGGGAAATTGTTGAGGAATGTTTAGGACATTTCAAAGCCTGGGGCTGTAAAATGGGTGTGAAAGTACATTTTCTATATAGCCGTATCGACTAATTCCCCGAAAATCTGGGTGCGGTGAGTGAGGAACAGGGTGAAAGATTCCACCAGGACATTAAAACCATGCAAACAAGATACCAGGGGAATTGGAATGAAACATTGATGGCAGATTACTGCTGGTGCCTAAAGAGAAATTCCCCCGACTGCCATTAAAGAATGTCAAAAAACAAAAGGTCTCAAGAATGATGTAAACACTAAGTTTTTTAAATTGTCACTTATAATTACATTGAATTATAACATCCTTGTTTATTTATATATTCCTGTAAACAAATAAACATATATAGAGGTTTAAATTCATTAAAGGTACCCATATGTGCAGTAATTGTGTAAATTATTATTATACATTTTTTTTTTTAATTACGTAAAAACCTGACGTGATAGAAAAAACTAAAAACAGATCTGAACTCAGGGCATCTCAATTGACTAAATTCAGTTGTTTTCATTCTTGAAGCAAATTTGATGCATACCAGTGATCTGTCTTAAACTGTCGTAGTTCTCTCCACTCTCGACTTTCCAGCTGACCGCCTCCAAAAGTCCATCTCGGTTGCAATCAGTGTTCTCATTCTTGTGCTTCTGTTTAATAAATATTTTATTAAATCCCAACCATGATGACCGTTATGTTTAATGGAAATGTTTATATAAACTTAGCGTACTAAGCGTTTGATTTCATTTCTAGTTTATATTGCAGCCGACAAGAGAAGAAGTTATTTATAGCGTTTATTGATTTTTAACGATATTTTAGCTTTAACTCTTATGACAAGACCGTATCATTAGGAGTCGAAAATTCTTTTTTTATTATTCTTATATGTTCCCCTGATTCATATGGTCTGATAAATTTCATTAAATTCTATTGTTTGAATCAATTTGATACTATTGTTTTAAGACAAAGCCCAGTAGCATGGAGGAGTTATTAACTTGACTTGAGAGATTAATATACCAACGTATAGGAGGAGAGAAATCAAAAATAAAGCTACAAGGCTATTACGTGTTATTACAAGCTATTACGTGTAAAAACATGTTCAATTACAGTCTCAAGTTTTCAAACCAAAGTTTACATGTTATACTGCTGTGCCATTGTTTATATAAAATACAGTTTATTTAACAGTATTATTTTTAAAATTATTCAAATATTTATGTAAAATTTAGGTAGGGGCAAAAAGGGTTATCTTAGATAACGCCAATAATTTAGCCTATAAAGAAAACTTTTATTTGGTAGTTTTTGAGTAAAACAAAATTAGTCTTATAAAATAGAGTTCGTGGATTCAAAGTATATTTGTTGCAAAAAAATGCGAAAAATCGAGGGATTTATTGTTTGCTTTGTAATTTTATGACGATCTCCTTTATGACTTTAATTACTTACGTAGGAACTGTGAATATAGGTAGGTTTAGGGTACATATAAAGTAGAGACAGCCTGGTATTGATATATATACGTTTACTTCCATGAGTGCATCGCAAGCACAGAGAGACAAAATTGATGAATGCGGTAGAGAGAAAGGTTACATAAAGATGTGTCTACATGCTGCACATCCTTGTTAGAAGATGATTAAGCAAGTGTAGATGGAATGTAGATATAAAGAAGAAGAAGCGTGAA
>JBAIZL010000006.1:14542704-14565204 GCA_036971475.1 Prosapia bicincta | reverse complement strand
ACCTCCTGATTAAAAGGTAACTCCATATGCATGTGACTTCGTATTAAATGTATAAATTGTTTATAAAAATGTAAAAGTGTAACTTCAAATTGTAACTTCAAATTGTCATATAGAATTGACAAAACTTAGTGAGGAGTAAAACCTTAGTGAAAGGTAAAGCTTAATGAGGGGTAAAGCTTGATTAGCGGTAAAGATTAATGAGGGTTAAGCTTAATGAGGAGTAAAGCCTAATAAGGGGTAAAGCTTGATTAAGGTAAAGCTTAATTAGAGGTAAAGCATAATGAGGGGTAAAACTTATTAAGGGGTAAGTTAATGATTAGTAAAGCATAAAAAGAGGTAAACCTTAGTTAGAAATAAAGCTTAGTAAGAGTGAAGCTTAATGAGAGGTAAAGCTTAGTGAGGTGTTAAGCTTAGTGAGAGGTAAAGCTTATTGAGAGGTATAGCTTAATGAGAGGTAAAGGTTAATGAGGGGTAAAGCATAGTGAGAGGTAAAGCATATTGCGATTTAAAGATAAAAGATAGGTAAAGCTCAGTGAAAAATAAAACTTAATGAGAGGTAAAGCCTAATGAGGGGTAAAGCTTAATGAGGGGTGAGGCCTAATGAGGGGTAAACCTTAATGAGGGGTGAAACTTAATGCAGGGTCAAACTTAATGAGGTAAAGCTTATTGAAATGTAAAGGTTATTGAGGGGTAAAGCCTAATGAGGGGTAACGTTTAGTGAGAGGTTAGGCTTAGTGAGAGGTAAATCCTAATGAGAGGTAAAGGTTAACGATGGGTAAAACATAGTGAGAGGAGAAGTGTAGTGCAATTTAAAGCTTAAAGATAGGTTAAGTTCAGTGAAAGAATAAGCTTAATGAGATAATGCTTAATGAGGGGTAAAGCGTAAAAAGGGGTAAAGATTATTGTGGGGTAAGTCTTAATGAGGGGTAAAACTTAATGTGGGGTAAAACCAAATGAGGGGTAAAGCTTAATGAGAGTTAAAGGTTAATGAAGGGTATATCTTAACGAGAGGTAAAGGTTAGTGAGTGATAGAGTTTGATGAGAGGTAAATCTTAGTGAGAGGTAAGGCTAATAAGGGGTGATGCTTGGTGAGAGGTAAAGCCTAATGACAGTTAAATCCTAATGAGGGGTAAAGCTTAATGATTGGTTAATCTTAACGAGGTGTAAAGCTTAATGAGGGGTGAATCTTGAATGAGGGCTAAAGTTTAATGAGGTGTAAGGCTTTATGAGGGGCAAAGCATAAACCACCACTATTGAGCAAGTAACCTATCGTTAGAGCATACCGATGGACACTATTGATTAATTTGTCGTGTCTCAATTTCTTTTATAACATTTGAAGTTAAAACCTAGTAACTATTTCCCTCCAAGCTACTATATTTATGTAAATAAAATGTATTTTACGTTTTGCGTATGGAAAAATAGGGTCAAGAATCTGATAGAAAGCACATGGCAACGTGTAACTAGCTATTTATAATATGTAATTGCTTTGTCGATCAATTGTTTTTTTCGATTCTTACTTTCAGGTCACACACTCCTTACATACATCTTTTTTTAATTTTCAATTGTTAGTGAAATACTTTCTTATTTATCCACTCAAATTCAAATACATTTTCTAAACCTGTAGTGGATGACACTTCATATTAATACCGTTTTTTCAAATATTAATTAGTTACTTAGATTTAAAAAGATGTTGTAGTACTTACGTATTATACGTAGGCCACTAATATAGGTATGCCTATATAGTAATATTGTATAAAATTACATCCAAATGTATCCTTACTGGATACTTCATAGGTAAATAAATTCAAATAAATTAACTTGAACCATCACGCAAATTAACTGCGGAAAACACTCTAAAGTTAGGTTATGTTAGGTTTATTTATTCACATTTTTATTGAGACTACGTTTTTGGGCGCGCAGTTTCAATAGCCACCATACTTAGTCTAGACATGAATATACCTACAAAACATCCAGTTAGGATAGATTTGATTGTAATTGTATACAACATTACTATATATTTATATTAAAGTATACCTATGACGTATCCAGTTAGGATAGATATGGTTGTAATTTTATACAACATTACTACGTACTTATTAGTGACCTCCGTATAATACGTAAGTATCGTCGATGTCTTTAGATTGGAATCGAAATCTAGCTGAAAGTAAGTAAAATATTTTTGTTTGACCTAAGTAAGAATTGACTTTATTATTTTTTTTCATATTACTTGTATTTGGTATTTGTTTACATTTGGATTGACTTAGATGTGTGTGCTTTAAATTTTAAAAAATGTGTTATTAGATCATTATACCTGCTTGGCATTATGTATTCAAAATTTGGGGTCGTGTCATTGAAATTATCACTATGTTAATTCAACCCTTCCAAGAAAATGTTACTAAAACTCATTTTTAGCCTTAGTCGGTTTAGAATAGAAAATCCATAAAAACTTAGGGACTGGGATTATGAAAAAGTCAATCTAATCTTTCTTTAAGACAATCTCAATCACCACGTGGGTATAGTTACACAAAATATACAGCATATTGACTTGCAAAGATTATTACGAGCTTTAATAATGACCTTTATTAATTTTAAAGTTAATTTTTAAATGATTACACTTGCAATGTTTGTGTTAACAGATACGCCTATTCTTCTACGCGTTTCTAATATATTTACTTCCACATTCTTCTCTTTTCTTATTCTGTTCTTCTTCTGTACATGCTTTCTTCTTTAATACGTGCCACTCTGTTGTCTAAAACTAGCAATCTAATAGATCTGCTGCACCCAATCACTGATGAAATCGTCGTCAAATCTAATCTGTGTGGATATACTAGTGTGTGGTTAAATTTTGAGTGAAAGCTTTTAATATTTACAGTTCTAAATAGATCTGTGTTGTTCACGTATACTATGATCTTCATAACTGTAAGGTAAAATGTGAAGATTTGTTATTTATATCAGAAGAAACAATACACCTAAGGGTTCTACAAAGGAGTAATCATTTTGTTCCTCGTTTTACATTCTGGCAATAAAGGTAACTTGTTAGCTATGACGATGTCTTTATGGACCTAAACGTTTCCATTTATTCATAACGGATATGAAATTACG
Source organism: Prosapia bicincta (assembly GCA_036971475.1). NCBI lineage: Eukaryota > Metazoa > Arthropoda > Insecta > Hemiptera > Cercopidae > Prosapia > Prosapia bicincta. The sequence continues at coordinate 14,562,102 of JBAIZL010000006.1, read as the reverse complement.
GTTATAAGGAAAAGATTTACACCAAAATAGAATCTGCAAAAATCCAAAGACTTTTTATTGGACGTGTTCTACGATCTCGCTAAAGGCGAATATTACATGACATAGTTGATGTGATCAGATTTCTAGAAGATCTAAAGGGGACAATTCCCTTCGGAGTTTCTGGGCTATAAAATGAATAGACCCTATCCCCAGCATAGCGATGTTTCCGTGGATATACCACTGGATTCTATTTGAAATTAGGGAATTAAATAGCAAGCTTTAAAGCATTTTTGTTGTTACTAAAACGAACCGTTTTGACTGTAAAGGCAGCCAAAGTACTTGCCTATCGAGAAAACCCCATTCTCCAATACCCTCTACCATAGATTAAACCTCTACTAAGTGGAAACGATGGCGTGAAAAATCGAGCTGCTGCAGTCATTGCATTGCAGTAAACTACATTGCTAAATTAAATGCAATAAGATGCTGAGCTTTCATATCATTATTATTAGACTTTCAATTTAGTGTTTAAAGCATTCAATAAATATCTGCTCAAAATAATTTTAAAATATTTTGAAAAAGTTGTATATCGCATACTGTTTTGCCAAAACGTGAGAAATAAGCGTTCCCAGTAGGATAGTCGGGATAGTGAGGTGCTGACCATACGCGCGTTTGAAGGAGGGTGCTGGACGTAAAGGCATTGCTTACTAAAAACATTACGCCTCTAAAATTTCAAGTTTCAACGTTGTTTATTCTATTACTACCTATAACGTACTAGCCCAAGGTACGTAATGTATAAAGAAAATAAACACATTAATCTAATTGCTCCCACTGTTTATTGAATCCAAATGATATAGGCCTATAGAAACTGGCAGGAGAAACTTTTTTATATTAATAATAATATCTAAATACGTAATGCAAATCAATATTATGTAAATATTGAAGGATAATACAAATTTTTGTTTATGACTATATCATAAACTAAATCATAAGTATGACTAATATCTTAGTCTCAAGTCTTGTCCTGCAATTCATTAATTTTTAAAATAATTTTCTTAAAAAATGCACTGCTATACATATGATCTGGTTTTTCAAAGCTGGGGGTAAGCTAGGGGAGCCACGGCCCCGCATGACCGCAAGTATTGACGCCCGTGCGAGGGTATACTGCTTTTCTAAGAGATCTTACCTTACTCTTCCTTCGAAATATTATTTAGATATATTTTACTCAAGACGTAGTAGAAAATGTTTCCATTTACTAAAAACATATTAATTTATTTAGTTCTATTTACGTATAATGCTTAATGACTACTTTGTAACGAAATTCAAATACGCAACTAGTAGAAAGGCTCTAAGTACTCCAATTAATTTTGTCCAGTCTGACCAAAAAGTCATTTTAAACACAAAGTTTGATTGAGCGCTTCGTTCAGCAACGCAAAAGACGACCTGAAATAAATGATGGCAGCCGTACGTGGGCAACTAAGGACGGGTTTCCCTGAGTAATCAGTCGCACTTAACAAGAACAAGAAAGATGGAACAGGTTCAATGGCAGTGCAGTACGGTCAAGGTTACGCATGCGTACAGAGAAAGCGATAGTGCTGTGACGAACATCCTGCAGTGCGTGGTGGTGGTAGCGTTGCAGAACTACGTCCTTCCAACAAAGGAGTTCACAAAGGAGTCCTGAACCATAAGATTAAAAGTAATTGCAGAGCTTCGTAATGAAATCTTTTTTATCCCAGTGTTTTATAAAATCTAAATCAATCAAATTGTAAACCAAAGTCTAAAACAAATATTAAACAGACATTTTTTAAAGCAAATTCCTGCTTAAAACAACAAAGAAAAATATTATTCTAATTCCTTTTTATTGAATAATTACAATTAATATAAATAAGGTAACCTTACCAATGTGTTAAAAAAGCTGTTCTACGATATAACCTATAACATAAAATCCGCTGTTTTATGAAATCATATGTATCATTTATTTTAAGCCAAATGGTCAGAAATAACTATTGCATACATTGCCCCTTTTGTGAAACGTTTTTCTCCCATGTCAAACCTAAATTAATTCCTTCAATTTAATTATTGAAATTAAATTTGAAAATTTATATAACATCAATTGCCATACACTACAAGTTTAAAAAATGTATTTCAACTTGAGTAGTTGAATAAAAAACATTTTAGTAACGGTTGTAAATTTGAAGTTATATATATATATATATATATATATATATATATATATATATATATATATATATATATATATAGGAAGAGTGTGAATTAATAGGAGTTTAATTAAATATTTAACTGCGTGAGATGGTTTGCAGCTTATATAAGTTAAAGGTTTTGCATGATGACTCGGTAGGATGTAACACATTAAAGTGAAAGTGTCTCTAGTATTAGGACGATCAGTCAGTATGACTATTGTCTCCCGGATAAAGGGAGCAGGATGGAATTATAGGACATAAGGGTAAGTTGATAATGAACCCAGTCAGACAGTCGCTGAAGGAGTGTGTCTGGTGGCCTCGAGAATTTTTTAGCGTCGTTCTTTAACACTGGACGCTGGTAGAAAATGGAATCAGAGCTTCTTGAATCTGTATCGAGGATAGACGAAAATTTTTCATATGCAATTGTACAATGTTCTTCGTAATACAGTGCAATAAGCGTAAATTTAAATATATATTGATTAAAAATCTTACATAATTAGTAAACATACTTAATATTGAACCTTTATTCAAATCAATTCGTGTTGATGATTGGAAGTCCTTGGCTTGCCGTAGATGATGGATAGCAACATTTTGCACTTTATCTTAACACGCTTGACTGGACTTGTTACCTTCAGAGTTCCTGGCGCGTGAAGAAATATGGCGAAAGGTCATTCGCTATCAGAGGTGGAATCACTAGAATGAGGCTTATCACTATAGCCTTCGTACAAAGACAGCTTCAGTACTTTTCCGGCTTTTTTCAATTTCTTTGCAATCTGATGGATAATAATGGATACAGTTATAATACCCCTACAAATAAGCAATAATGTGTGTATATATATATATACGCTCCGTGACCGCTTCTCCCGCACTGTTTAAAATTGTCACTTTGTAAGTTAATTTGATAAACTTTAGAACCTCTAAAAGGTGTTGATGACTATGAAATGTGTATAAAAAGCTATAATACCGTATTATTTATTAAATAATTGTTTTTATTTTCATAATACAGCAATGTCAGATATTTATACAGATATATAATATTACATTCTGTTGTTTTCATCATTCTCACTTATCATGATTCTCGTAAAATGTTTTAAAAAATTGAAAAGTAATATGTAAATGGTATAGCTTAGACTAGTAGCTACATATTTTAAAATACAAAATTATTCTCAAATATTTTATTATTACAATAATAATTTACTTTAAACTATATTATAAATACTTTTTAATGAATAATTGTTTTTTAAATTATGAATTTAAAAAACCTAATGGTTTTTAACATTACGCCTACTTTTTATTTAGAACTTCTCTGTAAACTATATTAGTTGTTTTCCCAGTCGTAGATATTATTACTAAATGTTTAAAGAGGTGACTCTAGAAAACCTGCCTATGAAAAATTCAGATTTTTACAATAGTATCGATATTAAATACAGATTTCAAATATATATATATATATATATATATATATATATATATATATATTGTATAAATTTATTTGCAAAACAATAATAAAATAGGCATATATATATATATATATATATATATATATATATATATATATATAAATTTACATAAAGCACCCACATTGTATCTAAATATCTGGCGCTAGCCTATTTTCTTGTAAGAAGTTATACTAATTATAGAACAGACATGGTTTCTGAAATTATACTATCTCTGTATTTTTATTAGGGACTTGTATACTTTTTACGTAGATTTGCAATTTTCAAACCTTTAAATTAAATTTTGCAAATCACCTTCTATGTTATGAACGGAATGAACCCTGAAAATTTCAAGTCCCTCTCTCTCTCTCTCTCTCTCTCTCTCTCTCTCTCTCTCTCTGTATATATATATATATATATATATATATATATATATATATATATAAACAATTATTTTTGAAAATTAACTTATTTCCTTGAAAAGCTAAAGTGATATCGACATTTTTTGTGTATGGATTTTTAAATTGTTTAACTGGTGTATTAGACAATTTTCATTGAGTATTTTGATTGGATCGTTCAATTTGTAAAATCCCCATTGAGCCGTTTATCACTAGATATTACGTTCTCATTACAATATTTGTAGTGTAAAATCTGCTTTCGCTTTTTTTTACCTGTATTATGAGAGCAATTAATCTAACTGAAAACCTAAATAGCATTATTTAAAAAAATCAGAAAATTTCTTTCTTTCTTCGTAATTAAGAAGTACCCTGTATCAATACCGAAATTATAAAAAAAAAAATAGACCTACAATAAAAAACCAATTAATTATAAATTAAACTAAAATTATAATAAAATAACAAGTTGTATAACAAAACTACGGCTTAACTACGAGATCACCACTTTCCAATAAATTTAAATAAAATTTCCAAAACACAAGCAAAAGTATATTTATTAATAAATAAAATGTGTTTTTCGGATGAATGTAAATTTATTTTCACGTGAGGATATTTCGTTTAACAATAGGTATACCTTGCTTTAATTCATATTTTCCCAACAATAAAACTGTCAAAAGTTTGATTCAACCTCATACTTCTATTATTTTACCAATTGTAGATAACAGGGAGTAGGTTATACTAGTTAAATCTAGAATCTGGTTCGTTATTGACTCAAATTTTTAGAAATATTCCCTTAGACGACTTCTACTTCGTTATGGTTCAAAAAAATATTTAATTACTATATTTTTAATCTGGATAATGCTGTGTTTTTCCAAAACCTGTTTACGGTCTACCATTTTGAGCGGAAGTAATCAAAAGATCTTCGAATGACACTAACACAGAGTACACAAGTAAAAGTAAGTGTTTGATACCAGAGAACTAACATTTTCTGTTACAAATTCCTTTTCTCTAAAAATAACAATAATAATTACATTTTGTAATAATAAACAACTGGTTTGCAATAAGTTGGCGACGTTTCGACAGCATATTCGTTACCATCTTTAAATCTCTACATATGAGTAGACCTAGTAAAAACTGCGACGTTTCGACAGCATATTCGTTACCATCTTTAAATCTCTACATATGAGTAGACCTAGTTAAAGCTGCGACGTTTCGACAGCATATTCGTTACTATCTTTAAATCTCTACATATGAGTAGACCTAGTAAAAGCTGCGATGTTTCGACAGCATATTCGTTACCATCTTTAAATCTCTACATATGAGTAGACCTAGTAAAAGCTGCGACGTTTCGACAGCATATTCGTTACTATCTTTAAATCTCTACATATGAGTAGACCTAGTAAAGTACTTAATGTAGTTACAAACTAATAAATAACTATAAACTGACTTAAATACATAATGCAATTGACATTCAGATAACAAGGACATACAAACAGTATATTAGAATACTCAATTCGAGTATTAGTCGATGACATTGCTTGTCTCACAAACCAGTCGTTTTATTTCTACAAGTTTTAAAAATAGCAAATGTAATATGAAAAACAATTATTACAATAGTATTTAATATTTTCGATGCAATTTTATTTTATTTATTTTTTTGTAGTTTCAGTTGGTAAATAAATTCAAAAAAATTACTCTAAATTAGGATATTTGAAAATGTTACATTAATATTTTTCATCATATACACTTTTTACATATTTATCTTTTTTTCATGGCGCTACACACCATGATTCAAATAGTTTTATATGTTTTTATATTTTAATTATTTAATTATCCTATCCTAACAAGTTTATCAAAATCTGAGGCATTGTTAGTTTACTAAAAGCATTTTTGAACAGTTAATTTTCAATGCATATCCAGCTCAAAATAAATACAAACAGCTCAGGCAATTTTATATTAAAAAATAATTTAAAGGTCCCTCACTTTATAATTGTATTTACTGTGATGTAAGGTAACGACAATATTTAGATAAATGATGTTGGTTATTATACTCACGCCAGACCAAAAGACAATTTCATTTTAAAAACAATTAAAATTTATAAAAAGTTAATCAAAATTTGGTTTGATATAAGCAAAGTTACAAAATATAAGCACTAAAACCCATATACTTTAGAAATTTGAAAAAATATAAATTGAATAAGTAGGAAGTATTTTTTAAAATTATCTTTAGATTTGAAGAGTTATAAATCGAATTAGAAACACATATTACGATAAACTAGTGAAATCATGAAGGTACAGCTCAATGTTAGCCTTTATGTGAATATATATATATATATATATATATATATATATATATATATATATATAGTTTAAACTAATTTGAACAACGGTCAAAAATATTGCTATATGCTCTTGACCACTAAAGGTATATGTATCTGCTCAAGACGTTTTTGAAGGTTAAACGAATTCACAATGTCATTGAGGCTGTTAACTTTTTGCAATTAGTAACTGTCGATTCCTTTTATGCTAAAGAATAAGGCGATGTGGAAGATGTATTTCATATTTAAATGACTAAAAGTTAAGTTTTAAAACTGCAGTCGCAGACTCAGACAGTCTGTACAAAGTTTTTACACATTATTCAAAAACCTTAATGTAAAGTCGATTGTCTCGGATTTGGCAATCTGTGAATATATTTTTCGCTGAGCAGTTGATTATTTTATTAGCCAAGAGCATACTAATAAAACCAAAAGATTCATATATAAACATTTCACTATATAGGTCAATACTACACGTTACCATCGATTATATTATATAAATTATTGTGTTTTGTAAGGATACATGTCTGTAATTATATTAATACGCACAAATTTATTGCCATTGTATTCTTATACGATTCTTAATACAATGGTATTACTATCTCGTCTATTTCGATAATTTTTCAAAATGATTTTATTTAACATGTTAATTTTACAGAGTAACAAAGAAAAATGGGTAAATATTGAACGGTAGTTATTTTCTGATTTTAAATTATATGTTAGCAGAGTACCTGTCCTTCATACGGGGTTGACGTATAACCCAATATATCATAGAGTATAGATAATGGAGTGTTAAGGACGTTTTCAAGGCCCGTGGGGCGGTGCTCTGGCGATTTCTAAATACAAATAGGCCTGTATGTTAACCAGGGACTATAAGAATGTCCATATAAAGTTTCAGCTTAATTTGTCCAGTAGTTTTTACGTAATTGAGTGGTAACACACACACATACACACACCATTATGTTATTATATAATATTTAATATTACTAAAATGTAATTCTTAAATTCATTTTTTTATTACAATTGTTGAAACTTGTGTATTACTTTATTATTAGTTTACAAAATTTAAGATTTCGTCTATCAAGTGGACAAAAAAAACAGTAAATTGAGAATGTCCCCTCAAGAAAACCAAACATTTTCTATCAAGTAATTCAGAATAAAGGGGAAAATGGTTACGATTGAAAAATGTGTTTACTTTTATTCACTTTACATATTTCTTTAATTTTAATTGATAAAAAAACAAATACTTTAGAAAACCACTTTTTAAAGTTAATTCCTACTGAAGTCGACAAAAAAAATTTCATTTTAGTAACTTTTTATTGTATAATTACAACTAATATTAATATGCTTAAAGTTATGATAGAGCCACAATATTAACTGGCAAAATAAAAAAGCGAATTTCCTTACAATTTTCCCTTTTCCTCTCTATAGAGTATATGTAGTTGGAATATTGTTTTTGTTTGTTACTATTTATTCGCTTTCTTTTTTTTGTCTTTTTTAATTTATGAAACTGATGTAGGTCTATAATTTCTCTCTCTATGTTCATCTCTTGTAATGCTTCACTACTGCAAGGTCTTATAATTTTATGTAGAGTACATCTTTAAGAAATAAATTTATAGCTGTGGGAAAGTTGCCTCAGTGCCAAAGTGCTGAATTTTAAGCATGTAATTCCTCAGTTTGAATCCGACCGGGACATAAAGTTTTTTAAATTTAAATTAAAGAATAACTTTTTGAACAGTTTTTATCATCCACTATGGACTAAAAATATGTATTTTGATTGGATTGGATGAATAAACACGTATTTTATTAACGACTGAAAATTTATAGAAGATATTTATGAGTGGTAACTAATAAACAAAAATGAATAAACATAAATTAATAAAACAAACCCTTTATTGATGGAGGGTTTAGAAGTTCAAAGATATTAAAATCGTTTCAGTTTAAAAATATATCTTATTACAGCTAGTATTAAAATTATGTGTGTTACAGTCCAACATCCGGCATCGGTTGTGTAACGTTCCCAACAAAGCGATAGGTAGTAATTTCAATTCATTATAATTTTATAGTTCTTTCATTTCACAAGATGTTAAGGGAAAACCTTGGGTTTCCGGCGGTTTCAAAATAATTACTTCAGTTCGGGGAATCGTTTAATCACCATTTGTGTCTAAACGTTACTAAACTATTGAATTCTTGCTGTTTAAATTATTGGAAATATCAAAGTAAACAAGTAATATTAACAAAATGTAAAAATTCCTACTTAGGTCTTCATGGAAAATTGTTTATTCTAGTTACATTTTATTAAATAAGTACAAGTATTATAAATTGAGCGGCATAACCAATCCGTTCAATCAGCTGTGATTTCACCAGATAACTTAAACATAAAAGCGGCTGTTTATGAAATGATATGTTATCACTCATTTTTTGGTACGGAATATTGCATACCTTGCCCCTTTTATGAAACGTTTTTCTCACACATAAAACTAAAATCAATTCTTTAACTTTAATTAAATTTATTGAATTAGTATTTGGAAAAAGTGTATTAAAATCAAGTGTCATCCTCTAAAAGTTTAAAAAAATGTATTTGGACTTGAGTGGATGAATAAAATGTACTTTATGAACGACTGAAAATTATATATATATATATATATATATATATATATATATATATATATATATAGAGAGAGAGAGAGAGAGAGAGAGAGAGAGAGAGAGAGAGAGAGAGAGAGAGTGAGTGAGTGCACTAATAGTAGGAGTTGAATAGAATAGCAAAAGATTCGGCAGTTGTTGGTCTAGGCGTACAGGATCGTGTCGAGATTAGCGACCATTTAATTTCCCTTATAAGGGTTCCATAGGTGAAGCAAAAACTAAATGAGCATTAAGGATTTAATGCTAGTTGAATATCAGACCAGATGTAGGAGAAATATATAAAGAAATAATACAAGATATTATATATAAATTGAATATCATGGAATGAAGGTTAGCACCTAGAATATGAATACTAAGATGTGAATAGTATTTAACTTTGTTACCTTTCGTTAAACGCAACCTTTTTATGAATTCCCTCTATTATTTCACACTCTCCTAATACACATCTTGTTCAAATGTTCAACCATTATTAGCATACTTTTCATTCATCCATTCAAGTTCAAATACATTTTATTAAACATGTAGTGGTTGAAACTTGATATTAATACAGTTGTTTCAAATAATTTTTCCATGGTTAAATTTAGTTAATTTTCGCTCTCTATTTTGCCACTTAATAATTTGATTTTGTCATATGTGCATACATATTTATAATAATTGTGAATATTTAATAAAGGTAACTGAAAAAATAATTTTTCTAAATTTTATAACACTTGTTCATCCTTTAACTAAACAAATTCCTTTTAGTCACACATACAACAAATTTATCTAATTAAAAGTTATTTAATTCTTAAAAATAACTACTTAATATTAGAAGTATAAAATTCTAAAGTACATTTTCAGGGTTCCTTTGAAATAACATTGACAATAAAAGGTTCCTTAAATTAAATTTTATGTTAAATTTCATTTATTTTTTCCCAACAAACTATATATGTAAACAAAATATGACGATGATACACATTATCTAAGCTATTTTTTCATATGTTTACTTTTGATTTTCTTAGTTTTTAAGCACATATTATGACTATAATTCAAAATTACGGTCTGTTGGTTATTTATAGTAGTATTTTCACTCAATCAATTCATTCAAAAAAACCTTCCTCTTCCATAGTTCATTCCTTGTCTTCCATAATTTCCCATGCCGCGATAACCTCCCATGCTGGGATAACCTCCCATGTTGCGATAACCTCCCATGCCGGGATAACCTCCCATGCCGCGATAACCTCCCATGTTACCATAACTATTTCCGTACTGAGCCGACGCAAGAGCAGCGAAGATGCAAGCAATGCAGAAAATAATCACTCGGGAGTTCATCTGAAACAAACGTCAGTCCAAGTGTTAGATTAATGCAATCCCGGAAGAAAGAAGGAAAAAGTAGGGATTGCACTTGGTAATATTAAAATAGATAATATGAAAAGAAATTTTAAAATTAACTGTTATTTTATATCGTTAATTGCTATTTATTTCAAAATTGATTCCTTGTAATTTAGTATAAAAATACACTCCACGCCCTACCATTTTTTAAAACTTGGTTAGAATTTCACGGAGATGTTTATAACAGTTATGTGGAATAACTGTATGAAGCAACTGTGGCGTAATGTTTATTTTTAAATAAATAAAAACTCTAAACCACAAATAACAAGAGAGTTGTATTTTTTAAATACCTCTGAAGATGATTGCTGGGCAATCGAAATGTACATAAGGTTTAAATAAATGTTACTTGTGGTTTAGAGGTTTTATTTATTTAAAAATAAGTTATGTGGAAGATTAAGCAAAGTCGTTATCTCGAACGAAAACTGTGATGCGTCTGTCACTTATAATTATGCAAACCTTTATTGGCTTTGGAAGATAGAACAGTTTTGTAGCGTTCCTATGTATATATGTTAAGATTAAACAGCACTTAAGAAAATCTTTACTGTGAATAACTTAAAGTCTAAAACATAAAGGCAATAAACCTTGATAAGAATTTGTTTTCTTTTTAAAGAACAATAATTTCATAATTTTCTTTTAGTTTTATCACTACTTGGTCATTTTCGTCGTATCAAAATGTTAGGTGAGGGTCGTATCAAAATATGAAATCTGACTCGAGGATATGATGCAGTATAAGTCCTTTTATGTTCAAAAGTATGCTCATTTCAAGTCGAATGCCTTATAGCTGAGTACAGGCCAATCAAGAGAAGGGGCAAATATCCAGGGGCCTGGCCACGTTGAAGTTTTTTTCCTGCGAAAAACAATTACAATTGTGGCAAGATTCATAAAAGAGATTTAAAAAAATGATACCAATAACGTATAAAAAGTAAAATGTACAATTGTTCAAGCTTTTAGTGGCAAAGTATTGCTATGAAATATTCTATTCACAGCAAATGCAATCTCTTAGTCGCTGTAAACAAATGACAGTTTATTACAACAAAACTAAACATACACAGATTAGATTCACTAGGGTTAGTTGGTTTTAACACGGATATAATAATTTATTTATAATGTCAAGCAAAATACACGGTTGTGTAGGCCTATTGTGAAAAGTAATAAAGGGGTCTGTACTCATGTTTGCCCAGGGGCCCGACATTTCTCGGCGAGGGCCTGGTTGAGTGCAGTCTAAAGTTTTATTTTAATTCATTGTCAATTATTATTAATTTTAATAGAGATTTTTACATTTTATTTACGACAATTTTAAGTATATTTTGGAAATCCAATTCTATGTTTTCATAGCGTAAAATTATTCAAATTCTTCTACAAGGAATGTTTTTAAGCATCCAAATACTTGAAGCGAATTTTAAGTGTCACTTTGAAATACTTTAAAAACGGTCATATGACTTTTATATGAACAGTTTATAATTAAAATTATTTATTACCCAAGGATTTACTTATTTTCCACTATAAATATCTATCATTATTTGCGTGCATCACAAACATATCTGAATATTTATCACCTCTATTGGCAAATGTAATTGTGAACTATGGCGTTAACCTAGCCAATCCAATGTTTATAATTCTCTTGAAAAACTAAATAAAACAAACATCCCTAAAAAATTATTAAAATATAACTTATACGCTTCGGCATATATTAAAATGTAAACATTTGACTGTAGTAGCACTTATTTGTTGTCTGAATGACGACAGAAATTTCGAGAGATATGTTACATTAGACAAAGAGTATACGCAAGTACTATACGCAAGTGTTTATATAGTAACATATAAATAACTGTATGAAGCAACTGTGGCGTATGTTTATTTTTAAATAAATAAAACCTCTAAACCACAAATAACATTAATTTAAACCTTATGTACATTTCGATTGCCCAGCAATCATCTTCAGACGTATTTACAAGTTTTTGCGTTAAAATCTTTGAGTTAGTTGTATTTTTTAAATACCTCTGAAGATGATTGCTGGGCAATCGAAATGCACATAAGGTTTAAATAAATGTTATTTGTGGTTTAGAGGTTTTATTTATTTAAAAAAAAAAAAAGTAACATATAAGTATAAGCATGTGTAGTGTATAAACAATGAACTAGTTGAAACAGCTCAAATTGAAGTTTAAAATAAATATTGTATACCAATATAATTATGATTACAAAAAGAAAAGTAGAACATACAACCCAACAAGACACGAAATAAAGTTAAAAATTAAAGCAAAAACTAAAATAAGGTCAAAATACTAAGAGTAAAATAATAATATTACTATCTCAATTTACAAAAAACAACAATAAATCCAAGAAGCACTCAAGTAGTCCAATAGTTATCCCCATGTTCTATTTTTTTTTTTTTTTTTTTTTTGCCATTGTTGTTTGAGAATATTTATTAACACTGCTTTGAAAGACTTTATTAAAGCTACAAGTTTCAAAAACTATCGAATTGAGATCAGACGATCATAAAGTGTTACTTCATTTCAAAGCTAAATACATTTTAAATTACAACATATTAACATTATTTTTCATTTAGATCTCTAATCGATAAACTGTTATTGAATACTAAGTGTGAAACAACTATATAGAGCTATCACAAATCCGTAAATTCATTGAAAAATATGATTTTTTCTGTTATTTGGAAAGATATAATTTTAGTGAAAATAAAATGTCTTGCTTAATTTACTATTTTTTTAATTTTTGTTTATCACTTTGTTATATTACTAAAAAATAAATTATTTGCCATTTACAGGTAAACCTGGTAAAATATTTTCTTAAATTTATTTTTGAGTAGTTTGTTGAGAATCTTTTCCTTTTAAAAGATATTTCAGATTCCTCTTAAGTAGAAAACCTTTCTGAATAGAAAAAATTGAGACATTTTTGTTACGTCAGAAAACCAACACTTTAAAAAAAAAATACAGTTAGAGAATATTTTAAATGGTTCACTTAGAATATCTAAACGTATAAAAATCTATTTACGTATTTATATTATTAAAGTAAGACACATTTACGTACCTTGATAACTTATAAAGTATCTTGATGAAATGAACTTTTTGCAACTGTCATCTTTTATATATTTCTTTGAATACAATTACAAGCGCCAAGTAGGAAATGCTACTTCATACTTAATGATAACGTACAAATAAAGTTTCCTTGAGTTTTGATTACAAAATAGAAATTACACTATAAACGTCCTAATTACGGTCAAAATTGCTGTGGGAATCCTGGATAATGTAATCATTATATTCCGTAATAAAAAAACGTTAGTATCTTCATGATATATACCTAAGGTACAAATAGACGTAAACGACCATTTAAGCTCTTTAAAACGAACAAATTTTAACGTTTTACCAAATTTTTCGTATGTTTTAGGCAATAATTTCCCTTTAAAATGTCTTAAGATTCTAAAGTCTATATTATAAGTTCGTAACAGGACTATGATGAAATGAAAGACGGCAATATAAACAAAAATATTGAACTTCAACGTTTCGGTCGCACCAACAGCCCCCGTGGTCCTTCTTAAAACTAAAATAGCATATAAATATATTTATAATTATACAAAAATAATAAATATAATGAAAAGAATTTACAGACTATTTTAAATTTTCAAAAGTTACAAAAACATTTTTTGTTTTTACACTTAATAAATCATTTATAAGTCAATATGAGTAGTAAATTAAAAGGATCTCAAAATACAAGAGGCCTAATATTTATAAAAAAGAAAAACACACATAATTAGACTACAAAAAAACTATCACTTAAATAACCTCATCAATAATAATTTCAAAATACGCTAAATACATAAATCATATATAATTAATGAGTTTGAAAAAAAAACCGTCTTCAAATTTAACATAAAGCCAGTAATAATATGAAAAAGCAAAACGAAATCAGATAACTTTAAAAATTTAGCCGTCATCTAATTTAAGGTTTCTCTGTTCAGTATCTCTGTTGCCATTGATATCGTTGCTATTATTGTAAATAAAACTTATCTCAGAAATAGACAAGATCCAGACATCTTTTCCTTAGACGACTTCCTTGCTTTAGACGACATCCTTGCCTTAGACGGGTCCAGTCATCTTTGCCTTAGACGACATCCTTGCCTTAGACGGGATCCAGAGTAGTATTTGCCTCACAAATAATTCACATTCTTCATATTTGGTTCAATCCTCTTACAACCCTAAAAGTCCTTTATTTGTTTTTACAGTTCTTTGTGTTTTTACAGTTCTTTTAATAGTAATTTTAAAAACACTATAATTTATTTTTATTAAATGAAGGGTAAAATTAAACATACAGGCCTACAGATACACACACACACACGCGCGCGCACACACATACACACACACACACACACACACACACACACACACACATATATATATATATATACTCACGCACACACGAATATATATATATATATATATATATATATATATTATATGTATATATTATATATATATATGTATATATATATATATATATATATATATATATATATATATATATATATATGTGTTATATAATAATTATATATATTATATATATATATATATATATATATATATATATATATATATATATATATATATATAGAATTCAATGAAAATTACATAAACAAGTATTTTAATTTTAGTTTTCTTCATACTTGAAGCTTTTCGCTGATTACCAGTTCAGCATGATCAAAATTTTCAAAGTAGATTATAGTTCTATGACTACATCTGGACTCAAATTTTTCATAAGTTAGGCCTACTTTGAAAATGTTGATAATGCTAATACGGCCAATAAGTAAAATGCTTCAATGTATGAAGAAAACTAAAATAAAAATTCTTGTTTATGAAAACTTCATTTAATTGGGAGTATATAAAACAACAAAAAAAGATATTCAACCAAGGATTACAATATGTATATATATATATATATATATATATATATATATATATATATATATATATATATATATATATGTTTCCGAAAATATGTGCAACCCAATGATATCCTAATTATAACATATTTCCCTTATCCATTTTCAAGTTAGTGGTGCATTATTGAATTTTAGAAAATTAATCGTTTTAAAAATAAACCAACTAAAAAGTACTTTACTATTTTTTACACACATGGAGGTTTTTTATAATGAATTTGTAAAATAGGTAAGCCCTATACCGGTAGAAATAACTTATTCAAATAATTATGTTTTTTTTTTTAATTCAGCGTTTATCCAGTACAATTTTTAATACTTTTAATTCATGTTTGAAGTAAATATCTTATTATCATGATTATTTCAACTGCACATACTTGTTAACAATATTGTGCGATACTAAGTTTCTTTAAGCTGAGGTGAAGTAGATAAGGGTCGTAAATAAGGATTAAGGGTTCTTACCCGCGGGATACCGGATTAAAAGGGCTGGGGAGGCAGGTTGTTGATTGTTCACACGGCAACCAACAGTATACATAGCATAGTTATTTACAAAACAAATAAAAAAATTTATTTTTTTCTTTCTAAAAAGCTGAAACATAAATTTAAAACAAATTTGACAAACGTTTCATACTAAGAATTAGAAAAATGTTAAATTTAATAACTTCTCAAGATGAAATTAAAAAGAAAACATTTTTTTGTTTAGGCCAACGCCGAGTTCTTTGCGTTTCAGCCTTTCTACGCCGAAATTCCAAGTAACGGTCGGCGGAGTCTTCAGGAGATCTGGAGAGACCTGGACAATAGTTTTGGTGTTCCTGTCCATAGAGGGATGTTCGACATTTTGGTAGAGGGGGGATGTTGTGTCTTCCCCTACGCCGGTCCGATGAAGATGGTTCTGAAAGTAGTCATGCACAGTCAGTAGGTGAAGCCTATCGACCGCTTCCATAAGTGGTGGCGTTCTGGGCAACGGCCTCTAGGATGCTAGAAGCTCATTTTCTAAATTTTTGCCAGTTCTCCCATTTTAGGCCATGTATAAGCGTTGAAAAGACCGACAATGATGCTCCTTGCAGAGTTCAGATGATGGGACAGTTGCTCAGTATCTCCACCCCTTGTCGCCAATTCATCACCCAATTCGTTCCCTGAAATGGCTCCTTGGTTAAAGATTAATTGCAATTTTCCATGCCATTATTTCTTGATTAGTCCTAATTTCCAGACGGCAATCGATCGTCCGAAGGCAGATGTTAGAGACTTGTGCCAATATTGCCGCTTGTGAGTCAACAAAGAACACCACCTTTTCAGGCAGTCTGTTAGACTGTGTGGCGCGGTTGAAGCCGCATGGATAGTGCAAATCTCGTCGATGTTGTTGGCGTTGAGTTAAATATGGCTCTAAAAACGTCAAAAAGTAATCGTATCTCATAGTATTTGGTTATGAGTACAGATTTTTAGGTGAAAGTAAACAGGATATCATATACAGCGTGTTGTGAGGTAATAATTGATTATAGGACAACTGAGCATTGATTGATTCGTTATAAAGGTCAAACAGAGGCTTGGAGACAATTTTTGTACGAGAAACATGTTTCTCAAAGTAATGATAGGAAAACTGGTAGGATACTCTAGTTTAAAATAAATTTTACTAAGTATAAGTTTAGTTTCATGTTACCCTGGAAAAAATTTCCATCGCAAATTGCCTTGCACAGTGAAAGAGTTATGATTGCATTGTATTCCCTTGATATCAGTAACTTAAATACCGGATGGGAAAGGTAGCGGATTTTAGGATACTGGTCTCCATAGTTCCACTGTACTGGAGAGTAGCATTATTTGTAAACTATTTAAACGTTTCTCTGCATTTCCTTGAAAATTTGGAAAAAAATATATATTGTATGTAACTGTAATTTTTCAAAAAATAAATTATTGAAAATTACCAAATATAAATTACCTCCAGATATAATCTCCAAATCCATTAACATATTAAACTATTATCCATATTAAATTTTCAATTAAAAACATTACATGTTCATTTTATTTAATAATAGTCTATATTTAATGTTGTTACAATATTTTATTTAAAACTGTATTGCGTGCTATACTGTAGTCTAGGAAAGCGTAAATTGTTAAATCGCCCTCTGTTGTTTCTTGTGCTGCCGTCCTGAGTGTAGCTGTAGTACAGTGGCTGGTTTAAATCTATGGATAAAGTTGATGGGGTGCCCGCCTGTGTAGCTAAGTTTCCAAGCTCTAAAGACAAAACCTGAGCTGTAGATGGGGCCAATAGGAGTGTAGCACTCAAGACTAGAATCTTCAATACAAATAATATATTAAATAAAATAAACTCAGTGAAGTAAAAGAGGGCAACATAAAAAAGCTAGTTTAGTAAAAAGCATTTCTTTTTAATATAAGGCAAATATTCATCAATAATTGAAAGTCAAAGGAAATAGAAAGTAGTTAAAGAATTTTATGCCAGAAAAAAATTACAAAAATATTTTAAAATTTATAAAAAAAATTTGTTTAATAAATTAATATAAAAATCATTATGCATTTTTCATTTAGTCAAAAAAAAAATTTAAGAATAAAAAACAAGAACATCTATGAATAATGTTTTGTACAGTGTGTTCCATTTAAAAAGTATCTAACAAATAAAGTTATTGCATTTAAAAATAAATAATATGTAAAAATCGTCAACGCCTGGTTAGGTCAACAAAGAATTTTTATTTTTTACAAACAACTTTTTTATTAAGTATTAGAATTAATATAAATAAAGTAACATAACCTATCCCTTGAACAGCTGTCCTACCACATAACTTATAACACAAAACCAGCTGTTTTATTAAATCATATGATATCACTTATTTTAAGCCAAATCGAAGAAATAACTATAGGCTATTGCATACCTTGCCTCTTTTATGAAACGTTTTTCACCCTTATGAAACTATATTTAATTAATTAAATTTAACTAATCATTTAATATTTTTTACAAAACTATGTCAAGGGTCATTAACTACTAGCTTTAATAAATTTATTTTAACTTGAGTGGTTGAATTAAACGTTATTTATTAAAGATTAAAAATGTGTACTATAATATATATATATATATATATATATATATATCAAACGTATGAGGCATATAATATAAATTTAGTTAGTATTCAAAATAATAATAATCAGTAGAAAATTAGGAAAGGAGTGACCAAGGGTAATGTACTAAGGTATCAACAAAGAGGGTTTAACCATTGTTATATTTCGGTTGTAATCATAAACCAGTGCCGTGGGAGGCTATCAACAAAAGAAGGCTGTAGATACATCAAAGGGTTAAATATTTCGGGAAACCAAGAATGCTATGGGAAAGTAACGCTTACTGCGTGGTACCAAATTTTAAAGGGCGTGAGAGCCCCCAGAATAACTGAAATAATTGAGGGGGGATAATTATAGGCCTAATTGTTCTTAAAAAACTAAAATCATCGGGCAAAAGAACTATGTTTTGGGGAAACGTCGAGTAATGCGGATGTATTGGAGGGTGGGGGACAAAGTTGTAAATAATGTTTTTAATGCGTAATTTTGTTTAGAAGAGTACAGGAAATTAGATAAGGAATAGTTAGTTATTTTTGTGCAGAAATTTAAAAGTGCGAGGAGAATGAACTTGGCAGATAGCAAAGAAAATAGGGAAGTAAGTTAATTATTGTGTAAAAGTGCAGTGAAGCAGTTAACCGGCCAACGGTTTCAGGATTCCAGAAACTCAAACAATATGTACAGTACAATCTTTCTTACATTAGATTCAGGCAACAAAGATTTATAAATTAGTAATTTTATCTCATCAATTTAAATTGACTTTATAAAAATAATGTATTTTTCCACTACTTTCTGCTGTATAGAAGATCCTTTAATAACGACCCGAGAGAAAGAGCAATTTCACACTGTAATTATTAACTTTATTATATTAAAAATCTAAAGCCTCTAGAGCCCACCTTTTTAATAATTGTAGTATTAGTTAAGCAATCAATATTTGTCACTGCATCGTATTAATGTAATTTGATAAATTTGTAATAATTGGATGTCAGATGAATAAATGTAGATGATGTTAAATTTATATGATTGTTTAATTATTTAAAAACCTGAATGTGTTAC
>JBAIZL010000006.1:14535204-14537704 GCA_036971475.1 Prosapia bicincta | reverse complement strand
AATAATATAATGAATTATATTTGTTATAAAGATAATGGATTTATTTTTATTAGAAGTGAAGAAACACTAGGCGCCATTTTGACTTTGAAGTCATCAAAGCTAAAATCACGGCCAAACGAGTGTAGATATAAACAAACGATTTTTGTTTGAGAATTAAATTATGGTGTAAATAAATCCTTTTAATGTTTGTTGACATAAGAGATTAAACGTAAATGTACACAAAATAGATAAAAACGTAAATATTGGTAAACTAAGACAAAATTAAAGCAAATGTATTAAAAGGGTTGTTCAAAACGTATACTAAAATAAAATATAGCCTATAAATATATATATATATATATATATATATTAATACATTAAAAACAAGAATACTTTTAATGAATATATTATTCAAAGATTTTAGCCGATAAAACAGTACCAGCTTCCTGTACCATGCTAAAAAGATTTCAAAAACAAGAATAATTTTAATGAATATATTTATTCAAAGCTTTTCGCCGATAAAATAGTACAAGCATCTTCAGGAAAATAATTATCTAATAAAATATTTTTACAAAATTAAATCATTTATCAGCGAAAAGCTTTGAATAAATATATTCATTAAAAGTATTCTTGTTTTTGAAATATGTTTAATTTATTACCTATATTACAAAAAAACATATCACCATATTTAAAATATATATATATATATATATATATATATATATATATATATATATATATATATACAATGACGTTCTTTGTAAACAAATAAAGTGGTCAAAATTAATAATTAAATGCCTAAAGGTTTTATATGTTACAGTAATTATGATTAAGGAACCGTTAAGTTTGTTTGAATACTAAAATAGAAAAATCAAAACATTCGCTAGTTTTGGATAGGAAAGGGTATAAAAATTAACGCAACATAAACGGTTGTAAGTGAAACTGGATAGAAATTAACAAATAAAATTAGTATATAAAACAAATGTCGGTAAACAAATAACTTATGTTGAAGTAATTCTCAGATTTGCAGAAAGTAAATAAATATTGTTCGAAAACAAACAACAGTCGAAAATATATTTTAAATATTAAGTGGTAAACTAAGATGAGTATGATTTATATATATATATATATATATATATATATATATATATATATATATATATATATATAAAACCTCAATAGGTTTTTCACCTGGAAAAAAAAAATATATATATATATGCTGATTTTACAAATCGTGTGTTAATATAGGATCTAAATATGATATTTAAAATTAGGAACATGTTTCTGACGACATTAGTTGTCAATTTGGGTTATATTCTCAATAAAATTTGTTGGTCAAAATAGGTGTGGGTTATTAAATGATTTAGAATGGTTAACATTTGAATTGTCTTTATAAATTGTTATATGTAATATGTGGGGTTTTTTTCTTCCATATATTTTGTGTGTTATGTATATATATATATATATATATATATATATATATATATATATATATATATATATATATATAACGGGAAAATGGTCGAAGTGTTTGATGCTAAATCGGGAAGTAAGTTTTTGGTATTTTGTTTTCTGAATAGGTGGGTTTATTTTGAAGGATAGGAAATCATAAATATGCATAGATTTTGTATAAATTATTATTATTATTATTATTATTATTATTATTATTATTATTATTATTATTATTATTATTATGTGAAAATATAGGGCATAAAACGTATTTTGAAATGTGAGACAATCTGTTGAAATGTGATTTTTTTGCATAGGTGATTTTTCTTATGTCAATAAATAAATGCAGGTGATTTTTCTTATGTCAATAAATAAATGCATATGTCTTAATAAATGTCAATATGTTTCTCTTTTCAGGGATGTTTTGTGTATTTTTTTATAATTTGAATTTAATTGTATGACGAACTTTTTCAGGATATAAATCTATGCTAGATTTAAGTACATTTTTCAAAGGGTTACATTTGAAACTAAAGGGTTAAAAGACGTAAAATATTCAAATTACTAAGTTAGAGCAAAGTCATTAAGGAATAAATAATAAGTTCATTTATAAAATTCTGTAAAACGAAAGAAGTAGTTTTGTAAGAAGTTAAATTTTGCAAAATTTACTGATCTGTACTAAGGCGAAAACTGATATAATAAAAAACAGTGTTTTTTCTTACTTGCAAATTGAGTTGAAATTTATTCATTAAACAATTTTCTTACACACTCCGACAACCTGGTCATTACGCTGAGATGCCTAAAAAGAATTCTTTCCCCGGGAGATAGTACCCAAAGAGTTAAATGCGAGTTAGGTTTTTTCAAATAAAGTCCAGTGACTGGTTCTCTGGCAGGTTTTGGCAAGCGTTAGCACAGGGCTGACATCGGTCGGCGTTGCTTGTTCAAAATTTGTATCTTTGTGACGGAAGTGTAGGGTCGTCGCATGCCACGGACGGAATTGTTTCTCATTTTGACGAACAATGATTCTGAACTATATTTCTAGAACTACGTAAATATTTGTAAACATCGAAACGTT
>JBAIZL010000006.1:14522704-14530204 GCA_036971475.1 Prosapia bicincta | reverse complement strand
TCATTTAAAATTAAAGTTATGTATTGATAAAAATTTTATACCTATAATTTTAAGTAAATTATAACTAAACCTATACCTAAACTTTTGCTTCTTATAAGTAAATTTAAAATTAATAAATTTCGGAAGCACTGTGGATTAATCAATTGTGATTAGTGGCTTTTTACTTATTTAGTAAATTTATAATTGCCCTAAGAACTTATATAGCTTAGGATTATAAAACAAAATCAGCTTTTGAATTTTAATTAATTTGAGACTGTTTATTAAATCCCTCCTATTAGCTCATACTCGCCTGATATATTATTTTGTACAAGTTTCCAATCCTTAATAAAATAAGTTTTAATTCATCCAATCAAGTTTATATACATTTTTTTTAACCTTAAGCGGATGACAACTGATTTTAATAAACTTTATTACAAAATGTTTACAATAACAAAGTATAAAAATATGGGGTGGTCTTGGTTGGATTCTAACTGAGTAAGTTTATGTTCGAAGTCTAGTACGTTAGCACTGAGCCAAATTTCCAAGGCTACAAATGAACTTCTCAAAGATTTATATAAAAAACCTCCATTCTATAACCTTAACTTGTTGTCATGGTTACCACATAGTATCATAAATAATTATAAAGGATTAAAAATCAATGTAAAGAATAAAACATACTAACAAACTGCATTAACGGTATTGACCTTTGATTCACAAACAGACAATGCGAAAAGCAAGCAAAAAAGAACTATAACACAATGCACGCGACAAAAAAGCGTATAAATAGTAACAAATAAAAATAATAGTCCATAGATACATTGAACGGAGAATGGAAAATGGCAAGGAAATTCGCTTTCTATTGTGACACTTAATATTGTTATTCTGACATATGTATATACATATTTATATTAAATGTAATTATAAAATAATTAAGACCTAAAATACAACTTGCATTTGTTGAGTTTGAGTTGGAATTAACATGTGTGTGTGTGTGTGTGTGTGTGTGTGTGTGTGTGTGTGTGTGTGTGTGTGTGTGTGTGTGTGTGTGTGTGTGTGTGTGTGTGAGTGTGTGTGTGTGTGTGTGTGTGAGTGTGTGTGTGTGTGTGTGTGTGTGTGTGTGTGTGTGTGTGTGTGTGTGTGTGTGTGTGTGTGTGTGTGTGTGTGTGTGTGTGTGTGTGTGTGTGTGTGTGTGTGTGTGTGTGTGTGTGTGTGTGTGTGTGTGTGTGTGTGTGTGTGTGTGTGTGTGTGTGTGTGTGTGTGTGTGTGTGAGTGTGTGTGTGTGTGTGTGTGTGTGTGTGCGTGTGTGTGTGTGTGTGTGCGGGTGTCTGTGTGTTTGTGTGTGTGTGTGTGTGTGTGTGCGGGTGTGTGTGTGTGTGTGTGTGTGTGTGTGTGTGTGTGTGTGTGCGGGTGTGTGTGTGTGTGTGTGTGTGTGTGTGTGTGTGTGTGTGTGTGTGTGCGGGTGTGTGTGTGTATGTGTGTGTGTATGTGTGTGTGTGTGTGTGTGTGTGTGTGTGTATGTGTGTGTGTGTGTGTGTGTGTGTGTGTGTGTGTGTGTGTGTGTGTGTGTGTGTGTGTGTGTGCGGGTGTGTGTGTGTGTTTGTGTGTGTGTGTGTGTGTGTGTGTGTGTGTGTGTGTGTGTGTGTGTGTGTGTGCGGGTGTGTGTGTGTATGTGTGTGTGTATGTGTGTGTGTGTGTGTGTGTGTGTGTGTGTGTGTGTGTGTGTGTGTGTGTGTGTGTGTGTGTGTGTGTGTGTGTGTGTGTGTGTGTGTGTGTGTGAGTGTGTGTGTGTGTGTGTGTGTGTGTGTGCGTGTGTGTGTGTGTGTGTGCGGGTGTCTGTGTGTTTGTGTGTGTGTGTGTGTGTGTGCGGGTGTGTGTGTGTGTGTGTGTGTGTGTGTGTGTGTGTGCGGGTGTGTGTGTGTGTGTGTGTGTGTGTGTGTGTGTGTGTGCGGGTGTGTGTGTGTGTATGTGTGTGTGTATGTGTGTGTGTGTGTGTGTGTGTGTGTGTGTGTGTGTGTGTATGTGTGTGTGTGTGTGTGTGTGTGTGTGTGTGTGTGTGTGTGTGTGTGTGTGTGTGTGTGCGTGTGTGTGTGTGTGTGTGCGGGTGTGTGTGTGTGTGTTTGTGTGTGTGTGTGTGTGTGTGTGTGTGTGTGTGTGTGTGTGTGTGTGTGTGTGTGTGTGTGCGGGTGTGTGTGTGTATGTGTGGGTGTGTGTGTGTGTGTGTGTGCGGGTGTGTGGGTGTGTCTGTCACTTACACTTTAATTTACTTAAGCAAGGATCTCACTCGGTATATTTTCGAGAACTTATTATTTTAGTGCTTTCATTTTCGAGCTTTAGAAGACTGGCTCAGTGTTAAAAAGCTCGAAAATGAGAGCATTGTAGTTAATAAGATTTCTTAAATAGTAAATATACAAAGTAAGATTATTGTTTAAGTACATTAAAGTGTAAGTGATAAGTGAATATAAGGAAACAGTGTTGTAAAATTATATATATTCACTGTAATTCAAAATATTTTTACTAAGAAATTTCATTAGAGTAGCGCCAGTTTTTGTTACACTCCAAATAATTTGAAACCTCAACTAGACTCAATCCTACTTAGCTAAACCTTTCCATTATAACTTACTCTACAGAATTATCAAGGAAAATATACAAAACGTTCAAAAGATAACGGGTTGTTATAAAACTACTGTAAATAGAAACAACAACTGTAAATAGAAAGAACAACTGTTTACCAAAGAAAGACAAATACTTGTCTACCTGTTTATATTAAAACTAATACAAAAGTAATAAAATATATTATTAATACTCTTAAACAAGTAAAACATTTTGATTTCGAACACAATTATGATTGATTTCACTTTACCCTGGACGAGGCTACCACCTGTTTGTTTACTTTAGAACAGAGGACGTAAAATACGTCATCTGGGCTGATTAAAAATATCTTCCAAACCTGGCAGATTAACCGGTTTCAATCGAAAGCAACCTTCGTTTTACTTTAAAAAAGTTACCTCATTGGTGAGGGAACTTATTTACTGATGCTGTATTTGTAAACTCATTTGGTTTTTTATAGTAAAACGGGCATATTTTACACATTTTCTATTGGAACAATATTTACTTCCTTTTCGTATAAAATAAATGGTAACGAATGGAAGAATTGTATTGTTTACCAAAATTACAATGATACTGTTTCGTAATGAGGTTGAAAAAAAATTATAGCCCGTAGATATTATTATCTTATTCTAAAATTTTGTCTACTTAAATATTTTACAAATATAAACGTTTTCTTTTTTAATCTATTCATTATCTATACTCCTGAACATTAAAGATATTTATTGGATGACATTATTGACTCATGCCGTTAAATTTCAAAACACTATTTACTTCCGATCACTTTTATCACTCAACACATTGTCATTTACAGTTTAAGGGTCATTATATTTATTTTTCGAGAGCAGGCCTATCCTGTGGAGGTAGTATTTGATCCTGATTGGCGTTAAACTGAGCACGGAAGAATTCTAGTCTTAACAAAACTATCTTCATCCTCGTTTCAAACTTATAGCAATTATCCTTGTATAGATGTAATATAAGCTTCCTTGTATGTAATGAAATATTGTACTGAAAATGTATAACATTAAATTACGATGGTGTTTTAGTGATTAGAATTAAGCAAAATTATGAAGTTGGTAAATTTCTTCCATGTAATTAAATTAATATAGATAATGATAAAAATATATTTATATAGATAGTATATATATATATATATATATATATATATATATATATATATATATGTAGATAGTGTATAAAAATATACATTTAATTCTTAAAACAAATAGTAAATAAGTTTCTTTATAAGCAAAATGACCTACTACAGAGTCTCTGAAGGTATACATCGTGTTTAGATTATATTTTCAATATTCTTGTAACCAAAACTATACTTGTTTATGTTATATTTTATTTAATTTTAACTGTTAAAATTCCTTCAATTCCTTCTATTAGTTCACACTCATATATATATATATATATATATATATGATATATATAAATACATATAAATATAAATATATTATATATATATATATATATGGTTAAAATTATCAATCCTTAATAAAAATACTTTTCATTCATCCACTCAAGTTCAAATAATTTGTTTTCACTTATAGCGGATGAAACTTGATGTTAATAAAGTTTTTTTCCAATATTAATTCGTTAATTAAATTGCATGACCTAATTTTAGTTTTTTTATGGGAGTAAAATTTCTCACAAAAGGGGCTAATTACGCAATATAGTTAGTTCGACCCAAATGGCCTATAATAAGTGTTAACATATGATTTCATAAAACAGCTGTTATGATTTTATTTTATTTGTTATGTGGTGAAACAGCTGATTCAATCCATAGATTAATTGCAATCCACTTTATTCATATTAATTGCAATTATATAATAAAAGCTCAAATAAAATTTTTCTTTGTTGACTTATGTAGGAATTGATTTAAAAAAATGTTTGCTTTACAATAATCTATAATATGAAAAAGTCAGACAAAAATTATTCTCCCGCTAGTTATTTTTTTAGACCTGATTAACCATTTTCAAATTCATTTTTTAATAAAAATTATTAAAACAAGATATCTTATGTTTTAAAATTTCATAATATGTTAACTTGGAAAGGAAACACATAAAAATAATGTGGATAGTAGGGAAACATGAAAACGCTGATATTTACTTTATATTATTTTTTTAATTCTTAATAAAATAGTTTTATAAATATTTTTTATATACACTTGTTTTTACAAAAACTGAATTTGAAATTATATAAAACCAAAACGTGTAACAAATTGCATTATACATTTCCCATAAAACTGACGTTGTTTGCCAACATTTGCTGTAACTATTACTAGAATCAGCCTCTGTGATGGTTGTGTCCGTATCCGTTGTTATAACCTCCGTATCCACCATGTCCTCCATGGCCTCCATGGCCGTGCCCGTATCCTCCATGTCCTCCATATCCTCCATGGTTATAATGCCCACCATTATATCCACCGTGCCCGTGCGGTCTTCCGCCATAACCCCTGGCAGATTCTGCAGTAAGTAAATCTTCGCCTTCAGCTTCGGCGTATACCATAGCAATCAATGCAACGACTACCAAAAGGCAGAGCAGTTTGCTGTACTAAAATTCCAAACAAAAAAATATTATTAAATTTAATGTATTTTTAAAAAAATACTTAATCTAGGCCTATATATTTCATATTTCAATTACAAGGAGTTTTATTTTATATATTATTATATATATATATATATATATATATATATATATATATATATATATATATATACATATAATGCACAAAATACCAATGAACATAAATGACCAAAAAAAGGAGAAGAATATAATATATCAAATTGCATTAGAAAAGGGATATAAAAGAAAAATATAGGTAAGTTAAATAATAATAATACAGGAAATCAACAACAACTTTGTAAATAATACAATTTGGACAAAATTTACATTTGCTGGTAACGAAATAAACGAATTACAAGTTTATTTAAAGAAACAGATTTACAAATTACTTACAAAACTGTTAATAAAATTAATGATATAATAAACAATAACAATAACTAAAATTATATGCACGAAAAAAATGGTGTATATAATATAAAATATCAAGACTGTAATAAATTATATGTAGGACAAACAATAAGAAATTAAAAGAAAGAAACAAAGAACATTTAAAAGCTTATATATAACCAAACATAAATATCAAATTTAGCTACTAATTTTATCAATAAGGGACACAGATTCCCTGAAATAGGAAATATGAAATTATTTAAAGAAACAAAGGGTTAAAAATGAATATATATGACACATTGGGGATCTATAAACATAAAGTTGAAGACAAATTAATTAATAAACAAACTCAAGTGATATCAAAATACCAATCTACTTACAAGGTCATTGCAAAAATTACATAGAAGTTAAAAATATCAATAAACATATAGCTTAGTTGTAGTACATATGAGTTAATTTCTGTAAATATTTTGTTATATACTTGTTTTTCCTGAATATGCTAATACTTATTTTATTGGCGAAAAGCTTTTAAAAAATTATTACATTAAATTTTATATAAAATTATATATATATATATATATATATATATATATATATAAACTATTCTTCTATTTGATATATTTTTATTCATTAACTATAATATAAGGAAACGTGTCACCATATTATATATATATATATATATATATATATATATATATATATATATATATATCACCTTTCCTTAGGCTTTATCTAAGTTTGGTCTGTTAGATTATTTATGTGTTGTTTTATAAAAATGCACATTCATATCAATATAGAAATACCAAACAAAAACCTTAATTTGAGTGTGTCCGTGTGTAAGTGTATATGTAGTATATGTATTTTTGTTTCCCTATGAACATAAAAAACACATTTTAGTGTCATTATTTTCCACGATATGGATATAAAGATTTTTCTAAATAATGTGGGATAGCCTGCAGAAAAATTAAAATTTACAGTCACTTAAAATATTTAAAATATAAATCGCCTAGAATATGTGTTAAGAAATAATAAGTGACATAAAAATAATTTTAATAAATAAACTTTTCTAAAATCCTTGTTACTTTTTAAAATTAAGTTTTAAAAATCATATAACTGGACAGCGTAGTGCTATAAAACTCTAGAACTCTAAACTCTAAACTCAGTATTGTACAAAGAGTGCATAAGAAACTCAACTTTTTTATTACACACATAGAAATTATAGTTTTACAAAACCTCTATGCCTATTCACAACAATAATTCATTAAAAGACCTGAAAAAATATTGTCAACCATTAATTCTAAAATATTAAATAAAAGTAATTAATTAATTTACAGAATTTAAAGAGTAGTTTTAATGTTCAACCTAGTATACTTAGTATATTAGTAGTAGAAAATTTAGTTGAAACCTAAAATGTTTAACTTTTAATAATTTTTTAACGTATTTAAAAAGTTGCTTCTGATTAACTACTCAATTATCATCAGTTATAATTTAAAAAATTTAGTCTAATTGTAACCTAGTGAAAGTCGTAACGTTATTACGTTTTAACATAAATTCACTGAAGGTCACCGACTTCAAAATAAATAATTTTTAGCTCTCTAGTAATCAAAACGTATGTTACGGGTAAACTTTTTTTATCTATACGACTTTTCTGTTACATTATAGCATACACTTGGAAGTATACATTCTACAATAGTATAGTAATACATTTCCAGTAGTATGTTTAAAATGAACATATTGTAAAATGTAGGGTATGGAAAAGATTCTTATATAATCACTTTTACATTGTTTAATGTAAGAGTGATTATTTAAGTTTCATCAAAATTCAAGAACTTCTTATTGTTAAAGTTATAGAAGAATAAGTACAGGCCTATTATTTAAATGGGTTTTCATTACAATTTTTATCACCCTATATATTCATTTAAATACTTTAATTTCTTTTACTAAATGTATTAAAATGTT
>JBAIZL010000006.1:14515204-14517704 GCA_036971475.1 Prosapia bicincta | reverse complement strand
GACAAATAATTTTTTAAAAAAACATTCCAAGTCAACTCCTATTTGAATCAACAAAACAAATTTATTTAATTTTTATTAAATAATTACATTGATTATACATAAAGTAACATAACCTATGCGTTAAACAGCTGTTTTAAGCCGTCCTATAATATAAAATCAGCTGTTCAATTAAATCATATTTTAACACTAATTTTAATCTAAATTGGACTAAATAACTATATTGCATAATTTTCCCCTTTTGTGAAATGTTTTTCTCCCTTAAGAAACTCAAATTAAATCGTTATTAAATTTATTTAACGAATTAATATTTGAAAAAATGTATTAACGTTAATTGTCATCCACTACAAGTTTTAAAAAACGTATTTGAACTTGACTGGATGAAGAAAAAGTATTTGAACATGATATATACAGATTGAGACTGTGAACTTATAGAAGGATTTTATTATGAATTAAGATTAATAATCTATAAATTGTAGCAGCAATCAATGACAATAGCGACTTTGTTGCTGAAACCGTTTAGAGAAAATTATCTATATGAATGTTTGTTTAGGATGTTTTTTAATTATGATAATAGATCAGTTAATAAAATCTGTATTAGAGTGGAATTGTTAATCTATAGTTAAATCTAGTTTTCTATTTTATTCCATAGCGGTAGAGTTTAGTCAATTTGGAATGAAAAAATGAAGAGCAATAAGGAAGAAAATATAAAATTTGATATTATTATTCAGGAAGCTGTCCAATAAAGCTCTCTTATTCAAGGCTGGTCTAACAGTGAGATCATTGGGATTCTAGTCTCTGCTACGCGTGAGCTAAACCTTCGGGAAAACAGTGAATCTTATTTACTGCATGAAGACCTTCTACTCCGAAACTCCTTTTATTTTTGTTATTGTTTGCAAACAGCTGCGTATTCTAATTCTAGAGTGTAGAATTATTTGTTCTTGAAAATAAAATAAACCTTATTGTATAAGTGGTAAGACAACATAGAGTGAGATTAATGATAATTTGGAATATTTATGTAAAAAAAATTGTGTAGAACAATGCAGGCTTCTCTATGTACGCGCTGATAAACGTCCGTGCTTTTTGAAATGTATGACATTTCATTTTAAAAGTAACATTAATTTTTATTTTTTTTTTTGTTTTTGTTTTCGGGAAATTAACTCTAAATCCAATGAAAAGTAATCAATAATTATTCTGAGTGACCTGTTTTTCAATTCCTTCTATTAGCTCACACTCTCCTTATATAGGCCTGTATATCTTGTACAGATTTTCCATATTTTATAAAACACGTTTTTACTTCTCCAATCAATTTCAAATACATTAGCTAGAAATCAATTATTTAAATATCTATATGAAGTTATACAATGTAGATACAATGAGAAGTTATAAGAGAAAAGTTCCTTGCAATAATGAAGCATTACAAGATGTAGATACAATGAGAAGTTATAGGCCACCATCAGCTTCATTAATTAGAAACGAAAAAGGGAAGGGAATAAATAGTAACAAAAATAATAGTCCAACACAATATAGTATATAGAGAGAGAAACGGAATATTGCAAGGAAATTCGCTTTATATTTTGTCACTTAATATTGTGTTTCTGACATATGTGTAACATATTTGTATTAATTGTAATTAATACCTAGGTATGTACTAGGTAAAATATTTACCCAAATTAAAAGGGTTGAATGATGGCTGTTGTTGCTTCAAAAACTAACAATTTAGAGGTTTGGGTTGAACAGAGAATTGAAGTTTGTTTTTTGTACTTCTTCAATATTTATAAACTTTAGGTTGAATATATTTTAAAACAGGTAAAAGTATACGTATCTATTCTGTATGCCAAAAGGATAAATACGGAAGTAAAGTGTGTGTTTATAGTTAAGATCAATTTAGGTGTCTCTTACTAACTCGGGAAATCCTTGGGAACCACCTTCATCAGACAGAAATATATCTACGTCATGGCGTCTAATCTAAAACCTGTGTTTTGAATACGCATAGGATATTAGTCACAGTTTCTGGGCCCAGGAAAACACGCTTGTTGTTGCAAAACGAAGAAACCAGTTCTCTTTTTTCTCTCTAACCTTGTCTCGCTCACACCCACTCTTGTCTGAAAAAAAACTCTACGGGAATGCTAGACTAGAACAATAACAGCAATTAATAATATTATAAACAGGTCATGTTTTTCATATTTGAAAGTTATTTATTATTTATTTTTCAAGTTGTAAAGTTTGCTGTATAAATAAAGTAAAGCTGATAGAACTTTACAGGTACAAGTTTAAGTACTTCAGTTATTCGTTAGTAGTTCGTTATTTCTTACTTATTAAATTTCTTTATTATCTCTCACTCTTTAGATATATATATATATATATATATATATATATATATATATATATATATATATATATATATATATATATATATATATATATCTTGTAAATCAAACTTTCAATCGTTATTCAAATATTTTTTATTCGTCCACTCAAGTTCCGATACATTTTTTTAAAA
>JBAIZL010000006.1:14335204-14510204 GCA_036971475.1 Prosapia bicincta | reverse complement strand
TTACTGACGCGTTTCGAAACAATTGTTCCTTTTACAAAGCAAAGCTTTTATTCCTTGCTTCGTAAAAGGAACAATTGTTTCGAAACGGGTCAGCAAGTACGCCCTTAAGTATTTACTTAGTCAAGTATTATTTAATTATAGTAGTATTTTTTGGTATTGTGACCTCTCTATTGGTTAGCTACATCCTAAATGGTTAGTGATTTCTTTTTTTTAGGTTGTTTATTTTTAACGGCCTTGATTGGTAATTAAGCTTTAAACAAAACTATTTTAAAGTAAATCCCTACTTAACTCAATACAGAATTTTTTTATTGTTGTTACTTTTTTATTAAAAAAATTACAATTAATATAAATAAAGTAACATAAACTTCGCGTTAAAACATTTATTTTACCACATAACCTATAACATTAAATCAGCTGTTATATGATATCATATGTTACCACTTATTTTAAGCTAAATGGAACGAATTAACTTTATTGCATACCGTGCCCCTTTTGTGAAATGTTTATTCGAGCGTGTGAATAAACTGTGTTATGTAGGCTTACTATCTACGTATATTCATGAGCATTGTGTGTTGACATCTTCTCCAATCTCCAGACTATATTTTATTCTTTAAAATTTTCAGCTTTAGTATTTCTTTCATGGTTATTTCTGGTAACGGAAAGACACCGCCGAGTTGAGAGCGGTAGTGGCATGTCTACGTGATCCGATAATTTTCCGCTTTTCACCTCCTATTCCACAATACCTGGAGATCATTATTACCTTAATCCGAAATAACGCCATCCGGCCTTGCTTATCGTTCTTCTGAAAAGAGTGAGTAAAAGCTTGGATTGAGTTTATTCCAAGTATGCACACCTACATCTACAACGCGACGATTCCCCGTAGACTTCTACCACTGTATTCTACGTTCCCAAACCCTATCTATGTTGGCAATCCTTTCCTATTTCTCCAAGCTATAACAATCATACTGGAAAACCGTTCCTAATGGAACAACTGTTCATACTGGAATAACTGTTCATAATGGAACAACAGTCCTATCAGGAACAACTGTCCTTACTGAAACAACTGTCCATACTGGATCAACTCTCCATAGTAAAACAACTGTTCATACTGGAACAACAGTCTATACTGGAACACCTGTTAATAGTGGAACAACTGTTCGCACTGGAATAACTATTCATACTGGAACAACTATTCATACTGGAACAACTGTTCATACTGGAACAACTGGTCATACTGGAACAATAATTCATACTGGAACAACTGTTCATACTGGAACCACTGTTCATACTGGAACCATTGTTCATACTGGAATAACTATTCATACTGGAACAGCTGTTCATACTGGAACAACTATTCATACTGGAACAACTGTTCATACTGGAACCACTGTTCATACTGGAACAACTGTTCATATTGGAACCACTGTTCACACTGGAACCACTATTCATACTGGAACAACTTCGCACTGGAATAACTATTCATACTGGAAAAACTGTTCATACTGGAACAACTGTTCCTACTGGAACCACTGTTCATACGGGAACCACTGTTCATACTAGAACAACTGTTCATACTGGAACCACTGTTCATACTGGAACAACTGTTCATACTGGAACAACTGTTCATACTGGAACCACTGTTAATACTGGAACCACTGTTTATACTGGAACCACTGTTCATACTAGAACAACTGTTCATACTGGAACCACTGTTCATACTGGAACAACTGTTCATACTGGAACCACTGTTTATACTGGAACAACTGTTCATACTGGAACCACTGTTCATACTGGAACCACTGTTCATACTGGAACAACTGTTAATAATGGAACCACTGTTTATACTGTAACAACTGTTCATTCTGGAACCACTATTCATACTGGAACAACTGTTCGCACTGGAATAACTATTCATACTGGAACACTGTTCATACTGGAACCACTGCTCATACTGGAACAACTGTTCATACTGGAACCACTGTTCATACTGGAACAACTGTTAATACTGTAACCACTGTTTATACTGTAACAACTGTTCATTCTGGATCCACTATTCATACTGGAACAACTGTTCGCACTGGAATAACTATTCATACTGGAACACTGTTCATACTGGAACCACTGTTCATACAGGAACAACTGTTCATACTGGAACCACTGTTCATACTGGAACAACTGTTCATCCTGGAACCACTATTCATACTGGAACAACTGTTCATACTGGAACAACTGTTCATACTGGAACCACTGTTCATACTGGAACAACGGTTCATTCTAGAACCGCTGTTCATACTGGAACCACTGTTCATACTGGAACAACTGTTCATACTCGAATCACTGTTCATACTGGAACAACTGTTAATACTGGAACCACTGTTCATACTGGAACAACTGTTCATACTGGAACCACTGTCCATACTGGAACAACTGTTCATTCTGGAACCACTGTTCATACTGGAACAACTGTTCTTACTGGAACCACTGTTCATACTGGAACAACTGTTCACACTGGAACCACTGTTCATACTGGAACAACTGTTCATACTGGAACCACTGTCCATACTGGAACAACTGTTCATTCTGAAACCACTGTTCATACTGGAACAACTGTTCATACTCGAATCACTGTTCATACTGGAACAACTGTTCATACTGGAACCACTGTCCATACTGGAACAACTGTTCATTCTGGAACCACTGTTCATACTGGAACAACTGTTCATACTGGAACCACTGTTCATACTGGAACCACTGTTCATACTGGAACAACGGTTCATTCTAGAACCGCTGTTCATACTGGAACCACTGTTCATACTGGAACAACTGTTCATACTCGAATCACTGTTCATACTGGAACAACTGTTAATACTGGAACCACTGTTCATACTGGAACAACTGTTCATACTGGAACCACTGTCCATACTGGAACAACTGTTCATTCTGGAAACACTGTTCATACTGGAACAACTGTTCTTACTGGAACCACTGTTCATACTGGAACAACTGTTCACACTGGAACCACTGTTCATACTGGAACAACTGTTCATACTGGAACCACTGTCCATACTGGAACAACTGTTCATTCTGAAACCACTGTTCATACTGGAACAACTGTTCATACGCGAATCACTGTTCATACTGGAACAACTGTTCATACTGGAACCACTATCCATACTGGAACAACTGTTGAATCTGGAACCACTGTTCATACTGGAACAACTGTTCATACTGGAACCACTGTTCATACTGGAACCACTGTTCATACCGGTTAATTCTTTAATGAGCAAAACCGAACTGAATCATAGTTTTGTTAGTTCCTTTTTTCCTAATAATATTAGGAAAATGTATTTAAAATTTAATGTTCAATTTTATTCAAATATTTTTTTTTTCTTTTGAACTTAGCAAATTAGGACTCGCCAAATTTAAAAATTCAATAGAAATAAAAGATGAATCTTTTGCGAGTTTCGTTTCGACAACTATAACGTTATCACATCATCATATTGTAGTAATTGTAAGAGTAATACTCCCAACACAAGGACCGAATCTCAAGTAAAGATTGACAGTTGACGAGTTAAGGCTGAAAAGACCTATAAACGATAATTTATGGGTGAGCCAGATCGATATTTTAGTAATTGTGAAAATAGTGTTGATAATTGGGGTAGAAATGAACCAAATGTTGATTTTAAAATGTTGAACTAAATGTTGCCAAATCTGACTCTCATGAATCACCGTTCACGGTTCTTTTCAGTTTTAACTTTTCAATTAGCAATTCTTAATTGAGATTCGGATCTTGTGTTGGGAATATTATTCTTACAATCAGTACAATATTGGTCTGATGATAACAATCTAGTTATCGAAACGTCGCCGTAGCAGAATAAAATATTATACATTGACTCGCAAAACAGCCGTATTTTATTTCTATTGCCAAATCTGTGGAAGAGTAGCATGAATTATATAATGTTCCAAATTAAGTTATAAAATGCCGATATGTCTCAGTACCCTTTTTATACATTACTTAATCTTTTACGTTCGCCAAGACGAAATTTAATAAGTTTAAACGTAACCGGTTTCCGTCTCGTCATTGACAAAAGTATCTACGAAATAATGTAATTCCGAGATAGTGTTTTGCGACTTCTTCCTGCGCAGGCTTATAATTGTAAATCTGCCTTGACTAACTTACCTTAAATTGACTACGTAATAATATCTGATAAGCATCAGAAAAAAAATATCTGATGTGAATTTATGAGACAATGCGACGAACACGTCTGTCATCACCGAGCAGAAAGTACTTTAAAAAGTGTTATTTCACATTGTAAAATGATGTACGTTATACAGCAGCACGTGAGTGATGAGAGGAAGTGCTTACTGTGCCATAAGACAAAACCAAACCGGTCAATGGAGATTAGACAATCAGATCTGTTGAGAAATTTAATTGGTATCAGGACGGTGTTACATTAAAAGTACCTTTCGAACAGTTTCGAATATTACAGTATGTATAAGAGGCTCTATAATATTAGGTAATAGGGCAGAGGAGGGCCAAGGGGAAACGTGCCCAACAAACTATTTAATTTTAGCAGAAAATATTAAATTCATTTTATTCCACCAATAATAGGAAAAAAACCAATCTTTCTTACAGCAAGATTAATTTATTTATATTCCATTATTCTTTTCTTTGACTAAAAGTTAAAATTGTTCTTGAGTAAAAGTTATTGATTGTAGGCGATTAGATTACTAAAATAGCTCATTTTTACAAAATAATTTTATAGCTTAGTAAGTTCCAGCAAAACAGCTTTCCGACGATCCAAAATTTTTGTAATTTCAAGTTACCAAATAGTATAAAATATGATTTCTAGAGATAAAAATAAACAAAACTTCCTTGAGGGCTTCCGCTCCCTAACCTTCCCTGTCATGCTCCCCCCCCCCACAATACATTGTCCCAATAGACATGTTGTTAGATATGTTTTAGGTTTTATTTATGTATAGTTAATTAGTTTTTACATGTAATTCAATTTTTTCTAAAATTCTTAGTTTTTAACATCTTTTTTCATACAAAAATAAATATAAAATATACAAAATAATTTCATTTTAAATTTGGTGTTATTTGTAAAATATCCTCATTTTTATGGAATGTTGTTAGGATTGCGGTAAGTAGGGAAAAGGGTAGAAAGTGAGAGGCGAACGAACTTTACAATAGGCTATTCAATACAATAGAACAGTAAAACCCTTGCCAGTATACCCTTGCCAGGTAGAATTTTTCCTGGTCAAAAGCACGTAAATGTCAGGTAGAATTTATCCCCGGGAATGAGTTATTCCAATTGAAAAATAATATAAAACGAAATTGGCAGCAAATCAAGTCGTTAACACAAAAAAATAGTATGTCGACAATATGTCGACATCCGCTCCACATAATGAAATGCTTTTGCCAGGCGGCTGTCGACATTGTGTCGCACACGGGATTTTTTAAAAAAAAACGGTAAAAAAAATCAGTAGAAATGTAAAAATATTTGAAAGACGCTTAAAAAGAATATAATAAGAGAAAAAAAAATTCAGCATAGGCGAAAACCAAGGTCGGCCCTGTAGACGCATTGAAAGTGTTAATATACCGAACTCTCAATTTGAAACTTGAATGCAAGTCAAGATAAAATATTACACGCGAGAAGAGTTAAAACGTACTTAACTAGTATTGATACATCTAAGAAGTGTCAGCAAGATGTAAGTAGCAAAGACGAGCTGCCCGAGAAGATATTAGCACTAAAAATAAAACAAATATTTCAATATAGAACCCTCTTAATAATATGATCTATTACAGAGAGAATAATCAACATGAGATCGCTATGTGGTAGGTTGGCTATGAATATCTTTAATTACAATCCTAAAGCAATAAAAGAGGGCCGAACAAAATTCGGGGTAATTTTCTAAACCAAACAGGTTGCCTATTACCCATTATAAGAAGATGCGTGAAATAGACTTGAGAAATAGTTTTTGAATTAACATAAGTTACTTCGTTAGATTATATAACCAAAGAAGTTACAAAATATCTTCTTTAGGTTGTAAGAAAATATTTAATTTTCATATAATATTTAATATAAATATTTATAATAATAATATTTATAATTAATTAATATATTAATTAATAATAATTAATATTTATAATATAAATATTTAATATTTATATAAGTCATTGGACTTTTAGTTACTATAAGTTATATTTAGTTACTTTACAATATTACAGAAACAAGGTAGTAGGGCTACTGAGTCCTGACTTCTATATATAAAAATCATA
Organism: Prosapia bicincta; assembly: GCA_036971475.1. Taxonomy (NCBI): domain Eukaryota; kingdom Metazoa; phylum Arthropoda; class Insecta; order Hemiptera; family Cercopidae; genus Prosapia; species Prosapia bicincta. The sequence goes on along the minus strand of JBAIZL010000006.1, from coordinate 14,503,921 downwards.
TTTCGACATTTTCTTTTTATATAACAACCTAATTCTACAAATATAACTAATTAGGAATTTTAGTTATAATTGATATACATAAATATCAATGTAATTTCATGTTTTTTTGAGCACTAGAGATAACTATAAAAGATAAGCTGGTTGTATATCGAGTCAATAGTTTATTTATTTAGACAAATAAATTTCTTTATAGCTCAAAGAGAATGTTTAATGCTTTGCCTTCTCACATTACTCATTTTAACTCACACACACACAAACACACACACACACACACACACACACACATACACACACACACCACACACACACACACACACCACACACACACACACACACACACACACACACACCACACACCACACACACACACACACACACACACACACACACCATACACACACACACACCACACACACACACACACACACACACACTCACTCTCAATCTCTCTCACGTACACTCACTTACTCACTTACTCTCTCTCTCTCTCTCTCTCGCACACACACACACACACACACACACACACACACACACACACACACACACACACACACACACACACACACACACACACACACACACACACACACATACACACACACTCACTCTCAATCTCTCTCACGTACATTCACTCACTCTCTCTCTCTCTCTAACACACACACACACACACACACCCCTACACACACACACACACACACACACACACACACACACACACAAACACACACACACACAACACACTCACACACACACACACACACACACACACACACACACACACACACACACACACACACACACACACACACCTTGTACGATTTTCGTACAGAGTAGAATTTTGTTGTGGTTAAGGCATTTTGTACCTCAACTATTTTGTTTCATTTCATTTCTACTTGGGAACTTTCATCTTCATTACAAAAACTATTAACAATCTGAGTAGAGGAAATATTTTTAAAGTAAAGGTCTCCAAAATTTATCTAGAAATATATAAAAGGGTAAGAGAGACTAGGACTTACAGGACAATTAATTCAGCTGATATATTCATACACTAAAAGCTCTAATATCCGGCACCTTCAGGGTCGGCTTGTTGCCGATTACCGAAAATTTCCGGAGGGTTAAGGAAACCAGATAATAACAACAATAGATGGACAGGTAGAATGTGTGCTATACCCTCAGCGGTCTCCTATTGTTATTAAATTTCGACCTTTTAGTCGTCTATTGTTATCGCATTTCAACTTTTCCACTTGGATGGAAATATCGGTGGGCTCTTCCCTTTTACTAAAAGCACTTTTGCAAACCAGCAGTCACAGCGACTCGATAAGCAGAAGCTCAAAGATTATAATTGTGCAAACGCAGTAACACTTTGGTCATATATACTGTACTTCGTATAAAGAGGGAACCACCAACGAAAATAACTTAATTATTATAACTAATCAACTAATTTTACAGCCATAAAAATGAAATTATTAAACTGAAACAAAATACATACTTACGCAAAATTTAACGAAGTTTTTCACGGCTATTTCATTTCAGAGTATAATGCTTCTCCTGCCGCTCCAAGTAATATGGAAAATTATTGATTTAAAATAGTAAAGTATTTATGGAACAATTTCCTCATTTTACCCAAAGCGGCCCAGAGAGCCTTGTCGCATTTCTTCCTAATCTTGGAGTCACCTCATATGTAGCCATTTATATTTACATGAAGCTGCTAAAAGTAGCATTGTTTTATTTTTCTTCTTAATCTAGGACTTATCTTAACTACCTATCTATTATTTACACCATGACCATAATTGGCGTTGTCTTGTTTATTCTATTCTATGACATAAATATTTATATTCAAACATTACTAATTCAAATGTTTCACACAATCATTGAGGAGAAATAATTGGTTGCCTTAAAAAATCTTCAAACTGTTCTGGCTTTGTCAAAAAGATATTTTTCAATACGTATTCCACAAGGTATGGTTCGAACGTAGTAACTACCACTCGACCTACTTTTCGACCCATATCACGTTTTATCTTAGCCCAATGACTTTCTACTGTCTGCGTATGCACATTACGATCACCAGGACAAACAAAATTGAGAGAGTGATTGACCGTTTTGTGTAGATATCCATTTTGACTCAGAGAATTTTACCCCCTCCACGTACCAGTAAAGCTTTCGTCCCAGCCTCCACATTTTCCATTATTTTTTCGAGTAATGTAGCTGAATCCCTTTTTTCAACAATTTTCAGAAAACATTTTTTACTGTCTCTATCTATACCACCAACCATACGAGTTTTGGTCAAACGGCCAAGATTGTACTTACGTCTCCCAAACGCTCTTTCATCCTCTTCAACAATTTGGCCTGCGAAACCTATTTTAGTTGAATTTTCCAGAAGCCAAACTACGAGAGTCTTCCTGAGAGCATTTATTAGCTTCCTTACTGTAGGGCGCGAAAGTCCAGTCCAAACAATAATCAAAAACGAATATTTCAATCTCCACACTCACATAACTGTGAGCAATTGAAGTGGAGTAACTTGACCTAATCCAAAAATATTACTGTCTCTTACGTGTTTTTTTAGCTTTGCAGTCACAAATCTCACATTTATAAATCATATTGTCCTTTGCTCCGCGATTGAGATCCATCATTGCACCACACTTCACACATTTTATTGATGGTTTCACCAGTTTATAGTCTTTTAGAAAACTTTTCATACCATATTTTGAAATGTGTTGACGGAACGCAATAATACTATCAAACATACGTAGTTATCTGCCACCTAGAAGAGCCTTCAAGAAACGTGAAGGGCCCTCTGATGAGTGTAATCGATCGGAAACAGAGAACAATAGAGTACCCTTTTGAAGAGTAATAAAAGGAGCCTTTATGGAACAGCCCTTAGGTCAGGTATCGTGGGCCCGTCTGGTTTTTTAACTCTTTCCGGATAATAGAACCTAACCTATACAGTACGTACTGTGCATAACTTTATAGTTCCCATCAAGGAAAATTGATTTCCTTGCCTTCCATATTTGTTTGTATCCAATTACTGTATTTCTATACGTTTTAATAAAAACACACGCACGAGCACACAAAATGCATAAGAAAAAATTGAAGAAAGAAAAAAAATTATTGCTAAAAAGCTTTTTTCGTTCATACAACGTTAAAATAAAAGGTGTATCATCACACTTAACGAAACAAGGACTAATGATTTTATGTTTTAATGACTTTTAAAATTATCACGGACGTCTGACTGCCTGATACATAAAACCTATTTCAGCAAACTTTGAATGAGGCATATGCAGTTGCAAACCTTCCTGAGTCGAGTAGCATTTCCACCTTCAACAAATGTTAACAGATATATATGTAAAAGCTGCTGCAGGATTAATCTATGAAACGTTAACTTCTCCTTGAACTATTTCTTGGTTAGGTCGTTAACTGAAATCTGTATTGTACTGTATTTCACATTTTGTAACAAAAATGGTACTGTACTGATTTGTTTTTTGTTCTAAAAATGCATCGGTGAATAGAACGTTCCGTACAATAGAAGGCCGTATAAAAGAGCTTTTACTGTATTTAATTTTTTTTTAAGGGAAACATTTCAATTAAAACAGATCAACCCTTCTAAACAAAATGCGTGTGGATTTGTTTTGTTGCACTACTGAGAAATTGTGTCGTTCTTCCAAGTATGACTAATTCTTTTAAATACTTAAAAATACTATTTCTGAAATTCCTAAGTGTGTTTTTACATTAAAATAACGTAACCACTTTAAACAAAATTTGCATCTGGTTTTTTATTACGATCTTAATCTTTTATATTTAAATTACTCTACATTTGTTATAAATTTTAAAACGTTTGAATTACAAATAAATTATGTTTAACTTATAATAAGTTAGGCCTACATATTATAAGTAATTATTGCATAACTGAGTGAATGATTTAGAACTTACGGGATGACGCGTTTCGAAACAATCGTTTCTTTTACGAAACTAACCGATTTAAGAAAAGTAGACGCCTAGCTTCGTAAATGAAACGATTGTTTCGAAAAGCGTCATCCCGTAAGTTCTAAAGTATTCACTCAATTGTGCAATAATTACCTATTATTTAATCAGTGAATTCAAGATGATTACAACATACAACTTAAGGCCTACATAGCCTGAATAAACTAAATAACCAAACTGAATGAACAAGAAAAAAAATAATAAAATTTAAAAAGGGCCTTCAATTTTTACATACGCTTACTGGATGCCACCATGTGGTTTATTTATCCTCATGTAACAGAAAATAATTGGAAAATGTCAATATATTTTTGCTAAAGAACAAAATCTAAAGATTATGTTTAAACTAGCGAAATGCGCTTTTCAGGAAAAGGTAAATGTTTATTTCAAAGGTCACAAGTCAAGGCTACACCTTTACTACAGTAGTTTTACATTTGCATAGAAATCGGTGATTCGCAGAACCATTGGCAAACAAGGATCGTCCCGGAAACAACTCAAGGAAGGTTTTATTGCTGTCAGTTTCAGAATAAAGAAACATATTAGCCTACATGTTGTTCGCAATCATGGGTAATATCTTGCTCCTGTGAAGTATTATTTCCTAAATAGTAATTTACTGAATGTGTACGTTTTGCTTATGAAACGTTTTTCAGTATTTAGTTGTGTAAGAAAATATAGTTCAGAAATTCTTCCAAAAGTTACAACTAAAGATGAGGTTTAGGCGTGTTGCTCATCCCTCCAACCTTAAATTTAGGCCACTTAACTCCAACTTCAAACCCAAAAATTTGACATTGGTCATTGCGAGACTAAGAGCCAATCATTTCAGAGGGGTGAAGATTCTCCTAGACAAGACCAGGGCATTTTTTCCCTGCAGAAACCGTTTGGATGTCAGTATAACGCCGAGACACATTTCCGAGTGTCCAGCACTCACGCTGCATATTTTGAAATTGGAAATGGTGCCACTTAAAGACTATCTAAGAGTTGTTCTCTTCATTTGAAAGAAGCCTGAGTTGGCAGCCACTATAGAATATAGTTTAATCTAAACATATGGGTTGGGACTGGTTACAACACGTTGTAGCGAGGCCGAGGAGTATGTTTATACCGCGATATGGCCAGGTGACTATAAACAAAAGGTATATTTTTAAAGTCGCTTATCAATGCCAGTTTGAATAACTACGCTTTGGATTTCTTGTATCCTGTTTAGGTAGTGCGTCAGACCTACGTCACTATCTGTGATGAAATAATGGACGTCGTATCTCGTATCTTATAATCTGTGACCGTCATGTAGGCCTACTTTTATTTAATAAGAAGTTCTGAAAGAATATTGCACAAAAGTTTTCTTATAAAAGATTAAATGCTCAAATTACTTTCTATAGAGACATTTTGGGTTTATAAAATATACACATCGGTATAACGTATCTAAAAGATTACCTTCTACTAATCTGAAATTAAAGTTTTTAGGAAAACAAATTCAACAGGTTTTTGGGTCAACAGGCTATTTATCAAATAGATCTATACTGAATGCTGTTTCTTTGAACATTGCTGAATGTCACAGAGCTTGTAAGAGTAGAAAAATATTTGATGTGTCGATTTTTGTTAACTCTGTGCTGTGTGCATACAAGGATTTTAACACCCAAAATTACCATAAGTTTTATTTTAATCGATTAAAAACATTACTTTCCCGTTTTTATTTTTACAGATTTCATACTAATTTGAAACTAGCATAAGAACAATCAAATACTATAATTTCAATATGGTTTCCATACAAAAACAAGAAATATAAACAAACATTTTTTAAAGTAAATTCCTACTTAAATCAACAAAAACAATTTGATTTTAGTTACTTTTTTTAATAATTACAAATAATACAAATAAAGTAACATGACGTATGCGTTAAAACAACTGGTCTACCACATAACCTATAACATACAATCAGCTGTTTAATGAAATCATATGTTATCACTTTATAAACGAAATAACTATTATCCATATATAATTTATTAAAAGTTTTTCTCCCACATAAAAATAAAATTACTTCATTAAATTTAAATAATGAATTTATATTTGAAAAACTGTACTTAACATCAAGTGGCATCCACTACAAGTTTAAAAATCTATTTGAACTTGATCGGATGAATAAAACGTTTTTATTAGCAAATAAAATATGAACAAGATATATATATATATATATATAGCCTATATATATATATATATATATATATATATATATATATATATATATATATATATATATATATATAAGAAGAGTGTGAACTAATAGGAGGAATTGAATAATCTTGAGTTTGACACCTTATAGCTATAGCTACTAATAGGTTTGTTATACACGTAATTGACTTGAATGGTATAACTTTACTACTATAACTACTCATCATGAAGAACACCTAAAATCACCTATGGCTAATAACCATGAAACAACCCACTATAACAAAGAATAGAGCTTTAACAAAGTGTTCAAGAAGTCTCGCTTTTGAAAATTTACTTTCAACTTATTCTTCCCCCAAGCTTTTAACTTTATTTCGTAAACAAATACCACCATAAATGTGTAATTGTATTTAACGTCCATTAGAAACTTTTTAATATTTAAAATTAATTCCATTAAACAAAATCTGTTCATTTTATTGTGTCTATAGCTTAAAAAAATTTAATTTTCAAAATATTGCCTTACTATATGAATTACCTTTGCTGTACCCCAAAAATATCAATACTAGTACCTCCCTCTGAAAGAATTTCTGGCTCTTCTTCTGCACTGACTACATATCAAGAGCTACTGAATAAATATTTTTTTCAGCTCAAGACACATTAATTAAACTCAAGCAATTCTTCGCAGTTTTAGGTGTTCCCCTGGCTGTGCTGGATGGCCAGACATGAGGATCTAGGACTCAAAGCAATTTTTTTAAAAAAAGATAGAGAAGAAACATTTACATGTCATACATTGAAAGTTCTATTAATTTTAGATAAATTGAAAGAAGGCCTAATATACCTTTTATTTTTTCCATTACGTTTTATGCTTCCTTTGTATTTCTTCTCCCTACTAATAAACTATTTGCATTAATAAACTATTGAATCCTAAAGTTATTTCTAAAAGTAATTATAATAAACATTTAGTAACAATAAAATTTTATAGAAATAATGATAAGAGCCAAAATAAGTTAATATCGATATAACTGTGTAACTGTTATTTTTAACAAATGAGCTTAGTTAACAATGCTATATTATAACAACATTATTGTATTACATTGTGACAACTAATATTATAAAAGGTTTAGTTGTAAATTTAAAGTGATTTAAAGTCTTGCAAGTTTAAATGGTTATTATAGTTGGCACAGATATTTGCATTTAAACCCTAATTTCTAGTTTCACTTTTTTAGCTCGACCCCAAGGTTTTTTGAGCTTAAGAAATCTGTTAGTTCTTATTGGTTAGATCTTATTTCTTAGCTGAAATCTGTAACTCTAAAAATGTAGTCCTATCAAAGTCAAGCAAAATGCATTTAAAAGTTGTTTGTAATGACTCACAAGTTAAAATGATGCTAAGAAAGACAGTAGTTATTTCGCATCTTTTATCATCATTTATGATTTCAATACTTTACAAAGGGGGAGATCCTTTATATTAAGTTATTTTCCACCCGTTTTTTTCATCTCTGTAAGTGATGTCAAATGCTTTGTAGTTAAGGCTTTCCTGTCGCACCTGTGTCTCTGGTTTATAGTAGGGTTTAGCTGCAGGATACCTATGTCTTACTAGAGACAGCCTAGATATCCTCTAAAAGTATTTAGTTCTTGCTTTTTCAATTCCTTCTATTAGCTCACAATCTCTTGATATATATCTTGTACGAATTTTCAATCGTTAATACAATGCATTTGTATTCATCCAATCCCTCTCAAATATATTCTTTTTAACCTGTAGTGGATGGCAATTGATCTTAATACAGTTATTTCAAATATTTATTGAATAATTAAAATATAAAAATTTTGGGGACAAGGTCGGATTCGAACTGACTATCTTCATATTCAGTCTAGCGCTTTGTCACTCATCCAACTTTACCATAGCTAGACGTGTATTTCTCAAAGAGGTATATGAATTTTTTTTGCCTCCATCTGGTTATTGTCAAAATCTTCATTAGACAATTTAAATTGTTGCCATGATTAGCACACATTATCATAAATAATGCTCTAGGATTAAAAATAAATGGAAAGAATAAAATGAATAAACTAGTTATCACTAAAACAATAGTTTATGACTATCCAAACTTTAAATCTTGTAAATTTGTAAAAACTTACCGAGATAGAACGTTTTCGATCGCTATGTGGCAATCTTTATCAGTGTCTTCTGCTTGGAGATGTCGGGTCAAGCGGTGACAGTTTTAAAGGCAGGTTATTGATAGTATCAAAGAGTATGTGTGATTTGTATTGTGTTTGTTCGTTTAATATGTTTGTACTTTGTGATTTTGTGTGTCTGTAAATTTCATATTGTTATAGAATGTTGAGATGTGGTCCTTTTTTGTTGATGTGTAGGATTTCTAGGTTATGGTAAATGTATATGTATTTGTGACATGTTTCTTTTATGTGATTGTAAAATGTTGAGTTAGTATTCTGTTTGTGTTCCTCAACTCTTTGTTTCAAGCTGCGACCTGTTTGTATAATTTATAATTTGTTACATTCGTCGCAGTTCAGTTTATATATGCCTGGTGCTTTATATATGGAAATATAGGTAATGCAGATATTGTTTGCTGTTATGGTATTGTATAGTAAATGTGTTACAAGTCATAAGTTTCTTTTTAGGTATTGTTAAATAGTTAAAAACAATAAATGGTTTATTTGTTATGAGCTGTATTATGGTTCAATGGAAGATTTGAAATCATTAGACAAAATCCTTAGTATTTATCTGATTCCAGATTCGGTTTCCTCTGATTTCCAGTTTGAAACTGTAGTTATAGTAAAAAGTTAAAGACTTGTGTTGTTATTTGATACAATAGTAACTACATATTATCCTATTATAGTAATTTAAGTTTTAAAACAGAAATTTACATCTAATGATAAAATGTTTAAACTTGTAGTTTTTGTGTTGTACATCTTGAGGTTTAACATGGGGATCGGCTGTGCTAAGCTATCAACGAGTACAGACGGACCAAGCTCAAGGTAACCATTACATCACAACATATCTCATTCAACAAAAAATGCATCACATACAACATAACACTAAAATATGTATATCACAGAAACCAATGTACCACAGACCAACAGAACACACCTGAGCAACAGGATTGTATGTGACTCACAGCATTTAATAGTCCGCTGACCTAGTGCAAAACGCATCTGCTGAAAATATCAGTAAGTAGTGGTTTTTTTGCCAAGTTAATACCAAAAGTGTAGATTGAATTAACTATCTAAAAACACTTGTACATATGTTGGTATGTTACACTTGCCTATAGTAGGACTGACTTTTATGATTGTTGAGGACACCCGTTTCGAAGGATTTGTCCCATTGTCAACTCAAACCATAACAGTCAGAATGTTGACAATCTAACACATCTCCTGAAATGGCCCTCCTAGAAATCCAAAATATTGACATTAAAAATCTTAGGTCTAGGCAAAATCTGGCCAGGCTCCTCCGAAGGAATTGTGATAATACACCTAGTTTTGAATTGGATATGTTATTTCAGTTATTTCATACTTAGAAAGATACTTGATTTTTAAAATTATAAAAATAACATTTTTTACAGTCCTGGAGTTGAATCATAATAACAAAGATTTTTTTTATTGTTTTATAGATAGTTGCACATAGTGTTACACGTGGATATAGTTTAGATCCAATGATTGAGTATCAAAAACTATTTTAGAAATTTAACATACAAATTAAATTCATTAAATTGAAGTAAAAAAATGTTGTGCAATCTTTTAACCTGGAGATGTGTCATTATGTGATGGAAAGAAAGATCTGAGATGCTAAATCTCTTTATCAATTATTTTACATACATCTAACTAAAAATTTGATATTTTTTGCAATTTCTGCCACTGTATGTCTTTATTAAATAAAAGTATATATTTTACTTCATTTTATAACAGCATTTAGAAACTCAAAACAAACTTTGAGGAAATGATTTAAAAAAGCTGGTCCAAAATATGTTTCTAATGGTCTGCAGATATTAGAAAAAACCAATATCGGTGATATTGCAAGAAAATGGGGAAATTATCACACATATGGTCCATACTAAGAAAAGTCTAGGAAAGAAAATGATTGGAGCAATGTACAAGTCTATATAGGTCCTTTTATAGACCCTATATTGTGCACAACTGCTACTAAACCAATTAAACATTGCACACACAAAATATGTGAATTTCTACTGGACCAAATAAACATTCCGGCCAAAGAGGGGAATACTAGCAGCACTGCCAGAGGACCAAATAAACATTAGGTGTGGAAAATATGTGAATTACTGCTATTGTGCTACCCGGTACTTGTATTTCCCTCTTCAGCTGCAACGTTTACTGTCGAGCTATATGTGTAAACTATTGTAGATTTGATGTTGAGGTTTTACCACTTAATAATAAATACACAAAAACCTCTTAACCACAAACTTTCTTTAATTTACCCTAATGTACATTTCAGTTACAAAGTAACCATCCTCAGAGGGATAACATACAAAGACTGAGTCTTTGTATGTTATCCCTCTGAGGATGGTTACTTTGTAACTGAAATGTACATTAGGGTAAATTAAAGAAAGTTTGTGGTTAAGAGGTTTTTGTATATTTATTATTAAATTCAACCACAGTATATTCCTAATAAATAGTATTTTACCACTTATGTGATAAGATAATATTCACCTTTGCACAACTATAATAAACTACTTGCACCAAATAGTGATCAGAGCTGATAAATAATGTATAAATTTATGTGTCACTAATCTTATTAAACTGTTTTTTTTTTTTTTTCACTAAACACTTTTAAATGTTTTAACTTACCTATAGTACTTTGTTTGTTGAGGACGGTCGTTTCGGGAGATGTGTCCCATTGTCAACTCAGACCGTAACTATAGGCAAGTTAAAACATTTAAACGTGTTTAGTGATTACTAGTAGCTCATGTGAGGATAGAATCAACAAATGTTTTTTTTATGCAATTATAATATAGACTGGCTGTAGTAAATTTCCAAAGTAGAGGTATAGCTCATAAACTGTGGTTCAAATACATTCGCTTCAAATTGTGTGTAGGGTAAACTGCAGGTAAGTCTTAAAGATTACCAACTAAGACAAGATGTGCTTACCAAATGTAAGTTGCCAAAGTCTTGACCAAACAGTGTCTGTGTTTGTGCATTGTAATTTATAACCTATTGCAGGGACTTTGCGAAGAAACCTGAGTATAGAAATATACTATTTGACAAAAATTTTTATTCTAAACTAGATGACCAGGAGAACTTCTAAAAGTCAATGAAAGTCAGCTAACGTTAGCTGAACTTAATTTAGTATTTTATTAACTTAATAATAGCTGCAACTTATAGTAATCGATCGAGGAAAGTGTGACAATAAAAGTTCTTGATTGAATGTTATTTATTGAAGTGCGCTCGGATATACAAGAGTTTTGGTTTGTTTCTCTGGTGCATAGACTAATAAATCGGAAGGTTTTCCGATGCATGACCAAGTCACATACAGCTGTTAATGTGAGAAACATGGATTTTCAAAATTACGTCCAATTATTTTAAGTTTCTTGAGTGTTGTTTAGCAACCAAAATTTGGAATAAATTCAATGAAATGTCTTAGGATAAGATAAGATAGAAAATCATATTTTATGCTATTTTGGTATTTAAAAAATATATGTTTTTTGCAACATAAATGTATAAATGTCGCAAAAACCTCCCGATGTATCAAGAAAGTTGGGAAGTTGTTTTCTAAAAACTTAACGCTGTTTTATAGGTTGATATTTTTCTGCTAAAACTAATTGGTTTGGGAGGTCATGTGCCCCCTGGGGCCCAGTAGCTACTCCTTTAAGACTTACTATGCCAGAAAACTTCCTAGAAATGAACTCAACCATTCCCCAAAGTTTCATGGCGATCAGGTAATTGGTATAGAACGTATAAGGCTTGTATATACATACATACATACAAACATTCATTTTTACATATATGAATGAATTATCACTAATTAACCCTTAAGCAGTGACAACTTTCTAAATATCAAAAATTGTTTTATTTTTAATTCGATAAATTAAGCTGTTTGTTACTCGCAAAAACATAATAATAGTCAAAAAATCTAATTGCTAGTAGCTGTGGAACAGCTGAACTGAAAGCGCTAAGGCTGAAATACTAACCTAAGCAAAAACTAGCTGGATGTGCCTGGCAGTGCTATATGTTACTCATACAATCACTTTATACACCAATCCAATTAAAAAATTAAAACTTCACCGACGGAAGACAGAGTCTTTCAATAATAGAAACAAATATGTCACAATAAATACCTTAACACTACTTTACATCGAAATAAATATAAAGACAAAAGGGTGATGTCGTTACTGCGGGAGTTTGTATTGTAGTGACATGACAGTTGCGTTGTTAATATACATAAGACAGAATAGACACTGTAATTTATATAATTGTCCATGGAATATTGTATAATGTCCAAATAACTTTAAGGCAATTTATTTTAAAATATATATATAGAAAGCCTGAAAACTACCGTCTGTAAAGCTTTGGAAAATTGCTGTGCCCTCACAACTAGTTAACGTATCTTGAACTTGAGACCTGGAAAATTTGGATAGGTCATTATATAGTAATAGTGTTATAGGCCATTCTATCTGCATCTGTGCTAGTGTTACAAGTTTTGTGTTATATCTGTATCTAAAGTTTATCCGTTGTTATAAATAAAGATAGACTTTTCAGAAGATCTTGTGGCCTTCTGTTTTAATTTAAAAAGGAATGCATCCTCTGCAAGGTCTATTCTCATTATCACATCAAATAAGTGCTAATTTAAACCTGTTTTTCCTACAATTTAAAGTAAATAAGAAAATTAGTACTTAGCATATGGTACACAATAAGTATAAAAGCTGTAATAAAAGTCATTATTTGTGTAAATCCTTCATAATCTCTAAGCATAATGTAGAATATAACAAATTTCCTTCACTTTGAAACATTTTGTAAATCATTGTTTAAATAAATGGATTACAATCTTCTTCCACTCTTAGTCATGGGCAGAGTTAAGGAAGAGCAGGGAGGGGTTTACCCTTCTTCCCAACTTTCTGGAAAGATGTATTATATTTTTTATAGTCAAAAATTTAATTTTAAAAGCAATGTATATTGTTTTTACAGTTATGTAATTTTAGATGTAGAGATTCATTTGATAGCATTGGTAGTTCCACCCAGCATAAACAACACTGGCATGTTACAAGTCGTGCACTAGTTCTGTATCGGCTCAGCTATACTAACAGTCTGTGTACTACGACTCCCAGTGGTGCTCGTCAGAACCACCCGTTTGGTGAAAGTTAAATGATATTTTGTATTATATACAAAAAAAATAATTTTGGGATCTATGTAAATTCAGCTAAAATCCATGTTTTGATGAAAAAATGCCAAATTTCCTGTGATTTTTAAGTACAACAATAGCCTTAAATTTAATTTCCAGGCCTTTATTTTTGAAAGTTTTCTGCCCCAAATCACTCCATATTTTCATGCGATTGTAGACCCACCCTCGAAAGCCTATCCTGGAGCAGCCCTTGTCACCCAGAACAAAACTTGTAACTCCGCCCATCCTCTTAGCTTAGTCAATTTATATATTCAAAACTCTTAGACTGTTACATTTCAAAACATCTCTCTCTTTTCAAACAACTAATGCATGGTTTAACATGTGACTCTCAAATAGTTGTATGTTCTGTAAGTCACAAAATGTAAAAGGCATTTCTTTTGAAACAATTTTTCTTGTATTTAAAGAATTTCACAAAGGTATTTTAATTTATTTTCACTGGTTTACCTTTAAAGAGTATAATTTGGATAGAAATTAAATTTGAAGAAATTAGATTTAATTCATTGGTGAAGATTACAAATTTATTTTGTTTTTATTTACAAACTATAAAACACACAAAATCTTATCAAAATCTATTTACAAAAATATTATATACATTAATTTACTCAAATACACACATGTATATTATTATTTGTAAAAAGAATTGTAATTCTACTTAAACTCAATTTAAGATATTAACACTTTCAAATTATATTGTACAAAGTTGAAAAAAATTACAATAAGTTTTAATTCCCAACAATTTTTGTTACTAATTTTGTTGTTACTCTTGTTTTTTATAGACGTAATAACACCAGTTTATATATAAAAGATACAAGTACCACAATACATAGGTTCTACTTTATGTTCAAATTTACCTGTTTATGGCCTCAATACTCTTACGTTTTTGTATACAAATGCCAATTAAACAATATCAGTTGAGACTATTTAGAAATGTTACAAATAAAATATGGGTATCTCTCACTGTTGATAGGATAAAAAATATTAGTGTAGCCCCTTCAAAATCAGAGCACCTGTTCATATTTTAGTTAATGAATAACAAAAATTAATATATATTTTATATACCTGTTTATTATACGTGGAGCGAACTTTAACCCACTGCGGGTTAAATGATTGCATTCCCAATGACACTGCGGGTTCAAAATAATTGTGTTGAATACAAACTTTAAAAATGTTATTAGTATTATTATATAAGTAATAATATTAAAAAGTATTAAAACTTACTGTTAAGTACTAATTAAATTAGGTAATTATTACGTGATAATAATTTAAAGAATCGGAGGATAAATTTAATTGTTTATTTGTAATCATTATTAGTAAAAAAATAATGCAGTGAAATAATAAAAATATTTATTATTCATACTTAAAAAACTAAGTTTATAAAATAATATATTACTTTTGGTGTAATACTTAGCGTTTGACTGTAGACTCTCCCTTATACTCACACATCTAATTGTTCCCTTTACAACTGTAAAAATCTAATATAATTTCAAAATCCTATTAAACTAATTACATTAAAAAAACTACGTGGATACAATCTCAAAAAACTCGTTATTTTCACCATTGATATCACTGTGTTCACTGCAGACTATCAATTGTCATGTGATCCAACTCGGACTAGCGTGACATACAACTAAGAGGTAACTGAACACTAAAGATTAGACTAAGAGCTTGACCTAAAGGGGAGCTGGTAAGTTGGTTATGAGACCTTTAGTAACACAATAAAAATCCTAGTTTATTTGTTCTGTCATTCCGGGGATAGATATAAATATCTTTCTTTATAGTAACAGTTTCTTATTACACTTTGAAATTACTTGCAACCTGACATTCTGTTAATATAAGTAGTTGTTAAATTGTTAACTTACATTTGGAGGAAACATTTTTTCCTTGGGACTTCATCAGCCTTACGTTTCTGCCGCTAGGATTGCTGCAGTTGTGCTTTTTGGTACCAATTTTTTGAAAATGAGAAGTGATGTGATCAAACAGTTTGTGTAATCTGTGCCGTATTTGTTCATTTAGAATTTTGGATGTCATTTTTATGTGTGTTGCTATGTTGGTATATTTCATATTGTGCTAGTGTGTTTAATTTGTGGCCTTTGTTGCATGTGTGGAGAATGCTCATGTTATTTTCCATACTATTGCATGAGTGGTTAGTGTCCATGAGATGAGTTGCGAAGATGGATTCAATAGTAGTGAGCAGTACATTTATGTGTTCTTTTGAATCCACCTTCGCAAATCACCTGATGGACACTAACCACTCATGCAATAGTATGGAAAATAACATGAGCATCCTTCACACATCCAACAAAGGCTATAAATTAAAATCACTAGAACAATATGAAATATAAAAATATAGCAGCACACACAAAAAAGACATCCTAAATGAACAAACACGATACAGATCACACATACTCTTTGATCACATCACTGCTAACTTTCAAAACATTGTACCAAAAAGCACAACTACAGCAATCCTAGCAGCAGAAATGTGGGGCTGAAGAAGTTGTAAGACAAAAATGTTTCCTCCAAGTGTAAGTTTACAATTTAACAACTTATATTAACAGAATGTCTGGTCGCAAGTAATTTCAAAGTGTAATAAGTGGTTAACAACCAGCTTGTCATCAAAAAATAGTTTTGACAGGGAAAAATAGTCTCCAACTAATAATAAATGTGTTGCATGGGCTTATCTGAAACATGGAGATGATAATGCAATAACAATTGCTAAGCAGACTGACTATCAATGTTGCATATGTCGACATTCTACTGTCAAGACACATGATATTATTAATCGGATCATGCATAAGTTGAAGCAGCAATCGGCAATGGTTTAATAAAGGTTATCTTGCCTGGATAGAGCTAAATGATCATAGGTATAAGATATATATTAAAGTGGCATAAGATATAAATAATTGGCTGAGGTTTAAAGTGTTTTGTAATGAGAATTCATTATGAGTTAAAAAAACAAAAAAAATGTTATTAGAACATAAGCAACAGCAGTAGCAACCAACTACTAAGGAATTATAAAGTATTTTTTAAACTTTAGATTATAATACAAAATTATTTTAAAATGGGTAATATAATATTAAATACTATTTTTATTATGATTGTATAAAATATTATAGACACCATACACTACTCATTTATTATTAAAAATCTGCTGATTGTTTTTTTCATTTAATAATATGCTTTTCATATTATATTTATGTATTTCTAAAACATATTTTATGTAACTACTCTATTGTATATTTTTAGTAATATAAGTAATTATTGCATAACTAAGTGAATACTTTAGAGCTTACATGCTGACCCGTTTCAAAACAATTGTTTCATTTACGAAGCTAACTGTCTACCTTGTAGACCAGTGGTTCCTTACCTTTTTATTTTAAGTTTTTCCAATGACAAGTACCATCTACTTCTTAATGTGAGTAAGACAAAGACTGGTTCCCTGACTGCCTTGTAAGTAATGTTTGGAGTGGGGCAACCGGCTGTGTATACGATATTTTTGTGTAGGCAGCATGACAGACGGTTCCGTAAAAATTTCCTATCATCAAATTGTAAACCCATTTCTGCATTTGTATTGTTCACATAAATCTGGAATGGATTGTTCCTATCGCTATTTTATTCTGTGCTTTCAGCTGCACACAAACATACAAGCTCAATTTTCGATCAACTTTTTCATCAACTATTTTTTTAACTGCTAGTTTAACCTCATATTTGTTTCAAATCTAAAGTGTGAAATACTGATATTCGCCATTACTGATATTATTTTTGTGTACCACCCTACAGGCTTTTTAGGTACTCCTGGGTGTGCGTGTACCACAGGTTGGGAACCACTGGTGTAGAAGGTTAGCTTCGTAAATGAAACAATTGTTTCGAAACATGCCAGCATATAAGTTCTAAAGTAACTTAATTATGCAACAATTACCTATAGTTTATTCAGTGAAATCAAAACGATTACAACATGCAACTTTTATATTTTTATTTTTCAACATATGTATACAATTTTATATTAAAATTGTCTTTAACAGTTTTTTCATAACAAGCTTTATAATTTTTACTAAGAAGCAAATTCTTCTCAATATAAAATGTAAAACTTTAATATTAATTTTGTGTAGTAAAAACAATACTATTGTCATTAGCAATATTTATGTTGTTGTATATGTTAATGGATTTATGAAATAATAAATGAATATTTATGCATTTTTTTATAATCTACTTTTTCGCTAGGATTTATATTCTTATTTTGAGTATCATAATTATTTGACATACCTAACATTGTCACATTTGTTGAAACATTTCTGATGGAGGTTCTCCATAACATGTCAACGAATAATGTGACAATGCTAGAAATGGGAGGATTATGATACTCAAAATAAGAATTCATGTATTTTGTTACAAATAATTTATTTATTTTCGTTAAAGTATGAATATTATTTTAGTTTTATTAGTATGAAAATTATGTCATGGCAGAAGTAATATTTCATATTAATGACATAAATTCAAATGTTAAATAATTTAAAAAATTGGATGATTTTTTTTCTAATGTGATATAATTTAAACACAAATTGTTATTTATTTGTGTGTAATGTTATGTACTTAACATAATTTAATAATTACCTATTCAATTTTTGTATTGAAAAGAGATTATTTAACTATTTACAATTTAAAAGTGTAAAGCATTTAATATATACCTAATTACTTGGAATAATTTACTGTGTTTTAATATTAATAAATAATACACAACCTCTAACCCCAAATATGTTTATCCTAGTCCTATGCAAATTTCGGTTATAAAGTAACCATCCTCAGAGACATTGCAATACAAACTCATGTATTGTTACATACTCATACTCATGACATATTGTTACAATACATACTCATGTAAGTATTGTCATGTCTCTGAGGATGGTTACTTTGTACCGAAATGTACATAAGACTATAATAAAAATATTTGTGATTAAAGGCTGTGTATATTATTTATTCATTTAGTGATTTCTTTCTCAGCAAATTAAACTTTCATTTCAGTTTTAAAATTATGTTAAAAATAAAATTTATTAGATATATAAAGAGCACTTGCAATATTTTACAATATTAAAGTTTATGGCAGTTTCTACAATAATAACAAAGACTTTTGTAACTCATTATTTACATTCAAAGCAATGTACAACAGAGAAATCGATTGTTTGTTTTAGAGATTTTCTAAAAATTTCTCAAAAAATTATATTACAGCTGGAAATGATTTTACTTTGGTTATAAAACATTTACATCAATAAAGAAATTCAACTTTAAAAAAAATCATTTGACAAAATAGTTATATAATATTATAAAAAAATATAAAAGCATACTTTCTAAACAACTCTATTCTCTGTATACGTAAACTATTTTACATGGAATAATTGTTAGATCACAGATTTGTTGCATTTATATAACACCATTTCACAGAGTAGCCCTCTGCTTAACTATTAAGTTTAATACAATATTTATAAAAACATATTTACAGAAATTGAACTACAGTTAATTGTTACAAATTTATAAAGTCTGAGTTTATTGTAAAGATAAAAAATGCATATTAGAAGCCCTGGGACTAGTAGTATAGGTACTTAAATTTATTTATTAACAGTCTTTTATTAAATGATTATCTTTAAATGTAAAATTATACAATTTACAGTTTCACACTTGGTAATATCTTCACTTCATTGTGTTAAAATTTAAAAATATCAGAATACAATTGGTCAATATTCATACAACAAATATATGATTGTATTCCTAATTGTAAATTAAACATTTTCTTAAAAAATAACTAATTGACAAGAGGAAATAATGCTTAATTTAAAAACCTGTATGGCATACACTTCCTATTTTATGAAATTAAAATTTGAAATAACAGTTGGTTTCACATTCTCAATTTTGTCTCCTAAAAACAAAAACCTCAATAATTTTAACCCTAGATCACTTATACCTTGTCAAAATGACGATACACCATTTCAAAAATATCTTTATTTGACAAATGAGCAGTTTGCACGCATCCATCTTCTCAGTACTTTCGTAACTACAACAGCCGATCTCGGATGCACATTTTCACTGCTAAAGTTCATATGCATCCTATTGAAACAGAGCTTGTGTGTACATTTTCACCGCTAAAGTTCATATGCATACTATTGAAAAAGAGCTTGTGTCATCATTTTGACGATACATGAGTGATCATGTGACTTATTTTTAAGATTGTGTTCTCTATAAATATTTTTGTAAAAAATCTTTAATTTTATTAAAAACCTGTTCTGCAACTCATTTGTTTGTTACATTCTGTGTTTTTGTAAATAAAATGTGTTAAGTAATATTTTTAAAAGACTTTTTTAAACATTTGTGTTTTACTATTCCATTAAAACATAGTCATCGTAATTATTATTTTTCTTTCTAATAGTAGGATTCGTATCTACTATAATATTTTTTTTCCAATAGATAAAGAAGTACTGGATATTACAATATTTAACACAATAATTAAAACACATCACTTTGGCATAAAAAAATAAATTGGAGAATTCAAATTTACAATACATAAGTAATTGTGTGACCAAATTTAGACATAATTGATCTAGGGTTAATTGTATAAATATTTAATTATGTAGTTTCATACTAGTTTATAATATTTACTTGAATTAGGTATTCTTTTCCAATTAGAAAGAACGCAATTCTTATGTATGATTTAGCTATGAACAGTTACAAAAAATAAAGTTACTTGAATTATTATTTTTTATAAACAAAATAAAATGTAACTCTATAAAATTAATTAAAAGTACATAATATTTAAGTGAAACTTGTGCATTTAAAACATTTAAATGTACTTGTAAGTACATTTAAAACTACAGTAGAGTCTCGATAATTTGAGGTAGAAGGCCAGAGACAGCCTAAATTTACACAGAAATATGTTCCTGTGCATTAGAAAAAATAGGTGTTTTAATTAACCCTAATACAGTGTACTATAATTAAGAATGTACAAAAGTTTATAGAACTTTATAAGTACATTTATTGAAAGTCCGACTCATTTATTTTGCATACCATATTGATATGAACATTTCTTGGAAGCCTGACTCATTTACTTTGCATACCGTATTGATATGAACATTCCTTGGAAGTCCAACTCATTTCTTTTGAATACCATATGGCTACAAACCTTTTTCGGAAGTCCGATTCATCATTTTCTTTCAAATAGTTAAAATAAGCTCAAATAGAAATAGGCTTGAATTTAACAGAACCTCAAAATATTGGGACTCGGAATTTCGAGGCTCTACTGTATTTTGAAAATTGTAATAATTTGTTATACACAATAATTAGTTACGTCACTGTTAATAATTTATTAAATAATGAAATACACTTACTAATTTTTTTCGCAAATGTTAAGGTCAACGTCTTTGCAATCACTTATTAAATAAGAAAGTAGTGAAGCAAAGTCAAAACTGAGACTTCTCACTAAGGTTTGAGCCCAGTTGGTGGTGTTGGTTTCCCATCCTTTCTTGTCCTCATTGGCCTAGCTGTCATAAAATATGGAAGTTAATGCAACAATTCAATCAAAAACACTTTAAATAGTGATAAACTTATTACAAGAAATAATGTGTTGAAGGTAGTTTTAATTTTAAGAATGTTTTTAATTAAAATCATATTTTAAAAAAATATATAAAATAACTTTAAAAATACAATCACAATTTAGTTGTAGCTTGAAGTTTCACATACCTAGGAGGTTGGTCTTCAGTTTGAGCAACTGGAAGGAAGCACTGGTGATTTCTGAGTGTTTTTGGTCTTTTAATAATTTTCCTCACTGCATGATATACAAAAAGAATCAGAAGTGTACTAAGGAAGAACAGTATAGTTGAAAGAACAAAATTTAATGTATTACTCGAGGAAATGTGAGGTTGCGATATTGTTAAGCATCGTGTTTTTTGTTCTGTTGGCGGAAAATCTCCAAGAGTTGCACACACTTGATATGGACCTTGAGGTAATCCATGTACTAGAGCCCAAGGAATAGAACAATTTAAATGTCTTTGAGCAACAAGAGTTCCTGATGTAAATATGGTAACAGTCAACAGGCAATGAGGGTCTAGATGATCTGACCAAACTTGAGCCATGATTGATATTGTCCCTAACTCTGTCAAGTTTGCATCCAATGACGTAATTTGGTTTCTTGTTGGTCCTCCAGATAGTGGTTGCACTCTAGATTTAGTTGTAGGTAGTAGAGGAATAACCTCACTACATCCTAGAACTAAAGCCGATTCATCAGAACCATTCCCTTCTAACAGCACAACACAGTAACGATACCGATGTCCTGGTTGTAAGTCCGTAGCAGATAATACAAGAGACAAAGTTCTTGGATCTATGAGTTGAGTAGAATCGCACTTCAAAGGATTTGATTCAAGTAATACTTCATGAATACCAAGTTCTTCATATACAAAAAGAGCATCGCATGTGTATGTTAAAACACTTGCTTCCACAGCCCATAATAAACTGACTTTAATGCCGTCATACTGGAATCCTCGAAGGACAGCTCTGGTTCCTGATACAGGCATTGAAGTAGCAAGGGGGCTTTCAGGTGGCAATGGATTTTCTTCCTGGCCCCCACACACTAATTCTGCAGCGGAAAGTTCTTGCACTAAGCCATTTTCAAGTGATGGTGGGGTTGCACACACTGCTGTAGCCTTATCTGAAGGTGGTATTCCAGTACTGTTTTGTAGCCATGATGCAAACTGTGATAAGCTACAGTCACAGTTTAATGGGTTTTCTGAAATCAGAATAATATTATTCCATATGTTTAATGAAATAAATTTAAATAAAATTAAGGTTAGTGATATTAAGTTTGCATACTATGATTTCAGTGACCAATCATTATGTAATTAAAGTACTGATTTTAGTGATAATTAAAATAAGGTTTTGAAAAAAATATAGATAAATTTACCATAGTGCACATAAATAAAAATTCCTGAATTTAAAAGTTAGAAAATCTTTAATATAAAAAAGACATTAGTGTTTCAGAATTTCAATATGTATTCCACTCTGCAAATGTTACAACTTGCAATTTTTGTGTTGTACATATTAAGGTTTTTCAACTTACTACTTTTGGTATCACTTGGCAAAAAAACAATACTGTTATTTTTCAGCAGATTTGTTTCGCACTAGATTAGGCCATTGCTTCAATGCTTCAAGTCACAGACAAGACTGTTGCTCAGTTTTGTTGTATTAGTATCAGTTTGCAGTGTTTTTGTGTGTTATTGTTCAACACATAATTAACCACTCTACGAACAATAACAGACCACAGCACACAGACACACCACAGAGTCACACTAATACAACACACCTTAGCAAGAATCTTTTCCGTGACTTGAACATTGAACAATTCCCTAATATAATGCGAAACAAATCTGCTGAAAAATATCTCAGAAAGTAGAGATTTTATGCTAAATGATACCAAAAGTAGTAAATGATACATTTTACGTTTAGAAAATTTTTGCTTTTTTTCATAACCAGGTTTATCCTAACCAGATTCTTTGTAGCTATATTTTAAAAAAGGTATATAGTAACATAATGTAACGTAGTATAGTTATACTTTAAAATTCTTTATTACAGGGTTATGTATGTAATTTGTGGTTATGTTTCTGACACAATTTATGTAGTTTTGTAATCAGTAGCAAAACCTATTTATGTTTTGCTGCAATACAAATTCTATTTGTATTATTTTGTAGAATATTAAAAACCAAAATCCCTTGGGAGGTAAAAGACACAAATTTCTTCCTTGTTTTAGTGTACCTATATGTTGAATAACTTTCACATGGCAAATAAATAGTTAACGACGGAAAACATTAATTAAGTTTTGTTTATACTGTTTCTTACGTCTGTCCATATCTCCAGGATAGATTTATTTTGTTACTTGCATTTGATCCTGTGGCCAATATAAATACAATAGACATTTTCCATAATGGCATTTAGTTAAATATAGTTCATTTCTTGTGACCTTTCAAACCAAAAATAAAACAGATTCTCTATGTGATAGAGGCTATCATATTGTGAAATTCTTATAAAAGTTCTGACAAATTTTTTGTTTTCTACTTTTAATTAACAAGACAATTATTGACTCTGAATAAGCTTTAAGGTAGTTTTAATGAATAGAAATGACTTTCCAGGCCAGTGACCTTTTGGTAACTATAGTGGGAGCACAAATATTACATAGTTTTTGTTCAACAAAACATTTGTAGGTACTTAATAAACTAGTATTTTAACTATTAATAATATGTTTAAACTGTATTTATAAATTTTAATAGACATAGACTTTTAAATAGCACATTTACTGTCTTATGGTATCTTGATACTAAACCATAAATCAAAGATAAAGAAAACTGAATGGTCATGGCAGCCCTTGAGGTGAGCTATGTCGACTAAAAGGTCATGAGTTCACAGGAAAAATATTAGGAAAGTTCTTTGGTAAAGTAAATTTTGACAAAATTTGTAAAGAAGTAGTAAAAAAACCTTTTAATTTAGGCAAATTGTAACTTACAGAATTAATGGTTAAGATTTAATCGAACGCTTTTCAAATTACAAATGTTTTAAAGTTCTCTTGTAAAAAATTCAAACACTTTATAAAAAACTTTTAAAATACTGCTACAAAGTAACTCCTGGTGATAGTAAGTACAATTTAACCTCTCATATCCAAACCTCCGATATTCGGATATAATATGAAAATAAAGGAAGTATTTTTATTCTGTAAGGCGTCTTACCGTCGGCCCAGTCTTAGATGCCAGGAATCAGCCCTTTTTTTCTAACTCAGCTAACTACTAGTGTTTTACACATTGATGTATTACCCAACTTAATCAGTTGTGTTTGAGGGTCCATATCAGTTGAGTTTAGATGTCTGACAGGAGGTCAATGAACCATAATTATCTTTATTTATGGCGCAAGGTTCGAGAGTTTATAAATATCCCTTAGAAAGCACAGACGTCTGGTGTTGTGCATGACAGAAAATAAACTCTCTTGAAACAATCAAACAATGACAACATTTGTGATTAGCTGGGCTGGACTTTATACCTGTTACTAATAAATTGTTGTGATAAAGTGATCTAGCACATAAACCGCAATGGGTTAAGGAACTGTACATAAGGGCATGTAACTAAATTTTACATACAGTTCTTTATTGCCATTAAAATATAATTACAATCTTCAATAACAGTAACTTATTTACTTGAAATAATTATGCATCTACTGCCAATTTAAATTGTGATTATATAGTATGAATGTACATCATTACATAACCCCTCCCATATCCGGATTTTTTGTTATCCGGATCGGGCTGTCACCACATTGATCTGGATATGAGAAGTTTTAGTGTATTAATAAACATTATAATTAATAGACTAAACATGGTAGTTAACATGATAGTTAAACATGGTAGAGTTTAACATGTTTTGAGTGCATTCAAATTTTAAACTCTACCACTGGTTTAGAAAGTATGCCTAGGGCTACATGGATACAGTATTGGTCACATGAGGGATAAACAAAATTAATTTAAAATGAAACTTTAAATTATCTAATGTTAAGATTATTTATAGAAAATTGTTAAACAAACCTCACTCTACAAAATTATATATGACACCAATTTTGTATTTTAATTTTTATAACACTAAAATTCTTTTACTAACAAAATACTTAACTAATCATAGTTTATTACCAACCAGAACTTGTGATACTAACATGCAGATAACCCTAAAATATAACTTAAACTGTGGATGAAGATGACCATTTTAAAAAATATGTCAAATGTTTAAATACTAATTCAAAACACATCTGATTACTTCAAAATACTAATGGTACATATAATTCCGAAACAATTATCCTCGCCCAAACCCAAAATAATTGCTAATTTAGGCAAGTGTCCATATAAGTCAATATAGTAACTTTTTATAGCAGGTTAGGTTAAATTATTTTTCCATGAAATTGGAAATGCATATTTTTAAACTAGTTTACTAGTAATTATTGAAAAAAATCACCTGAAAGTGTAAACCTAGTAAGGTGAAGAGATGAAGTTAAGGCATCACTAGCGACCATGGAAATGTCATTGTCATCTAATCGCAGTTCTGTTAGGTTACGAAGAGGGAGAGTTAAATCTGATGTGAGTGCTCGAAGAAAATTGTGTGCAACATCAAGCTTCATAAGTTTTGTAATATGTGCCAATGAAGCACCAGACACTGCAACAATTCTTTAAAAAAAAGTTTCATATGATTTGATTTTTAAATGGTGTATTATTCAAAATATGCTATATAAATTTAAAAAGGTATAATTGACAATATTCCACTAAAAATTCAGGTATAAGAAGTAATAATCAACAGATGTAAAAAATGCTCTACCTACTTTGTTACTGACTTAATAATCTATTTTTAATACATATTTATATTTTGCAAGAAAGCTACTTTGATAAACACCTCTTGAAAATGTAAATTTCATGGGGATTATTAAAGGCCGTATTATATGCAACATAAAAAGCTAGAAATATGCATTCAAATATGCATGAATTGCTACATATTGTTACATATATATTAAATGAATACAATATAATAATAAATTAATAAATATTTAATATTTTTTTAGATATTTTATTTCTAAATCAACATAATAATCAAATCACAATCTCCTAACCAGTATTTTCATTATCTATGTATTGATTATTACCTGAATTTAAACATTCTACATTTTGCTACTATTGTAAACATAAAACGATCAGGTACTGTTCCAAATGTTCGGTAGTAAAGTTGAGTTTTTGATCGCTCAAAATATTTTTATAAACAGAAAAAAACCGTTCTAAGTTAACTGAAGTAACTGGGCAGTATTTGAATTTGGGTACTATTTTGGCACTTATTACTTCTGGCAAAAGTTCGTCCAATCTATTTACAAAACTATTAATTTTACAGAATGGTTCAAAGCCTGGGTTACTGTTCAAAATGTGTTCAAACTTTTCTTTACGTTTGCTCGGGAATACCTTCGGCAATGAGGAGTTCAGTAGACGGATTTTATCCATTAACTGGATAGATTCAGTCAACGCCAAACCTTGAGTTTCAAGCTTTTTAATGCTTGCAGGTATATAGGAAAATAGAGTGGTAATCACAGCTTTTTTTCTAATACTGGAATCGTTAAATGCTTTCTTGCACTGACAAACGGCCAAGGCCTCTGCACTAATGAAGTCGTTTACTACACCTTCGATGGCCTTGAAATGTTCATTGTAAAACAAGACAGTTTCAACCCACGTACCCCAACGACTTACCACTGGTTCGGGAGGTAAAGGCACATTTGGTAGTTTTTCTTTGTAGGCCTTGTTGCGAGAAGGTGCTTTAAGAAACACTTTCTTTGTTGATGAGATCAGTTTATTTACATTCCCAAACATGGATCGTACTTCTTCAGCGAGGCGATGTACTCATCGAACAAAGCATGTCACATGAATCAAATTGGGATAAAATACTTGAAGGGCTTTTCCTGCCTTTCATCTGCAAAAGATTCTGGAAATATTTTTTTAATACCCTCTTTCGCAAATCTGACGATTGTAGAATAGTTTGTCTTTTCTAGTTTTTTGCAGTCCACCAAATAGGAAGAAGAAGGCTCGTGTTTTAATGTACCAGCAATTATATTTGCCATATAACAGCCACAAGTATCTGTAGTTTAATCAGCTGAAATCCAAATAACGTTGTCCTTGAGTTCATTGCATATTCCTTCTAGAACATGTAGGTAAATTGTCGGTATGTAATTTTTCCGTAATGTTGATTCATCTGGTATATTTTGATTTAACACGTTCATTTCTAACACTCGATATCGCGTGATATCAGTTCTTACCGTTCTCGTGGCCGTTGCTATCCAAATTCTAAGTGAATTATCATAGCGGTCACAGCAAAATTGTGCGTAATACTTATATTGGCTACTAGGGAATGGATTGGCCTTTTTGTAGTGTGGATGGCCACCAGCCATGTTGTTTTGTTTTTATCAGCCAGTGCACACAGTGGTAGCGTTCGAATAAGGAAACATCCTAATAATTTTGTTGTTATACGTTGATTTAGCATTTTGAAGTTCGATTTTTATATATTTGAGTGTTGATTTTGATTTTTCAATTATGAGTGACCAACCAGGACCTTCGAAAAAGCTCAGTGAAATGCCAGTTCGTCGAAAAAAACATTTTTTCAAATTACAGAGGTGAAAGAGTTATTACTAGAATCTGACCCACATCTGACCCACAAACAACACAGTAGACACAAGGAGAACGAGTCCAACATAAGCTAACTAAAATTGAAAAGCCAAAGCTCGATGTCTCAGCACCGGCAAAACAGTAAATGCAACTTCTAGAAAAGATTCCAGAGATTGCTATAAAAATAAAAAGAGGATAAACACCACAACTGAGTGTAAAACCGGTCCAGGTGCTCCACAATTATGTTTTAACTGTTTTTCTTTAATTGCATGATTTTAATGCTAAATAGTTTTATATTTTGAAACCATTTTGTAAATTTTGAATGTATAAGTGAATTACAATCTAGAGTGAGTTTTTAAAATGTTGCCTGAATTATAAATGTCAGCTAATTAAAGTCATTACAGTTAATACGTTTAAATGGCTTTTATTTGTAAACTATGTACCCTTTTTGGCTTATATATCACGCGATATCGCGTTTTTTGGCCATTTGGGCAAAAATCACATTATGTATGGCCAATCACGCTATATCACGTGATGGATATTAGAGACTATAATTTCTAATTACATAATAATAAAAGTTTGTAAATATTATATTTACTTATTTTGAGCACAATATAACTAAATAAAACAATAAAAAAAATTGGGCCACCATACAAAATTCCAGTTTCCAGCTTGGCAATGAACGTGTTAAGCAATATTTGCACATAAAACCTTTGAGAGTAGGGTTTGTAGGTTTGTGAAGAGGAATATTACTTGCAACAAATGCTTCACATAGATCCATGTTAAAACGATTATTTTGGTTGCCTCTGGAGGTTAAATGACACTCACTGCTACTTGCCGCTATTAAAAGTTGTTGTCGTGGGCCTTTCTTTTGCATTCCTGCCATATGAAGAGTTGTCTTGACATGCTGGTCTATTTGAAACTTTTTTTTGCACAAACTCGACAATATAAAACATTGCCGTTATAAGTAAATGTTCCAGGATAGTCAGTTATCCACGAAACAACATTTCTTTTTCCGGGGGGCATGGTGCACTACACTACACATAAACTAGAAGGTCGCGGTTGCTCAAGCGCAGTGAGAATACTACACTGTATCAAAATGACTTCCAAACCTTGAGTTTTGCATTAAATATGCATTATCAATACTTTTTAGTTAAAATATGTAAAAACAGTAAAAAATGGCTAAACATGCAAATGCATATGCAACATTCAAATGCATATAATCCGGTGATTAGTTATGAATGTTCTGGGATACTACAGTAATACCAAAATGCGAGTGCCTATGAATGGAAGGTAGGCTCACTCATACACACACACACACACACACAGTCCTCACTCACACAAAGACAGAGGATTAGGCCAGGCCGTATTCCTTCCGACACTCTGTTTATTAGTGACCAAACTGTGCTTCCTTGACCAAACACTAATTTTTTTAATTTAATAACACACCTCAAAAAGATTAGCATAAATTAATTCTGCACATCATTACGAGAAAATTTATACCAAACAATGTACAATTTATTGTCACTTTTCATTAGGGGATACATGAAATAAAAATGTGTTAACTATAATGACATTAGTGTTACTAATAACTACAAAAGTAAATCATTGGTTGTTTGGTATCATTTTTCTTGTAATTTTTAGTAGAATCAATATTTATTAACTATTTTTAGTTAAAATTACAAATTTAAAAGTTAGAGTTTGGTTAGAAGATACAACTAAATGACCAAACCTGTCCTAATCCAATGCGCTTATAAGAGTGAGTGTGCGTGCGTCTGAGATAAACTGACTGCCCAGGGGCATTCGCATTTTGGTATTGGTATAGTGTAGTGTATTGGTATATTGTATAGTATATATTGACAGAGTGATTAACACATTCACTATAATTGACATGATTTCTGACAAATAATAGGCCTTTAGTATGTGTGCTTGACATACAAAATATCGTCTGACACACTTGCTCATAGTGGTTTTTATTGCATGCTCAGTTTTCAACCTGAGACACTGATACTGCATTGAACACTGTGTATTGTGTTTAGTGACTAGCCTCAGTGAGTCGACTATTTTCTGCACTTGATCCTATATTCCTGTTTGTGAATTGCTATTCTGTTTATCTTATCTTTAGAAACGTTTTCACATTGTAATGCAATGCGATTTTTAATAATTTTTCTTTAATATTATATCCTGTGAGTAAATCAGGTGTTGTAGTTTTAAAAGTTTTGTTATATACTATTGTAGACAACATTAGTAAACAATAAAAATATTGGCAAAAACCCCAATACCACAAAAATAATCAAATGTGACAAAGGCAGTCTAGCTTGTAGATAATTGTATACTATATTGTAATTTTGTAATAAGACTTTCTGATGATGATGATAATGGCTTGGATATTGAAATGTACATAAGAGTTTTATCCCACTTCTTCCCAACGTTGCGTAAACGCAACAGTATATTATATTGCACACAATTCCTCCATATAGTGATTAATTTTCAACATGAAGTTTGTTATTTATTCTAATAATAGAGTATTTTTCTATCATGCATTAATTATTTGGTTTTAATGATATTTCTTTGTCAATAAGGACTTCAATTACGTTAGAATAAATTTTGAGAAAAACAACATTTTCGGTGTAAGAAATAAACATATGTCGATTCTTCGAACAAAACCTTTTGCTATGTCAGCTATTCTTATCATGTTTACTTTACTGCTGTGTCATGTTCGTTGAACCACAGCTCTCCACTTCCCCTATATTCAACAGAGTTCACATGTGTTGCATTGGGAGTTTCCCGCCAGTTGAGGTATATCGGCCATGTTGAAAGCAATTGACCAGTAGATTCGCTATGAGTTTTAAACTAAGTGTTATAGCAGAAGAATTGTTTGCAGTTCTTAATGCAATTGAGGAAGAGGAAGCAGCATGCGGTGTCGATGCAGTTACCATACCACCTGACGTTGAAGAAAATAACGACGAAGAAGATATCGACGATAATCAAATTGTCATAAACGACAGTGGTGATAGCGTTCGTTCGGATATCGCTGGTTCTTTTGAAGTTCACCTTTTCGTAAGTACAGAGACAAGTAATCAAAAAATTAAAAAACCAGTAGTGAAGAAATAAAAATTATGTCCAGATTGGGAAAATTCTTTATCAACTACATTAAATTTCCAAATGATGTAGAAATAAGAAACCCTATAGAACAACTAAAAAACCAATATGGTGGACTAGCAACTCTTGAAACATTCAATTTATATTCTGATAATTTGTTCCTGGACAAAATTATTGATTTTTCTGTATCTTATGCTAAGGAGAAAAATCACGCTAAGCTTTTTTTTAACTCGTATAATTGAGAAATTTTTTTGGAATTCTCATTCTGATCGGGTATCATTTGCCACCCAAATCTTGATAAGGGTGTACCAATTGTACAAGATACAATGTGTAGAAATAAATTTGATGAAATAAAAAAGTACATTCATTTATCAGACAACAATAAACTAGATAAATCCGATAAATTTTCAAAAGTTTGTCCCTATTTTGATTAATTAAATACCAAATTTCGTCAGTTTGGAGGGTTTTCACATAAATTATCAATTGATGAGCAAATGGTGCCCTATTTTGGACGACATTCAGCAAAAATGTTAATGAGAGGAAAACCAGTGAGATTTGGTTTCAAAATTTAGTGCATGCTTCTGTATATGGTTATGTATACAGTTTTGAGCCATATCGGGAGAAAGGTGATGAAATAAACAACGGTTATGGTTTAGGAGAGCAGGTCGTTTATAATTTATTGATAATAGTTGAAAATCCAGAGAATCAAGTGATTTGTTTTGATAATTTTTTCAGTACCTACAGTTTAGTAACTAAACTGACAAGATGAATTTCTTAGTAGCAGGAACAATAAGGGAAAATAGGTTGCACAACATTCCGCTCACATCAGTGAAAAAATTTCTAAAAGCTCCGAAAGGAAGTTATGAATTTGCCTTTGATAAAAACGCGAATATTTTTGTTTTTCGATGGCGGGATTATTCAGTTGTTACAGTCATAACAAATTACGGATCAGTTGAACCAACCCTAAATGTAAAACGGTACAATCAAAAAGAAAGGAAACAGGACTTTGTAAAGCAGCCGAATGTTATCAATGATTATAATAAAGGAATGGGCGGAGTGGATTCTCATGATAATGCTATTGCCAATTACAGAATTAGAATAAGAGGTAAAAAATGGTGGTGGACATTATTTGTAAATGGAATTGATTATGCTGTAGTAAATGCATGGACATTTTATATTTTATCAACTACAAATAAAATCAGTCAGATAGAGTTTAGATCTCAGCTCGTTATCTCCTTACTTCGATCAGCAAATATTGAAGAGCCTGACAAGTGCAGCAAAAATCTACTATCAGGTCACTGCAGTAAAATTACTTTACCAAACGACGTACAAAAAGACAAATCTGACCACATCATAGATCGAAAGAAAAGTAATGCAAGACAGAGATTTAAAGTGTGCCACAGTCAAACAGTCTACACATGCAATAAATGTCAAGTGTTTTTACATGTTGAATGTTTTGAAACATTTCACAATTCAGATTGAAATAAATTGTAAAAAGTAAAACTATGTGTAAATTGTGTTTCAATAAATTGTTTCACGTAATGATTGTCATGCTTTTTTCAGCACATGCCATTTCAGCACATGCCATTGCATTGTCAACCATTGTGTTAACGCAATGCTGTGAGATGCAGGGAACTCCCAACGTTGCGCGAATGCAACAGGTCATTACTCAAAAACTAAAACCATCAGATTCAAATTCAGGTTTTATTTTAATAATTCTATAGTAGAAATGCAGATTACATAAGGAAGAATCATATAAAATATAGATGTTGTCCTACTAGGAAGAAATGGGCTAAGCAGCTTGTAACTTTAGTTATTTTTTATTATTTTTGTGGGGGTTTTTGACAATAGACTTATTGTACTACTGTGGTCTTCATGTTATATAACATTAGAAAAGATTATGATAGAACAAAAGCTATGATTCCTAGTTGCAGAATACACTAGTTGGGTACGTAATTTTATGTGAACAAAATTTAAAAAATATATTTTTTATTAAAACATTTAACTAAGTGAATACATAAGGGCTTATTTGCTGACATGTTTCGAAACAATTGTTTCTTTTATGAAGCAAAGCCTCTACGTTGAGGCTTAGTTTAATATTGAATTCAAGATGATTACAACAAGCAACTTATATATTTTTTCTGGTATTTAAATCATTTTTTTAAGTTAAAAAAAAACACGACTGAAATAAATAATAATTCTGAAAGTATGAAGTATATGATGATTCTCTGTATATTTTTATATTCCTTTTACATGATTATGGAGATTTATTGATTTACCACTGAAGATATTTTAATAACTTGAAAAGTAAACAAACTACAGTATTATCAGACATTACAATGTAGACCAAACAATTAAAATCTTTTGATGCCTCAAATTTGTGCAGTATGTTTTTATATTGCAATGAAGATTTTTTATATATAACAGAAATATATATTGAAAAATACTTATTTTGCTTGGGTAAACGAAAATAATTTAAAGTAACTAAATGACTCTAAATATTATAGTTATCAGTAAAGCTTATTAACATTAATTAGACAGAAATAACTATCCAACTAATATAGTAACAGTTATAGATAGTTCCGTAAGGTTATGGTTGGATATTTTAAAATTATTACAAGGATTTACACGTTAATATTTGCGGTTAAAGTGTATAAATGGAATCTGATACGAAAAATTTAGGATAGAAACAAATAATTTAAAATAATATAGCTTTGTCAATGGGAATTTCAATGATAAAATTAATCATATACAATATCAAGATCACAGTGGTACAATGTATTAAATTGAAAATATTGGAAACAACCCCAATACCACAAAAATAATAAAAAATAACAAATAATACAAGTTACTTTCGATTAAACCCTTAAGTACATTTTGATGACCAAGTCATCATCATCAGAGCGTCTTATTACAAAATTACAATCCAGCAAACAAGAAGTTACAAACTAGAGTGACTGGTTTGCTAGATTGTAATTTTGTAATAAGCCTCTCTGATGATGATGACGACTTGGTCATCGAAATGTACATAAGGGTTTAATCAAAAGTAACTTGTATTATTTGTTATTTTTTATTATTTATGTGGTATTGGGGTTGTTTCCAATATTTTTATTGTAAAAAAAATTAATCACATTAAATTGTCTCGAATTCACTACTACTGATAGGGGATAAAAGGTGTTTTTATTCTTACCTAAAAATTATAATATATACTTAATACTAATAATAATAAAAAACAATCTTTTGTGAATTATAAGCTATTTAAATTTAAGTTTTATAAGTTTTTAAATACACATTCTTATACAATATTTATAACTGAAACCAGGGGTGTAGCCAGAGAAGGGTACAGGGGGCACATGCCCCCTCGAAATTAATTTTAAGAGAAAATATTACCCTATAAGATAGGGCTAGTTTTGTAGAGAAACAGCTTCCCGACGACCCAACAATTGTGTAATTTTACTTGTCAAAATAGCTTAAAATATGATTTCTATAGATAAAAATGTCCAAAATGTCCCCGACAGAGTCCCACCTCTGACCCTCCGGGTCATGTCCCCACAAATACTACTCCACTGGCTGAAACCCACAAATTAGAAATTCATTTAAATACTATGTATGTAATAAATACCTGTTATGTGCCATATCAAGTTGTATCAGTGTAGGGATAGCCCTAAAAGCATGATCTTCCAAAACATCTATTTGATTATGATGTAAAGAGAGTGACGTCAGCTGATCCAGTCCTGCGAGGGCTCCTCGAGTCACACTGCTTAACTGGTTATGAGCTAGTGTAAGAATCCTCAGATTAGGAAGCCTTGGCAGTGTACTAGGACCTAATGGTCCTGCTAAAGAGTTACCACTTAAATCTAGTTCTTCTAAGTTTCGCAAACCTTGCAGGTTGGACACAGCGTTTACACTTATCCGATTCCCTTGAAGCCTTAAAGTATGAAGCATTGGAACTGCCATGAATGCATCAGCTGAAATCCAGTTAATGATGTTCTCACTCAGATCAAGAAATGTTAAACTTGTTAACCCCTGCAAAATATTTTTTGTTAATTTAAAGTACCTGACTAAAAAAAACTTCATTGAAATAATGTTTTAAAATATAAAAAGAACAATAAATTAATGAACACAACAATTAATGAATTACTCAACAACAAATAATACGATTTAAATACTTTTTAAAAACAAGTATTATAAAAAAATAAAAAATTTAAGTATATTCCCACTGAGGTCAAGAAAAAAAATGTTTATAATTGTTTGCTTATTTCCAATTTTTTTGTTTATTTATGTCGTTTCATTCAATTTTAACCTTACAGCACTATTTATGATATTTTGTGGTAATCATGGCAACATTTTGAGGTTGTACAATGAATGTTAAGACAACAACCAGATGGGGGAAAAAATTGGTATACGTCTTTGAGAAATTCATTTCTTTGTACAGGAAATTTGGCGCAATACCAAAGCTCGTTAGTCTTTGAACATGAAGATTCATAGTTCAAATCTGGAGAGACCAGAATATATTCATAATTTGATTATTGAATACATATTTGAAAGATTTGTATTAACTTTATTTGTCCTCCGCTAAAGCTTTTAAAAAATAACTTGAAATCTATTTGAACTTGATTGGATGAATAAATACATATTTTATTAACGATTGAAAATTTGTACAAGATATTTATATCAGGGGTGTGTGAGCTAATAGAAGGAATTTAATGAATTATTCACACAAATCTGTTTATACAAATAAAATGTTTTATATAGCTATCAATGATTACCCTAATATAAATACTTTTTATTTACTTTCTATACACCTTCTTCTCTTAAAAATTATTTCTTCTACTACCTAAATATTTCTGTAGTCTGTTTTGCTCTTTCGTTTTTTCCATTCTCTGCACTCTCGTCACATAGCCCTTCACTTGCAAATAAGGTTTTTATTCATAAAGGTTTAAGTTTATAAATAGAACTTATTATTATATTCATGCCTAAAACTACAACTGATATGTTCATTAGATTTTTGACGGTTATTCCGTACCATAATGGACATGGTCTTTTATGGAAGTTCTGTTTGAAGTATTTTCAAGACCCGGTGTATTTCCAGAGTTTGGATTATTTAAATATTACATTAGTCTCTCGCTATTCGTGGTTTCGCTTATTCCTAAATAGAAAAATTTAAGGACATCCCATTCATATCTACCTTATTTAGAAAAAAAAGACAAGAAAGATAGTATAGTTACTGTGCAGGTTGTAGGATAATGTGTTCATGTCTTATTTTTTATTTTGTACAGCACTGTAGTTATTTATCACAAAGAATTCTGATTAATCTCCAAACATTCGTTACTCTGTACACTACTAGGGCTACTGCTCAAAAGAGCCATTTATAAGATGAAACTGGAATGTTTTGGAAAAAAAACCTTCACGAACTTTCTTACCTACGGACGAGAAATCTGCTTGGGTTTTAAAGCCACAAAGGGTCGTTTGACTATTCTACTGCGCTCTAGTGATAGCAGACTGGTGTCTCAATACTACATGGACTTTACAGTGAGGGATTTAAACACAATAACAGTTAAGATCTCAACAATCTTTTGAAAAGTTTGAATCAAGATTAGACAGAAGAATAGTTTGAATAACTAAAAGTATGTTGCCAAAGTTAACATGATAAACAATCAGTGAAATATATGTTTGAGGAAACAGTTAGCTGCATCCATTACTGAAATTGATCCCCTTTAGAATGGACATTAACATTTAATCTAGAGCTGGAAGAAGCACAATCACTATATAAAGAAGTATGTAAAGAACTAGAGAAAATCATGCAAAAAGTAAAACAACGAGTATTTTAAAAATCGAATTAACAGTGTTTAAAACATTATTTGTCTAAAGTTAGGTGTTTAAAAATTTAGTGGATAGTGTTTACCAATAAAGAATTAGTGTGGCTGTATGTCCGTGAGTCGGGGGATATTTAATTGAATTTTTGTCTTTTTGGATTAAAGAAAAATGTAAATAATCAATAAAAATATGTATGTATTTGTGTAATGCGTAAATATACCATACTGTATTAAAAGTTTAAAGTATAGCTGTAATTAATGTTAACATTTTTGATTTGGAACGTAACCCTACCCTTTCCATATACAACTGGTTTCAGTATTAGTGGTTTGGGTATTCGTAGCGAACAACAAAATCAACGACATTTACAACGCCATTAGAATTTACAAACAACTTGCAGTTTGTGCCCCAGTTTTTACATAGGCCAGACAGGGAGGTCCTTCCAGACATGTTACCAAGAACATATAAAAGCACTAACAAGCAATAACTACCAATCAAACTTCGCCAATCATATCAACTCCACAAAAAATGACTACATAGACATAATATCTAACCTACAAATTCTTCATAAACAACACAGAAATAACCAATACTACACAACCGAACAATACGAAATATACAGGCACTTCAAACTACACCCTACACACATACTCAATACACAATTACATTTCAACTCATACACACTTTTTGACATCATAACTCCTAATACTCACAAAATACACCCACACCACCATAATATTCCACCCCTACCTTAATACCCTAACCCAAATAAACCTTGAGATCAGTTACGGTCTGAGTTGACAATGGGACACATCTCCCGAAACGGCCGTCCTCAACAAATATAAGTAAGTGCTACTATAGGCCAGTTTGTAAATATTTACAAGTGTTTAGTGAATAGTTTATGACTATCCGAACTTTAAATTTTGTAAATTTGTTAAAACTTACTGAGACAGAACGTTTTCGATCGCTATGTAGTGATCTTCATCAGTGTCTTCTGGCAGAAGACTTATGAAGATCACCACATAGCAATCAAAAACGTTGTGCCTCAGTAAGTCTTAACAAATTTACAAAATTTAAAGTTCGGATAGTCATAAACTATTGTTTAAGTGATTAATTAAGATTCACCAAACGTAATTGTTCGAGTCAGCGCTCGAAGTTTCGCGGCCTACATTCAAACGCTCAGCTGGACTGTGCAGTAATGGTCACGTGATGTCCGATCTGCCAATCGATGTATGATTTGAAGTATTGATTTTCTGTGGCTTGATCCCCACTCCCTTAGCTCGCATTTTCCGTTTTAGTTTAGTCGTCCCTGTTGTCTCGGAACTGTCGTACAGTTAACAGCCTCGTTAAAATACCTCGTTACGTAAAATTGCACAACGCGTGCAAAGTGCCGCTTTTGACCGTGAAAACCTCGTACAAGCATTAAAACTGTTCGTCTTAATGTGTGTTAGTGTGACCGCGTTATTATACAAGTTATTTGCGGATTATTGACTTTAATTACAATCGCCGTTTGTAAGTTCCTTTGTGTCGTTCCGCGCCATAGTTCTTAAATGACTAGGATTTTAAATGCAGCTTATTGACTTCTCGTTTAAGTTTTAGTGTGACTTCGCCTGGCCAGGATTCCTACGAACTGGGTACCCAGGACTTCTGCAGCTACGAGATCTACGACCACTTCAATTTTGCCCTTTCTTGCTCCACGAGGGTAAGTGCTGCATAAGCTTAAGTACTAATAATTCATTTATGTGTAAATTCAGTGCGAATTGTTCTGTAATTAAATGTGCTTGTACGGAGCCCATTATGGCTTTCTAACTTTCGTAATTGCGTGCTCAGCGATTGAAGTAAGGCACTTTGCCGCAGCTTACTATTGTTACTCACATTTCAATTATATTATTGCCGATCTTTCTCGAACCTCGTTTTCTTCTCATTTTAGCTAAGCGCCAGTCGCTTCATTTGGTCCTATTCGAGCCGGATAGATTGAATTTAAATTCATTTGATTTATATGATTCATGCAATCTTACTAAGTGTTGCGCAACATTTGATTTCTGATTTCCTTTGTGCGAGTTACACGCGCGGGAAACGTGACGTCATAGGTATACGTCACTTGATTTTGATTTGCTTTGTGATGAGGAAATACTTTACGTTTATTAAACTATACAGTCCACTTACCGCTGTTTAAAAAATTTTGTGAAATTAATTTGTGTTGTGTTTATTTGTGAACTTTATTAAATTATTTATAATGGCAATTAATACTGAATATTACCTCGCTAAATTAAAAAATATATTAAATGATTTGGAACAAGTACAAACCCTTCTTGACGATAAAGCGATGCCGGAAGGCATCGCTCGGGAAATAAGACGCATTCAGGCCAATTTCGTGGATACTTATGAGATATTAGAACAAACGTTCGCCACCCAGGTGGCAAGTTTAGCTGAAAGTGCGTTTAATATCAAAAGACAATTTCAGGACGTGTATTTGCCCATGTTAGCAAAATACCCTAACCTTATCAAGGCAGAGGTGACCTCAACCTCGCCCGTCAAATCAGCTGTAGGTTCACCTAACCTCCCTAGTCTTGCGTTACCTATTTTTTCAGGAAACAACAGTGACTGGACGGACTTTATAACGATGTACGATTCAATAGTCCATTGCAACGACAGTCTTAGTGATATACAGAAATTCCAATATTTGAAATCGGTACTTAAAGGCGACGCTTTAGCAATTGTCACAGGCTTGGTAATATCTGAACAAAATTACAGCATTGCATATCAAGCTTTGCGCAATCGGTACGCTAACCCACGCCGTTTGGCTGACCACTATTTTAAAATGATTCAAGACTTTAAACCAATTAAGAATGCTTCGCAAACTGAATTGAACCGCTTCTTGACCGCGCATTCAAACGCTGTGTGTGCGTTGAAGGTTATCCAGCTAGATGATTTGGCTGATTTTCTGCTTTTTCAGATGTCCATTAATAACTTGGACCCCCAGACTAGATTAAATTTTGAAACGAGGCTAGGCACAAATCGTATGCCTACGTACAAACTGTTGAATGATTTTATAACGGAACAGGCCCGGGCTCTAGAGTTGTTGGATCAACCGCCTGCCGCAGCTTCTACGAACGCGAGAGCTGCTCAACAACCCCGCATACTGGTGTCGTCAGTAAATGAGTCTGATTCGCAAGGGGCCCGTGATTTAAATTTTGACCAACTGGAACCTAACCTTAACACGGCACATAGTACAATAGTCCAGCCTTCGGTTTCGCCCGACAATTCTATTACACCTAAGGCTACGCAATATGTATACGAGCCTAGACGTGCTGCGTCAGGCCCTACACGGCCATTCAACGGACCGCGCCCCGTAAATATACCTCCTGTTATGAACACTCCTAGGATGTCAGTATTCCGTCACCGATTACCACCGCTTCACATGAATCAATCCCATGTTTCTACGACACACGCAGGCATGTGTTATTATTGCGGAGAAGGACATCGCATCATTGACTGTCAATCCTTTCTCGAACTGACTTCTGTGGAACGCCAGGACGCCATTATGAAACTACAACGGTGCTTCAATTGTCTTGGCTCACATTTCCAAGCTAAATGTAAGTCCAGCCAACGCTGCAAGCAGTGCAACGAGGCACACCATACTTTGTTACATAACAACCCGCCGTCACAACAATGACTAGTCACACCGCGACACCCGAGGCCAGCAACTAGACGCGCAACCGATACTCAAGCTCAACCTCATTCTTTGTCATGCAACATTACCTCGTCTCTCGCCCTGTTGGGTACCGCGCAAGTCGTCCTACAGGACCATTATGGTCAACCTCGTTTTCTAAGAGCTATTATCGACCCCGGCAGTCAGATATCTGCCATTACTAAGAAAGCAAGCGTCCTGCTGAGCCTACCTACTCGGAGTTCAAATATGTCTTTGATTGGTGTCGCCGCCAAGACCACACGTATTCACGAGTACGTTACGTTGATTTTATTCTCGAGGCATGACCCTGGTGTAATGCTAACTACTGAAGCCGCCGTGCTTAACCACATTACTGACCCGCTGCCGGCTACTAGGTTAGCCTCTCAAATAAGTGCTCAATACCAGCACCTACCTTTAGCTGACCCTCATTTCGACTCGCCTGCCGGTGTTGACATTATACTGGGGGCAGATGTTTTCACCCAAATACTCACTAATGGGCCTTGCACTATCATTCATGGCCAGCCCTCCGCGCTTAACACTCGTTTAGGTTGGGTCATTATGGGATCCATACCGTATAGTATGCCCCATCAACCTAGAGTGTTTATTACCTCGCTACAGTCTATTGATGACAATATTCGACGGTTTTGGGAAGTCGAAGAAGTGACTGAGGCTAAATCTTTGAGCCCTGACGAACAGCTTTGTGAAAGCCTGTTTACTACAACTACTGAACGCGATGAAGTCGGGAGATATGTTGTCGCCCTCCCCTTCAAACCTGACGCTGTAACACTTAAGTCAAACCGCAACGTTGTCCTCGCTAGTTATCATGCTTTAGAACGACGTTTAAGTCGTCAGCCGGAGGTAGCTCGGCAATATCATCAATTCATGACAGAATATATGACTCTGGGTCATATGTACCCCGCGCTTAATACTTCTAACTATTTGATCCCGCATCATTGTGTTTTTAAGACCACCAGTTCTACTACTAAGTTACGAGTAGTATTCAACGCATCATCGCCTGATTGTAACGCGAATTCTTTAAATCAGCAATTGCTTTCCGGTCCTAAACTTCAGAAGGACCTGTCTAACGTCATCATTTCCTTTCGCCTGTATGTTCACGCCGTCTGTGCTGATCTTAAAATGATGTACCGACAAATTGCCGTGCGCCCAGCTGATCGCTGTCACCAGCACATACTATACCGACCGACGCCTCAATCTCCGCTTGTGGAATACGAGTTAGCTACTGTCACGTACGGACTAACCCCGTCTGCGTATTTAGCGTTGCGGACACTTGAACAACTCGTAAAGGACGAAGGTAGCCGATACCCTGCCGCGTCGCAAGCAATACTTCAGCAGACTTATGTTGATGATGTTGTCACTGGCGCCGATACACCCGAAGATGCCAAGGAATTGATACAGCAGCTCATTAACATTTTCGCACTCGCCGGCCTGGAACTCAGGAAATGGTCATCAAGTGATCCTGCACTATTGTCAACGCTACCTTCCGCTCATCTGGAGAACCCGCTACTGTTCCAGGACGATTCTACCGCCATCAAAATACTGGGACTGCAATGGAACCCTACCTCGGACTCGTTCTCCTACCAGAGTCAGAATTTCGTTTCGGTGCCTACGAAACGCACCATACTATCTTATGTCGCTCGGACTTTCGACCCGCTTGGCTTCTTAACGCCTATTACTTTCTGGATCAAATGCTTTCTCAAACGTTTGTGGCTCGAAAGGTTATCATGGGATGAACCTTTGCCAACCGCGCTTCTAAATCAATGGGACAGCTTCATTGTTCAATTCGCCAGTTTGTCTTCTATCCAAATACCTCGACACGTTGGCACACGAGCTGCCAAGCATCACCTGTTAGGGTTTTGCGATGCTTCCGAAGCTGGATACGCAGCAGCTATATATTTGAGAACCGAATGGAATGGAGTCGTTACCGTTAGCATTCTGAAGGCTAAGAGCAGGGTAGCTCCAGTTAAACCGATCACCATACCTCGCATGGAGCTTTGTGGCGCAGTCTTGCTGGCCAAACTCTACAAGTCCGTTCAGCCCGTTTTGAATTTTGTGTCTGACGCCGAGACGTTTTTCTTCACCGATTCTGAAATTGTGTTGTATTGGATCAACACCCCGCCTTATTTATTGAAGACTTTTACTGCCAACCGCGTCACTGAAATCGTTTCAAATACCTCCATGGACCGTTGGTTCCATGTCTCGACTGCTGATAACCCCGCGGACGTTGCTTCCCGTGGGTGTCTACCTAACCAGCTTGCTGAACATCCGCTGTGGTGGCACGGCCCACCATGGGCGCTACAATGTCCTACTGCGTGGCATTTGTCTAAGCCGACCGGCCTTAACCCGGACCAGACCGAACATAAATCTGAACCTAGACTGCTATGTACGGCCGTTCAAGAGCCTAATCGACTATTGACAACTATAGAACGACATTCGAACTTAATTACTCTTCACCATGTTTTCGCTTACGTCCTGCGGTTTGTGAATAATTGCCGTCGTAAAGGCCAGACTACTAACCACGGTCATAACACCCGCTACAAGGCCAAAGTCGCCTTGAGTAAAACTTCATTTACTACGCCTTCGGTGCAGGAGTTAAGTAACGCCAGAGATCTCTGCGTCAAGCTCATACAAGAGCTGGCCTTCAGCGAAACATTGCAACGGCTCCGTCGTGGCGCTCAAATCATCGATCCGCTCCGCAGCCTAACGCCATTTGTCGACGCCCAGGGCTTACTCAGGGTGGGCGGAAGACTTAATCATTCTGAGATGTCGTACGAATCTAAGCACCCCCTTCTGCTTCCTAAACATCATCAGTACGTCAACTTGATCTGCGATCATTACCACAAGTTAGCCTTACATGCCGGACCGCGCACCACTCAAGCGCTGATTAACGGCGAATTTTGGATTATTGCGTTACGCTCCTTACTTCGACAACGCATTCATGCGTGCATGCGGTGTTTCCGTCTGCAATCTAAGCCTCGTCCACCTATGATGGCTTCTTTACCATCATCTAGAGTCACTCCATCGCCGCCTTTCTGCAGGGTGGGAATTGATTTCGCTGGACCCTTTGACACAAAGGCAAATCATTTGCGTACCTCGAAGCTTTTAAAATCTTATCTTTGTCTATTTGTCTGCATGGCTACTAAGGCTGTGCACTTGGAGATGGTATCCGACCTATCCACCGATGCCTTTCTCGCAGCTTTACACCGTTTCACGTCAAGACGAGGGCTACCCTCTGATATTTATTCTGACAACGGCACGAATTTTGTTGGAGCCGCGAACCGCCTGAGTGAGGTCTATCAACTGCTTGACCGCTCGAAATCGCTTATCAAGCGCAAACTCGCCGACCAACGCATTGAATGGCACTTCAACCCTCCAGCCGCACCCCATTTCGGCGGACTCTGGGAGGCTGCCGTCAAATCCGCTAAAGGACTTATGCACCGCACGATCGGTAATACGGTATTAAACCCTGAAGAGTTGTCTACGTTGTTTACCCGGATAGAGGCTATTCTTAACAGTCGACCTATTTTCGAGGTTTCGCCTGACCCCAGCGAAGGATCGTCTTTCCTCACTCCCGGACATTTTCTTATTGGACGACCGCTCCTTGCACTTCCGGAGAGATGTTACCCCGAACCGCCTCTTAAATCTCGTTGGTCCATGATTCAGCAAATGACCAACCGTTTCTGGAAGACTTGGTCTACTCAGTACCTGCATTCGCAGATTCAACGCCGCAAGTGGCACAAGAACTCCTCACCGCTTCAGGAGGATCAACTCGTCTTCATCACTGGAGAGCATCCGAGCCCCCTTCATTGGCCTATGGGTCGGATCATACATCTACATCCTGGACACGACCAAGTATCCCGCGTAGCTACTGTCAAAACCTCGCACGGCCAGCTGAAGCGACCTGTCCACAAGCTTGTTGGCTTCCCGCTGCAGCATTGAGTTTCACCTTTGGTTTTTTCGGCACTCTTGCCCCCTTTTGTTTCTTCTCTTTCCTTCGTTTCCCCCTGCTATTTCTTCGGCACCCTCGGTTTCCGGTGCTTAATTAGTTCTTCGCCCTCTACCCACCTGGCGGATTAAAAACATTCGTTTTGGTGGGCGGTATGTTCGAGTCAGCGCTCGAAGTTTCGCGGCCTACATTCAAACGCTCAGCTGGACTGTGCAGTAATGGTCACGTGATGTCCGATCTGCCAATCGATGTATGATTTGAAGTATTGATTTTCTGTGGCTTGATCCCCACTCCC
Source organism: Prosapia bicincta (assembly GCA_036971475.1). Classification (NCBI taxonomy): domain Eukaryota; kingdom Metazoa; phylum Arthropoda; class Insecta; order Hemiptera; family Cercopidae; genus Prosapia; species Prosapia bicincta. The sequence continues at coordinate 14,459,363 of JBAIZL010000006.1, read as the reverse complement.
TTAGCTCGCATTTTCCGTTTTAGTTTAGTCGTCCCTGTTGTCTCGGAACTGTCGTACAGTTAACAGCCTCGTTAAAATACCTCGTTACGTAAAATTGCACAACGCGTGCAAAGTGCCGCTTTTGACCGTGAAAACCTCGTACAAGCATTAAAACTGTTCGTCTTAATGTGTGTTAGTGTGACCGCGTTATTATACAAGTTATTTGCGGATTATTGACTTTAATTACAATCGCCGTTTGTAAGTTCCTTTGTGTCGTTCCGCGCCATAGTTCTTAAATGACTAGGATTTTAAATGCAGCTTATTGACTTCTCGTTTAAGTTTTAGTGTGACTTCGCCTGGCCAGGATTCCTACGAACTGGGTACCCAGGACTTCTGCAGCTACGAGATCTACGACCACTTCAATTTTGCCCTTTCTTGCTCCACGAGGGTAAGTGCTGCATAAGCTTAAGTACTAATAATTCATTTATGTGTAAATTCAGTGCGAATTGTTCTGTAATTAAATGTGCTTGTACGGAGCCCATTATGGCTTTCTAACTTTCGTAATTGCGTGCTCAGCGATTGAAGTAAGGCACTTTGCCGCAGCTTACTATTGTTACTCACATTTCAATTATATTATTGCCGATCTTTCTCGAACCTCGTTTTCTTCTCATTTTAGCTAAGCGCCAGTCGCTTCAGTAATGGAGTTCAAAATTCAAGAGTTTATTTTTTCATCTAAAAATTATATTCTTTGTAATGTTTTATTACACTTTTGGGGTCATGTGGTAAAAAACCACTACTTACTGATATTTTTCAGCAGACACGTTTCACACTAGATCAGTGCATTGTCACAAGTCTGTCTTGTCCGTAACTCACAGCATTGAACAATGCACTGACCTAGTGTAAAATGTGTCTGCTGAAAAATATCAGTAAGTAGTGGTTTTTTTGTCACGTGTCACCAAAAGTATAATTTATAAGAAAAAACCTCAAGATGTACAACATGTTTTATTATTATTGCTCTTCCACCTTTAACCTTATTATCTGAGTGGTAGGAGTAATAAACTTTGAAACCTTTGATCTTAAGATATGACTGTTTCATGAAACGGTTTTCCGATATGAGATACATATCAATTTTTGTTTTATTGGAAATATTTTAAAAGTCTCTTACTGTTATTTTAAAACTATATTGACATTTAATATTTAATAAATTAAATGAGGTAAACATGTCAACACATGTGGGAGTGACTGGAAACATAATTCCAAACCAAATTGAATAAAATGTTTTATGAAAAGCTTGATTTATGGAGTTTAATGAGAAGAGATAAAAGATTTCAAAACAAATTTACTGACATCTATGCTGATACTATATTCAGATTAAACTTTCAACTAGTAATTTATCTTTATTTTAAACTAGCTGTACCCTTACATACTTTACTGTACCACATTGTGGTTCCATGAATAAGAATTGATAAACAATTTTAAGCATACCTTTCATAGAAGTTTAATTTTAAAATACTTCAGACACTAAGGCTATGTCATTTTTCAATAAAACCGTTGACAGAATCAATGGGATAAATGTTTTATGGGGCATCCAGGAAAGTTCAATCCAATCCCCTTTATTTATCAAAACATTATAAATGCTCTTATTGAATTGATCATAAATGCTATTATATTCACGCATTAATTTGGGATTTGTTGATTGGAGATATGGCTTGAGATGATCTGTGTTGTAGCTCTGATCACAGCGTAAATCCACATCAAATGAAGCCGTCACATATCTTGTGGGTGGTGGTATTTCCAAACTATATGTACTTACTCGCAGCTTGATTACAACATGACCACACAAAAGTACTTAGATTAAGGTGAACATTTAATTCAGATTGTATAATAATCTGAATGGGATACAAGTGGATAGTTAGTTTTTGGTTATAAGAATGTAATTTGGAACAGGTAATGTTTCGTATATGACTGTGGTGGTCATTAACTAGCATAGCAAGTGATACCTTCCCTTACGGCATTGCGATTGCTCGTACACAGCTGACCTTTAAAATGCTGTTTTCTTGCTGTCATGGGTCTGTTACTGATGCAAACAATGGATGAAAACAACTTTTGTTGGGTCAAAATTTAAGCTCATTAACTGAAATCCTTTTTGTATTTTTGAAGCATTCATAAACCAACCTAACTTTTCTATACATAAAGATGACAAATAAGTGTCCTACTACAGCAAATAAAACAATACAATAAGTTTGCTATTTTAAAATATATATTCACGAAAACAACCAGCCTTTTTAAATAATTATCCCTGCGATAATATCTAAAATAAGAAATTTTTAACCACTCAGGATTTTTGAAGTAATGCCATTTATGGCTGAGAACAATGTGTTAAAAATGCACCTTATGTGAATAAAATATGGAACACAAATTGATTACAGTTTTGTGAAAGACAAAAATATAAAGGAATTTTTAAGCAGACGTTAAGACCTTTGATCTTGGTATAGTTGATTCACTTGTAAAATTTTAAGAAATTTCATAGCAAAAAATACAAAAACTTAATTGTTAATTTTGTTTTGATAATTTTCTAAATTTTTGCTGGGATATATATTCTTATTTAGAGTATTATAATTACCTGCCTTTTCCAGCATGGTCACACTTCCTGTTGACGCGTTTCGGAGGACCTGACATATGGTTTTAAGTTCTAACAGATGGAGGTCGATGCTGGGAAAAGCCGGTAATTATGATACTCTAAATAAGTTAAACTATTTGTACCTGTATTTTATCTAATGTTTCATTTGTTATTCTCACTCACCTACAATACATATTACACATTTTGTAATAACTGTTGGAGTATATTCCAACAAATAAGAGATATATGTTTAGTTTATAATCATGAAATTGAGATATTTTTGAGTTTGTAATTTAAAAATTGACTAACAAAATTTTTTTAAATCGAGCAGAGATAAAAAAAATTGGTTCTGGCACTTGGAGGAATCCCAACAGAAGTGATAACAAAATACAGCTGACGGTTGTACAAAATTGTCAACAAAAATATGAATTTATACATTTTTCTTTCAATAATTACATCTTTATTTGAGGATTTTTTAAAATAAAGACTAATATTTACTAAACACTTTTAAATGTTTTAAACTTGCCTATAGTAGCACTTACTTTGCTTGTTGAGATGTGTCCCTTTATCAACTCAGACCGTAACTGAGAGTTACGGTCTGTGAGTTACGGTCTGAGTTGACAAAGGGACACATCTCCCGAAACGGCCGTCCTCAACAAGCAAAGTAAGTGCTACTATAGGCGAGTTTAAAACATTTAAAAGTGTTTAGTGATTACTAGTAGCTCACGCGAAGAGGGAATCAACAAATACTAATATTTACTGTAGTTTACAATATCAAGAGCACAGTGGTACAACATATTACAATGAAAATAATAGAAAGAAACCCAAAACCACAAAAATAAAAAATAATTCAAATTACTTGAGATTGAACCCACATGTACATTTTGATGACCATGTTATCATCATCAAAGAGTCTGAAACAAAATTACAATCTAGCAAAGAAGAAGTTACAAACTAGAGTCACTCTAAATTGTAACTACTTGTGCTAGATTGTAATTTTGTTTCATACCCTCTGATGATAATGACATGGTCATCGAAATGTACATAAAGGTTTAATCGTAAGTAACTTATATTATTTGTTATTTTTGTGGTATTGGAGTACTTTCCAATATTTTCATTGTAATTTATCGTAGTTAATAATGAAATAGTTTGGGTAACAAAAAACATTTGTTAGATGATTATTAAATACATTTTAACAAAATCAATTCAAATCAGTTATTTAAAAAGTATAAGACAGCCCTAAAAATATTTACCTTTCAAAAATTGGAATAAAAATACATAGCTTATTTATATTTGTTGATTCCATCTTCACGTCAGCTACTAGGTTTCACTAAACAGTTAAAACATAAATATTTATAATTGTTTAGTGACATGGCTTATTGTTATCATTACATTGAATGATTTGTATTGAGATTTATTATATTTTAAATTATTTAATGTATTTATTAACTGATAAAAACTATTTATATATTAATCTATGATGTAAAACTTGTGTTCTATAACATAACCTATAACACAAAATCAGCTGTTATATGAAATCATATGTTGTAAGGTATTGTTTACCTACTGTACCTAGCTTCATTAAATTACCTTTAGCTAACACATTCCAGAGACCCCCACTCAGTCCACTCTTTAAACAGTCTTGCAAAGTACTGACAGATGGAGGATCTCCGAAACTTGTTACATAAATGGTAATTTGATGAAGCTAGATAAATTTGTTGAAATCTATTTCAATTTATGTTTTTCATTCTATATATTACCTCAAATGAAGTATTTTCTATCCTGTGAAGTTTGTTATGAGAAAGATCTAATCTATCAAGAGTATGCAGATGTGAAAGTGCTGATGTCGGTACAGTTTCCAACTGGTTGTTCGGTAACCCCAAAGCTTGTAAAGGTGTAGCAAGACCCAGGAAAGCATCTGGAGACACTTGTCTAATTTCCCCAGATGACACAACCAATCCATGGAGAGTAACTCCCTAAAACATAAACTAAGAATAAACCCTAGAAATATTCAACTTTCAAGAAGAAAACTTTGTATGCCACCAATAACATAGACTTAAAATTTATGTTTTATATGGTTATTAAATTTTAAGTTCAAGCAAGTAATAACATTATGAGTATTTATCCTGAATGATTCTCTGAATGTAATGAGAATCTCAGTATTATGTAAGAGTGTAGTAGTGGATGTGTAAAGAGTATAAGAGAGCATACATGTAAGAGTGGTGTAAACTCATTGTTAAGGGTAATATATATACAAATTTATAATAATTTATTCATAACAAACACTGTCTAACTTTACTATTTGTATACATAGCCATAGTTTTGAACTCATGTACATTTTTAATATGTCTGTATTGGCCTTTCCTGTAATTTCTTGAAAATTACCTGTCTTACACCTTCTTTTGTATGAATCTGTACTGTTAAAAACTCTAATATCCAGCACCCTTGGGCCGGCTTGTTGCCAGTTATCAAATATTTCCGGATAATAGAACCTAACCTCTATAGCTTATATACAGTAAATACTGTGTATAGCGGCATGCTACTTATCAAGGAATATTAAATGTACTGTTGAAATCTTACCTTCCATATTTGTTTCTATACAATTTCTGTATTTCGATATGTATTAATAAAAGCACACGCTCGATCACACAAAATTTATAAGACCAAAATTAAATAAAGAAAAGAAATTTGTTGCTAAAAAGGTTAACGAATACTAATGATTTTATACTTTATTGGTTTTTATAATAATTACAAGTGTCTGGCTGGCTGATACGCGATGAAAATTTTTTCAATAAATTTTTAATGAAGCCTATGCAAACTTCCTGAGCTCAGTATCATATCTCACCTTCAATAAAAGTTAAAACTAAAACACTTGTAAATATTTACAAACTTGCCTATAGTAGCACTTACTTATATTTGTTGAGTCCCCTGTAAATTTAAAAAATTACAACAAATCATATATTCTACATATAAATGCTCTAACAAGAATAACAACCTACTGACTGTTTGAAGATTATGCCAGCTTACTTTGCTGTCATAGAAATCTCCTTATGACACAACACTTTGATTATTAATTTTAAAATGGAAAATATATAACAATAATATATATACAATATAATACTATTAACAATATACGTATAAGAGGTCTACATAATTTTATAACAGAGGCACAGGAAACCAAATAGCTGAAGCCTGAGAGTAAGCTAGACACAAAGTTGTGAAACATTTTATTTTCCCATTTGGGATAAAAACTTGAAAAATCAATTACGACTAAGTTATCTTTAAAAATCGCTACATAGAGCGATTATTTCTACCCTATGACCAGTCATCCTGCAATTGACCTAATCGTCTCTAGTTTTATATAGGTATATTCTACAATAGTAATATATAGGTATATTCTACAATACTCTTCAAACATAAAAGTTTTACCGATCATCATAGACAAGAAAATGCACAAATGAGTTTTAAACTAACAATAACATTCTTCATCTGAAAAAGCATTACACTTTTAGTATTAACTTGGCAAAAACAACCACCACTTACTGATATTTTCATCAGACGCGTTTCACACAAGGTCAGCGCATTATTCAATGCTGTGAGTCACAAACAAGACTGTTGCTCAGGTGTGTTGTGTTAGTGTGAGTCTGTGGTGTGTTATTGTTCTGTGGTGTATTACTGTTCATAGAGTTGTTGTTAATTATGTGTTCAAATATAGTATTTGATTGTAAGTGTCTTTTGTTATTTAAAATGTATTATGGATAGTATTTGTTGTGTTTGTATATCTCGAAGTTTTATGTTGTGTTAAGTTTGTTGCTTATTTTGATGTAGTGTAGGATATTTAGATTGATGTCTATTTTAGTCTGTGAGTGTAATGTGTTTTGTATGTATATGGCAAAATTTGGTTTGGGTTATGTCTTTTTTATGTCTTTGATGTGTTCATTGTATCTTGAGGTAAATGTTCTCCCTGTTTGTCTTATGTAAAAGCTGTGGCATTTGATGCATGTAATCTTGTACACTCCTGGCCTGTCCTATTTATTCTGATATGTTTTGAAGTGTATATGTGTTTTTGAATTGTGTTGGATGTTGTAAATGCTACTCTGTAATAAATTTAATGAACGAGGAAGTTATTTCTTGTGTGATGTCGTGGTATGTATTTTTGTGTTTGTGTGTTGTTGTTTTTTGTTGTGTTATGATTGTGTGTTGTTTTTTGCGCATTATGTTGTCTGTCAAGGAGTGTTTGTATCTGTTTGTATAGGCTATGTGTTTTACTGTGTTTAGTTTGTCTATTTTGTCTTCATTGTTCATGGGTATGTTGATTAGTCTGTGTATCATGGAGTGAAAGGCAGCATGTTTGTGTTGTGTGGGCGGATTGGAAGTGTTGTGTATAACACTATCAGTGGTGGTGGGTTACCTGTATATTTTGAGTGTGTGTTTGTTGTTTTGTTTTCTTATGGTTAGATCTAAGAAGTTGATTTTGTTTTGTTGTTTTGTTTCTAGTGTGAAGTTTATATTATTCTTTAATTTGTTTATGTAATTATGGAAGGTGTTTGTCTGTCTTATGTTATTGTTATGTAGGATAAGGATGTCGGCTAAGTATTTGTACCAATATATTATTTTGTATAACACAAAAACTGCAAGTTTGAAAAAGTTTGTTTTACCTTAAGAGGTTGTCCAGACAGAACGGAGACATTTTGTACTGAACAATCAAGTAAGGAAACTGCAGAAGCTGGAGGCAAATCTCGAAGAGCATTAGCAATAGTTGTTAAAGCATTTCTATCTCCAGTACATCGAAGAGTATGAGGTAAGTCACAAGAACAAGAAACTCCAGAAATATCTGGGCACCGCCATTTTTCTTCTGTGTTTTCTGCAGAGACTAGAAACAGAAATAGGATCCACCACATCCTGAAAAAACATATCTAGTTATAATCCATTTTGTTTTCAGTTTAGCAACGTAACTCTGAAAGGAAAATAGAAAAACAAGGTTATCAACATGAGCCAAATACCTTTTATGTTTACATACAAAGTGAAAGGATTCTAATATATAGGCCTACTTGTCTACATTTAGTTATTTATGTTTTTTGTACATAAAATGATATAATTCTCACTTTTATTAATGACCATAATATTATTTTCCTAATATAGCCAAGGCACCATAAATAATTCATAACAGTATATCTTCTCGAAATCTTTCTCTTTGTTTATTCAAATTCGACTATTAGTTCACACACTCTCTTTATATATATATATATATATATCTTTCACTTATGTACTTAAACAAGAATCTTACTTGGTATTTATGCGAGTTAACTTTCAATGACTGGCCTTGTCATTATCATCGGGCATACTGAACAGGGTTGTTGTAGACTGAGAGCTGAGTGGATTTCCCGTTGACCTTGGTGGTACCATTATGTTCTATTTCAGATTGTAGTCTACAACAACCCTGTTCAGTATGCCCGATGATAATGAGAAGGCCAGTCATTGAAAGTTAACTCGCATAAATACCAAGTAAGATTCATGTTTAAGTACATAAGTGAAAGTGATAAGTGTATACAAGAAAACAGTGTTACATAACTACAAATATATATATATATATATATATATATATATATATATATATATATATATATATGTGTGTGTGTGTGTGTGTATGTGTGTGTGTGTGTGTGTGTGTGTGTGTGTGTGTGTGTGTGTGTGTGTGTGTGTGTGTGTGTGTGTGTATGTGTGTGTGTCTGTGTGTGTATATTGCTAAAATCTTCAATCGTAAATAAAATACTTTTTATTCATCTACTCAAGTTGAAATACATTTTTAAAAATTTGTGGATGACACTTGATGTTAATACTGTTTTTCCAAATATTAATTTATTAATTAAATTTAATGAATTGACTTAAGTTTTAGATGGGAGACAAACGTTTTACAAAAGGAGCAAGTTATGAAATATAGTTATTTCGTCTTATTTGTCTTAAAATAAGTGATAACATATGATTTCATAAAACAGCTGATTTCATATTATAGGTTATGTAGCAGAACAGCTGCTTTAAATCATGGATCATGTTCCTTAATGTATATTAACTGTAACTAAAATAATATTTTTCATTATTGGCTCAAGTATGAATTGACTTTAAGAATTTTTTGTTTATATTACTTGTTTTTATTGTTATGATTATTTTTAAAAATAATTAGAACGTCAAACTGGAAGAGAAGTCGAATTTAGTTTCTCCAGTAACTTAATAAGCTTCCTAAATTGGACTAGCAGTCATGTTATGCAAGCAACACCTGTTACTCACGTCCCACGCCAAGTCTGTCCAGATCTCACTATGTTGATTTGATTTATTGACAAGTATTTGAGATTTGAAGCGAGATAATATCTCAAATAGCGGTCGGAACTGATTTATCACATGTGCTATGCCTTGTATTTGTCATAATTTGAATGTTAACACAGCTTAATGTATTTTGAAAGCTTAATATTTATAACGTGGCCTGTTAACTACTAGTTATGTCCTTTTTAAAGAATCGATGTTTTCTGACAATTGTAAATGAAGTAAAAATAAATTTAACGAATTTAGAAACAAATCTTGGTTACTTTAAACGTTAGTAAGAAATTGGAGTATTAAATGCAAACTGGAATGTAAATGATAGAAAAATAACCTGTAGTGGGAACAAAACAGGATACAAAACGCTAATCCCATAAGATTTAATGTAATCTTAATAAAGTAATTATTGTACTTACAGTGCTTATATTGGAGTAAATTCATAAGAAAACTTGATACGTTTTTTATCGTATCAAGCAATCTGTCTTAAAAAAACCTAAGCAAAATTCGTGTAAAAATTAAGGTCGCTCAGACCGATCCAGAACTTACGAGTTTTTTCTAACTAAACAAGAATCTTATTTGATATATAAGCGAGTCCTAATTTCGAGAACGTCTCCTCATTTTCAAGCTTATTCTGATACTCAATATCATAACATTACAAGCTTTCGTAACATTACAATATTTGCCTTTATTAACGCATTCCGGAGTAACACACATACACACACACACACACACACACACACACACACACACACACACACACACGCCCGCGCACGCAACCATGTATCGGTATATTGAAGCTTATATCTTAAGTAGATTACCATCTAAAACAATACAAATATAAAATTGTCTTCAAGGAAGCTAAGTTGTTATTCAGAAAGAATAAAGTATTAAAGATTTAAACAACTACATTCTCCTTTCATTATAAACCAAGATTGTTAATTTTTAAAATTTATTTTCTGTAAGAACCTCAAGAACTATCGATACACACGTAACAGACCTAATAAGGCCCAGTGCTGACAAAGCCGGTAAAGGAAATATGGCCATAGACTGTCTTTATGCCAGTGACTTGTAATACGAGCTTCTATTCTTATAACCTCCAGAATACAGTATCAGCGTTTTTGTGATGTGTTCGTGTATTTGTTGGTTACTTGTCTTATCGACACGTTATGTCGGTAAGATAGCGGTGCTTTCAATACAGTTTGAGTTTTAGTTAATTTTAGAATATCATAGGCGTACACAATATATTACATTCTTCCTTGGATTGCGTTTCGTATAATATTTGCTGTAGTAAATTAAAATTTTAATTTATTTATGCAAGGTAATAACTTGAACTTGGCTAAAAACAATATTTTTAATGGGGAGTATTAATATCGTTAAAAAAGGGAAATTTATTACATCTTTGATAATAGACCTACCATCAGTATTTATATTTAATATGTTAAAAATAATTTTTATAACACATTTAAATATTATTAGTTATATTTTTTTATAATTTTCCTTTTTCTTTGCAGCATGTTCCTACACGTGGAACAACACTGGGTATTTTTCTTAAACCTCAAAGCTAGAATAGTCCAGAAAGCACGGCAGTTCTGGTCGGTTGTCGGCGGTGGACACGGCCCATGCATAATGCAAGTGACCGCGACTGTCCGACGCAAGAAAAAGTTCGCTTCTCGGAAGGCGAACGGGCGGGAGTGATGAAGAGAGTTGAGTCTGACTGTTTGCCATTCGAAACACAACAGCTACAGCATTCCTGCGACTCGCTCAGCGCTGGACACTAACAAGTACTGCAGCAGTAATGTTTACTTGTCCCTGTGCTGCGCCTGGAAAGGGATACGCACCAAGTTTTATATTTATGGAGTTTGTAAATAGATTGTATTATTTGTGAAGCGTTCTAATTTTAGATGTTAAAAAATTAGAAAAACTAATTTTTATTGTTGGCGTACAAATTTTACATTTGTAAAACCGCGTTTACACTGAAGTTTGCCACTTTTGCAAGAAGTAAACTGTGTACAAAAAGTATAACAAGCATTTGCAGATGTAACTACATCTTCCACTCTCCTGGCTGTTGATCAATACCAACCATATTTCTATCTGCTAAAAGTGTGCTGCCACTATATCTGGTTCTTGCTCCTAGCGACGGCCTCACCCAGTGTACTCTTGGGACTCTTCTTAGTGTACCATAAATTATAGCAAGAAGCCTAGGAGGCTGAAGAAGTCGTAAGACGAAAACATTTCCTCCAAGTGTAAGTTAACATTTGACAACTTTTAGTTAACAAAAAGTCTGGTCGCAAGTAATAGCAAATGTGTAATAAGAATTAACAACCAGCTCGTCATGAACAGCAACAAGATTTCGATATTTATAAAATAGGTTTTCTCACATCATTTAGGTATATTTGTCATTCCAGTAATACATATAGTCTACCTTAACCTAAACGCAGATACAGTAAATGTTTTCACGACTAAACAAAGCCCAAATAGGGTTCAAGTCGAACTAAAAATAACATTTCAACCAAATCGAAATTAAAAGTGTATTTTTTTCATAGCAAAAATCAATAGTATTTCATTAATAATTTTAAAATGATTTTTAAAAAATTAGGTAAAGAGTTTTAAAATACTTTAAAAACAACAGAAAATATATAATTTTCACTACTTTTTTACGAATTGATAAAAAAACTAGTAAAATATTAAAATCTCTGCAAAATCGTTTTGCATTAGTTCAGTTCGGGGCTCCTTCAAATGACCAAAGTTGAACTAACCAAAAAGTACGCAACACTCATTTCACCGTTCACTGTTGTAAAGAGACAATTTACTCTCGAGTTATGTGTTAATGTACTGTGTATCTGTGGCAGCAGCTCGATGAATTGTCTGTAATCATGGATCGTTTCTATATTTTATGACTTGTACATCCTTGATGGGATGTATTGTTGCCTAAAATTTATTGGCATAAGTTTTGTGATACCTATTAATTCTATTGTAGTGTAAAGATTTTTTTAATGTGTAAAATTTGTAACTTTTTTAAATATAGTTAGTTTCTTAAATATTGCTATGGAGCTTAATTTTGGTTGTATATTTTTAATCTTTTTTATGTCTTATTTTTCAAATTGGAAAATTCGTTTTGGTGTTTTTGATATCTACCAGTATGACTGAAATCGCACTGCTGTCGAAGGATCTGATAAAACGGGAAATTATTAATAAGCTATTAATTTTTAAATAGCATTTAGAACAACTAATTGACACAAATAATCCTCCATGGGCCGTGGACAGTGGGTTCAAATAAATTTTAAAATTAATAACTATAAAAGAAATATTAATTTAGTCGTTTACTTTTTGTGAGCCGTCATTAAGACTATGAGTTACCTCTCTGGCTCCCTCGGGAAGATAGTATACCGCGGGACGTTCTCCTTTGATCACTAGGAAGATGTGTTCTTTCTCGACTACTCTCTCTACCAGACTCTGCTCGACGACTTACTTTTATTTTTTTTTAACAAAACTATACTGGAAAAATCAAGCTTTGCCCGCACAGCAGAATTGCTATCAGTAAGCTGTCGGTCGGGCGATATTTATAAATATTTACTATCAGGACTAGTTTGGCGGTAATATAAAAATAATAATGTTACATGACTATTATCTCCTTTGAAGGATATGCAAGGATTGTGGTTATAGCTAGGATTAAAGTAGAGGACATCCCACTCCCTAGTTCAGGATATATAAGAAATATTACATCACATGCGCAGGAAGTACTGAAGGAGGCCTAATTTTTTCGGGGCCATTTTCAAGATAACAGCTTAAAGATTAGTATTTTTATTTTACAAAAAAAATCTATTGAAAGCTATAAAACGACAGACTCTACATACTTCAACTTTTCAAAACTGTGAAACCAAATGTAAGTAGAATATATAGTGCGAACCAAGTAACCGTGCACTTGACCTTGAGAGATGGCAGTACGCGAAACGGGAGGTAGAGAGTCAGTATAAATTCTGTCCTACAAACATGATAAGAACTGTCAAAACAGTAGGTCAGTATAAATTCTGTCCTACAAACATGATAGGAACTGTCAAAACACTGACTTGCATGTGGTGTTCCATATTAAATAGATTCGATGATATATTATTTTCGGTATGAAATAACAAACAAACTGGAAATATGTGTAGGCATATCCGATCAGAAGCCGTTGATGTAAAAAATTTTCTGAAAATGTAACATGTTTTAAGAAGTATAGTACACGAGTTATCTCTCAAGGCCAAGTACACGGATATGTGGTCCGCACTATAACTTTTTAATTAGTTACCATTACGTTCTGAAATATTTGGTACAAAGAATTAAATTAACACGAGTTAGTTAAGAAAAAATAAATTTTGAAAGTAAATAGATAAAATTTAAGTTAAATGTAGGAAATTTTACTGTAATATTTGATAGCAATTGCAGGGCATTGATAAACCTAATATTTAATTATGTGAAAACATTCCAAAAGTGTTGTTAATTGTTTGGATTCAATTTATTGAAAGAGTATTTCTAGTTTCAAAAATATTATCATTATACGTTTTAAAAGTTGGAAATTATTTAAAATGTCTTAAAAACAAATAGCAGTAAGAAAAAGCTTTAGAAGAAAAACTTAATTTTTTACTAGGGCTCTAAAATAATTTTAACAAAATTCAAGTCTTCGTTTTAAACGTTTCAGAACGTAGCTGTATCTAATTAAAACTATATTCAACATTAGATTTGATATTTTTGAAAGTCTGAAGCATGTTTGTACTATCTAAGAGCATAACATTCAAGAGTATGTTGTATTATAACCTTAGTATATTCCTACATAATAGTTATTTCTTCCCATTTGGTTTAAAATAAATGATAACATATGATGTCATAAAACAGCTGACTTTATGTTATAGGTTATATGGCAGAACAGCTGTTTTAGTTCTTAGGTTATGTCACTTTATTTATATTCATCGTAATTATTTAATAAAGAGTAACTAAAAGTTTTTTTTATTGACCTAAGTAGGGATTTTTTTAATTGTTTATATTAATTGTTTTCAGTGAAAACTGAACGAAATAGTTCAGGCTGAAGTATCAATAATGTTTTTAATTTTTTTATTTCCATTTAGTTTACCTAAGAAAATGCTAGGTAAATGATCTCTTTGTGTCGGATGATTCCAGTCATGATTGCTGGTATATTTCTAGTAACTTTATTATTTCCATTATAAAGCCATAGTTTCGGATTACTTCACAAATGTTTTAAATTTTATAGGCCGACCCGGTGTTGGTCTGAAAGCATAAATTCTTTTATCTGTGCGCTAATTGAAAAGTTATGAGTAAAATGTTTATTAGTGAATAAATGTGCAGGTTTACGAGTCAGACGGAGTTAGAGAGGAAGGTGTAGGACGTTGCATTGCCCGGCACGCCTTTGGATCTGTGGGCCGTTTGTCGTTGTGGGAAGACCTACAACCAACCTGCGACAGCCTTGCTTGTCTAATTATATGAATATTACAATCCTTGCCTAAATCTATAACAAACATGGCGTTCAAAGAGAACATCCTGATTCAAAATATCTTTTTTTTCCAAATTATATTTATATAAAAAAATATATTACAATTATTGGACAGCTCTATTTAACAATTAATTTAACAAAATAATTATTAATTTTTTTCCTTTTACATAACTATTATTAACTTAATAATATATTGAATGACAGACATCTTCATATTTTTCCTTTTATCAATTCCTTCTTTTATGTCACCCTCTCTCTCTCTCTCTCTCTCTCTCTCTCTCTCTCTATATATATATATATATATATATATATATGTGTGTGTGTGTGTGTGTGTGTGTGTGTGTGTCTAGCTCAAACTTTCAATCGTTAATAAAATACCTTTTATTCATCCACTAAAGTTCAATTACATTATTTTAAAATATTTAGTGGATACCACTTGATGCTAATAGGGTATTTTTCAAATTTTAATTCAATTATTATACTATTTAATGAATTAATTTTAGTTTTGTATGGTTTATTAGTTATTACCTCCCACTTGGTTTAAAATAAGTGATAACATTTTAATAATTAAAATGTTTTAATTAATAATATAACAGCTGATTTTATGTTATAGGTTATGTGGTAGAACAGCTGTTTTAGTTCATAGGTTATGTCACTTTATTTATATTGATTGTAATTATTTATTAAATATTTTTTTGTTGATCTATGTAGGAATTTACTTTAAAAATATTAGTTTGTATTACTTGTTTATAAGATAACCTTGATCTTATAAAGTTTCACAAATTTTACAAAGTAATCCAAATTCGCTGAACTCCCATTATAGGTTGTAGATTTTATAAACTAACCAGTAAGTCTGATAAATATTCAATAATAAAACACGTTTATCAAGTGCGTTAATTTATAATTAGCGGTAAATATAAATATTCATAGAATTAATAATTGTTTACAGTAGGCCTAATAGCCTTACACATTTTAAACTTTTTCTTATCTGAGATTTGAACAAGTGATATAAAAAAAATAAATAGTCAATTCCTACTTGAGTCAACAAAGAAAATTTTATTTTTGTTTCCTTTTTATTAAATAATTATAATTAATATAAATATCTATACGACAGAATCACAATATTAAATGGCAACAGAAAGACAAAAAGAATATTATTTAACATCAAGTGTCATCTACAAGTTTAAAAATGTATTTGATTTTGAACGGATAAAATGTATTTTATTCCCGATTGGAAATATGAAGAAGATAGTTAAATATATCTAGGGAGAGTGTGAACTAATAGTAGGAATTGAATTGCAAATTAAGGCCCAGATAATTTGACACGAAATGCTGTAGAAATTCTAAAATAATTCATTTGAAATCCAGGTGTTCATTTAATTAATTAGTCATTCATCTGAACACACACTATATAAAATTTGGGGCTAGGAAAATTGGTAACTAAGAAATTGCTTTAAAATTCAACTCATTTCATTAAAACTTCCCCTAAATTTCACTTAGGCCAGTTTAGTTGTAATTGAGGAACTGATCCAAGTAAATTATTAGTTTGATACCATATGACACCCAGACATTGGATACCGCTGGGAAAAGCTTTCCGGTGTTTGATTTCACGTCCGAAGCATTGACTCGTGAAGATCATGGCGGGTTTCCTGTCACCTGCTGAGAAGCCGCCTCACATCCTTTGCTTGAGCCTACACTACCTTGCAACCGATCTGTCTGTCGTCTGTAACCCTAATGTACAGGAAGTGCTGAGGTCTAGTTAGGAGTGGAAAGTTTTAAGTCGAATATTGTAGGCGTAATGCATTTAAACATTACTTTTATGTTGATGCTTAGTTTTAAAATCTTAGACTTGTAATGAATCAATTTTATTTTAAATCTTTTTATGTTTTTTTAAAGTTAGACTTCGAATTATTAAAAAAAATATGAAACAAGTAGAATAAACAATAATTGTTTTAAGTTAATTTGTTACTGAGGTCAACAACTACAAATTTTATTTTATGCAGTTTATATTAAATATTTACAATTAATATAAACAAAGTAACATAACTTATGCGTTAAAACCGTTGTTCTACCACATAACCTATAACACAAAAAAAGCTGTTTTATGATATTACATATTATCACTAATTTTAATTCAAATGGAAAGAAATAACAATATTGCATAACTTGCTCCTTTTGTGGAAATATTTTCGCCCATATAAATCTAAATTATTTGAAAGGATTTTATTATTTATCGATTAAATTTTGAAAAAATTGTATCAACATCGAGTGTTATCCACTAAGTTAAAAATAAATGTATTTGATCTTGAATGGATAAATAGAAAATATTTTATTAACGATTGAAAATTTGAAAAAAATTATATATAGGGAGAGTGTGAACTAATAGAAGGAATTCAAAAAGCGTTTTATTTGTGAGAACAAACATTTTTATATACAAACACTTAAAAAAATTCACATTTACATCCTAATTTATTATGTATGAAAATATATTTTCTACACAGATTATTCTTAAAAAAATTTAACTGATCAAAACAAATATCATGAGTAGAATGATAGGAAATATCATATAAATTAAATTTATCTTACATTATAAAATAAAAATAAAATAACTAAGAAACGTGCTTTAAAAACATTTCAAAAGTAAAACCATTATGACGAAATATTGAATAACTAATCATTTATAAGTCATCTCTGTTTGATGTACGTTTATCCTTAATAGAAAATTGTATATAAAATTAGAGATAAGGACAAACAAAACTTATTAGGTAAAGGCCTAGGCTAAGAACATCATTCATTCGTTTCAAGAGGAAACAGATGATAATGTTTTAATACACTGTATTAAAATATTGCTACTTTGTATTTAAAAAAGAAAGTCAACTTAAAAATAAGTTAAGCAAGTGTTTAGAATTTGGAATTGCTGTGTGTGTGTTTGTGTGTGTGTGTGTGTGTGTGTGTGTGTGTGTGTGTGTGTGTGTGTGTGTGTATATATATGTGTGCGTGCGTATGCGAGGAAGAGAGAAAGAGAGAGAGAGTGTGTTTGTGTGTGTGTGTGAGTGAGTGTGTGTGTATGTATGCGTGCGTATGCGAGGGAGAGAGAGAGAGAGTGTGTGTGTGTTTGTTTGTGTGTGTGTGTGTTTGTGTATGTGTATGTGTGTGTGTGTGTGTGTGTGTGTGTGTGTGTGTGTGTGTGTGTGTGTGTGTGTGTGTATGTGTGTGTGTGTGTGTGTGTGTGTGTGTGTGTAAGTCGCACAGGATATAGCAAGAGACGTGGCCAGCTGAAGAACTACTTGGTCAGTGACCTACTTGACATTTAGAGTGGTGAGGGAGCCCGCAAACTCTTTGTCGAAACCTTACAATAAGTACGGTCTACCACAATCATTGTGTCTGGTTTGCCACTTTGCCTATATGAGAGCGATACTGCTTTCCACCTCCACTTTAATGGTATAAAAGAAACACATAACTAATTAAATGACCTTACCAAGTAGGGGTCTTTTGCGTTATACGACCTCATTCTTTAAACATTTTCTACGTTTATTTAGAGTGTTAAACTTACCTGAAATACTGATTTTATGTAGTGAACAAATGTTGAGCACTATATTCCACGCAAAAAACACTATATTTCAATAAAACATACACACAACATAACTTAACCTAACTTAACCTAAGAAGACCACATATCTGATATTATTGTAGTACCCGGTTCAATACACTTTGTGATAACGCTAAGTAGCATTGCCGAAGTTCTATTCGGAACAGCATACATGAAACATTGTTTATCCTTGGTGCAAATACCGCCGAACACCCATTGCCTTGGGTAAACTCCACCAAACGTTGTTTTTCCGTTTTGAAAAACACGATTCATCAATTTGAACAGTTTTATTTACACCGCCAATTTTCCTAGGATTTTTAAGCAGAGATTCCGCTCACACTTCCCTCAAAAAATTCTTCCAATCACATATTGAGTGTTCACTCATGCCCAGTTCCTCGGCACAAAACTTGTGTGTCGCAAAGTCTTTAACCCAAGAATATATGAAAAATATAATAGTTTCGAATGACAATTTACTTCCCTCCAACCACGTGCCTTTCCTCAGACCAATTGCAACGCGGCATTCTTTTTTCTGGCATCGCCATCTCTCGTGTTTCTCACTCAAACTGAGCGCCATTTCATGTCCAGCATCGCAAAGGTGCGTATTGTGCAAAATACTGATTACTGCTTATCTACTTTCATGTATTGATATAATACAGGTCTAAGAGTGTGTTCATAGCATTAATGCATCAGTGAAACACTCTAAATAAACGTAGAAAACGTTTAAAGAAATGAGGTCGTATAACACAAAAGACCCCTAAGTAGTGGTAGTTAGGACTAAAGTAATGGTAAAGAATATTGGAGAGAAATGGCAGGTGATATCTGTGAAGTAAAACTACTATCTATCATGAGTATTAAGAGGTATCATCCAATACACCCCTTGTAAAAAAAATGTTAGTGTGTGTAAAAATAGATCAAAGGACATAATATAACCCTAAACCGAAATAGACCTTCTGTGCTCCGAAAGAAGAAAGGTGACTACACGTTACCCCGTTTATGAATGAAAGGCAATAAAACGCGATCTATGTAGCAAGAGTTTATCCGTTTTAGTCATGAAATAAAACTCGAGAGTCTGATAATTAATGAGAAATATAGCTATGGAGCACGTGGAATGTTATTTCTTTATATTCGAAGTTTGAGTTGAGAATAAAAACCTTAAGGTTCAGAACAAGTCGAGATAAATAGTTATAAAATTATCAAGAATGCGTTTAAGATATTTAGTAATAGCTTAAAAAATTGAGTTTAACGGAATTTACCAATAGCTATTACAATTGAGTTTAACGATATTTACCAATAACTTAAAATAAATGAGTTTAACGATATTTACCCGCAGCTAAAAGAATTGATTTTAACGATATTTACCAATAGCTAAAGGAGTTGAGTTTAACGATATTTACCAATAGATAAATGAATTGAATTTAACTTTATTTACCAATATATAAATGAGTTGAGTTTAACGATATTTACCAGCAGCTAAAATAATTGAGTTTAACGATATTTACCAATATCTAAAAGAATTGAGTTTAACGGTAGTTACCAACAGCTAAAAGAATTCAGTTTAACGGTAGTTACCAACAGATAAATGAATTGAGTGTGACGATATTTACCTAAGGTATTGTTTATGTAATGTTTATGAGGTAAAAAAAAACAATAATTTCAATATGAATTTAATTTTTCTTTTCACATAACTTTTAATCCCTCCTAAATTGCATTCAATCCGTCAAACGCGTCTAATAGACTAATGTTTTAAAAATGAAAACATTTCTATCTTATTTTTTATTTTTATTTTTATTATACTCCAAGAAAGATTGCAACCACTCTTGACAATTACTAGAGAAGGATTTTGACTTTTCATGGAAAATTTCAAAGTAAATGGTTATGTTAATAAGATTAAATGAAACTTTATTTTGAAGTACGAAAATTTCAAGATTTTATTAGGTTGGTATATCTTGTAGACTTCCTTATGTTATTTTTATTTATTTCTCGTACTGCATACACATAACCGCCTGAAAATAACAGTTAATTTTTGAAATATTTACTCCCAGTCGTTGCATTATTCCACTGACTTGAGTAGCAAACTTTCACTCGTCACCACAAATTGAGCTGTCAAAACATTTTGTTTCAGTGCCGACCAACCCATCAGATTTACAAATTCTGTTAACAAGACATTGAGAAATAATGATTAGCGACTCCGAAATTCCTCCCAAACAAGTGCGTTAATAGTGTTAATTAGAGTTATATACTAAAGAGTATCGCGTATTCTTCCAAGAGATGGTCGCGAATAGTAACTACGTAGCAACTTACCGTAAAAGGAATTCCACTTGATACGGCAGCAGTGAAAAGCTCGCGCACAATAGCCTAATCAATAGCCTCGTTTCATTTTATTTCAAATAAATATTGTCAAATACATCAAAAGCCCATTATTAGGCCGCTGTAATATCTTTAAGGACCGCGTACTCCATTCATCTTCCTAATGTGGCTACCAATAAAAGGTATTATTTACGTAACTGAGCAGAAAAACCTACGAGCAGTTAAGGGCTGTTTAAAATTTATCGAATAAAGAGTCCTTTTTTAGTTATACATTTTTTACACTATTATTCATTGTAGCTTTAAGCGAATACACTGGAAAAAATGTATTCTGGAATTGATTTTCTAAATGTACCGTATGCGCTAAAATAAACAGTACTGAAACTGAATCAGCTAGAAGCCTATAAGTAAATTGTTATAAGGTGGCATTTGGGGCCTTGGCGAGAGGCCGATTACAAGAGGTGCTCGCAGGTCATTTTCAAAAACATTGATCCAAGAGGTTCTACTGACCCATTGTTTTATTACTTAGTTATACTTCTTAATGTTTAATAAAATTACCAACAAATGTAAATAGGGAGCTCACGGAGGTGGGCTAATAGGATTGCCTAAGGGTTGGAACAGGTAGGCCACGATTTGGATGACAATAGTACCTGATGTTTTCTATATGACAAATACACTTTTTCTACCTGACAACCAAGTGGCAGCTTATAAAATCTGACTTGTAGGTAGGTGTCTTCTCTATTAGCTGAACCGACTTTTGATTGTTGCCGCGTATTCGTGTTGACGTATTTAATGTTAGGTTAGTTTTTGCTGACACTGTTTTTGCTACTGCAGAGAAAACTGTGTAAATAAAATACATTCTTACATCTGCTTCAGTACTGTTTATTTTGGCACATACGGTATGAAAAATACAAATTTTATTACATTCAATTGATTTAGGAATACACAAATTTGTAAACGTTTTAATGCCTGGAGTTTTAATAACTCTAGGAAATTACATTGGTGCAGTTTAGTGAATTGTTAAAGCCGTGAGATGAAAGTGTCGAGCCTAATGATCATGTGCTCGCAGTAAAAGAGGGTAGTTTTTGACATTCTAGAAGAACTGATAGCTAATTCTATTCTCCAAGGCAAATTTAAACTCATTTTTACCCCATTCTACTTCCTAAAGTTAGACAAAAGTTAACCAAATAAAGGAATCATTTAATAACGTCAAATAAAAAGTACTCATTAAGAACTTTATGTAGCCTACGAGTACAAGGTGGAGTTTATGTAGGAGCTCAAGACTAACGGCCTTCAAAGAATAACAAGACCTTGAAATAAGCTTTAGATCTTCATTTCCCCAAGTTACAACTCTACAAGGAATTAGTGAGTCAACCATAGTTCTTTGAGATTTCATTAAGGTCCCCTTTTTTTGTTACAACTTTACCCTTAAGAGCATTAGCTAGTCTATTTAGGGGCAAATTTGAGAGGAAGATATAGATTTTAGAATATTTTACTTTTATTGTGTGGTTTTCTCTACCAGGTCTCAGTTTAATATCAACTCGATTTATACGAACTATCTTGGAATTATATTTAATTTCCTAATGAGAATTTCAAATCAATTTAATTATTTTAAGACTGATAAATTTTAAATAAGGCCAATAACTTTTTTTCACAATAGTTCATAACACAGACTAGTTTCGGTGACGATGTCACCTCTTCTTCAAATTTTCAATCGTTAATCAAATACCTTTTATTCATCCATTCAAGTCAAATACGTTTCTTTATATAGGCATATCTTCCTCGAATTTTCAATCGTAATCAAATACTTTTTATTCATCCATTCAAGTCAAATACGTTTCTTTATATAGGCATATCTTCCTCGAATTTTCAATCGTTAATAAAATGCTTTTTATTCATCCATTCAAGTCAAATACGTTTCTTTATATAGGCATATCTTCCTCGAATTTTCAATCGTTAATCAAATACTTTTTATTCATCCATTCAAGTCAAATACGTTTCTTTATATAGGCATATCTTCCTCGAATTTTCAATCGTTAATAAAATGCTTTTTATTCATCCATTCAAGTCAAATACGTTTCTTTATATAGGCATATCTTCCTCGAATTTTCAATCGTTAATAAAATGCTTTTTATTCATCCATTCAAGTCAAATACGTTTCTTTATATAGGCATATCTTCCTCGAATTTTCAATCGTTAATCAAATACTTTTTATTCATCCATTCAAGTCAAATACGTTTCTTTTAAACTTGTTTTGGGTACCAATTGATGTTTTTTTCAAAAACATTTATTAACTAAATAAACAAATAATTTTAATAAATAATTTCGCCTACTATTTGAACTTAATATTGTGATTCTATCATATGTATATACGTATTTATATTATTTGTAATTATTGTTGTTAAGTTACTTGTTTTGTATAACTTTTTTATCGGTAAAAATATCTTGAAAAAACTGTCGCGTATCTTTTAAATTAAAATAAATAAAATCTGCTACACACTTCTTTTATTAAACCTTGTATACATTTCAATTGCAAAGCAATCAACTTTAATCACTTTACTATCACCAAAGTAACTCTTTAAAAACAAAATAAAAATTATTGCAAAAATAACCAGTAAACTCTGAATTACATATTATAAACAAAAATGTATTTTTACTAATTCTCTCTGAATATGATTACTTTACAAATGAATTTCAATTTCTACGACATAGGGGTTGTTTATATAAAAAGTTTTATTTGAGGTAAAGAGGTTTTATTTTTTTAGTTCAAACGTGTTTGTTATTGCTAACCTACAGCTGGCTTGACACACCCCAATCGCTTGTAAATTATATGATCTGAAAAAATAGACGAACAATAAGCTTTATAAAACCTTACAAGTATTAAAAAAGGTGAAATAATTTTGGTAGGTGATAAACAAAATTGCATTTATAGAAGTCCAAATAAACTTATGGTAAATAAACCCAGTTAAATAAATAAAAGAGAGGCAAGAATAGTAGCCATTTAATAGTGGTAATGAGATGCAGTGGTATATTCTAGTGGTCTATGAAAGATGGAGGAAATACTGTGAGGAGTCAAAAGTTCCAACTCTTCCGCCTCCAAAAGTAGTTTAATAGTTATTTCAAGTAGTTATATTGTTTAAAAATTTTGTTACCAATTGTAAAACAAAGTATTTCTATATGATGGGGTTCTATGGTATCTCCGTAAATATCCTTTTTATTTATACATTTTTTTAGCACTGTGTATTAATTTTTTAACTATGTAAATAAAACCCACTAACAACAGTACAAAAATCTTTATTTTACTACAATTACTATATGTATATTTCGATTACATGGTAATCATCTTCAAAAGTACTATTAAATTCATGGCAAGTACTTGACGTAAAGTACTTCATGGTAAGGTTAGGGTCGTACAGAGCTGAGAGATAGCTCAAAGGTATTGACACAAAGGAGCGGAGAAAAATATAGGTTTTTCTCCATTTACATCATTTAAAGGGTTTTGAGGAACTTAAAGTTACCAAAAATCTCCATAAGAAATACATTGCAATGAAAAACAGCTGAGTATGATTGTACAATATTTCAGCCGAGAAACAGCTGTATAAATATTATATTAAAAACAGCTGAGTACAAATATTTTAAACAGTATTAAAGATTAATAAAACATATGAACTTGGGATCAGGTTTGGTCAATGGAGTACGTATAATCGAACAAGATATGTTTGACAAGTGTAGACTATTAAATTAGATATAATCACTGGTTCTGGAAAAGGACACATCATACTTTTATCAATAGTTAAATTAATATCAACAGATCCTGACATATCATCTCAAACGAAAAGGAAACGATTTCCTTTAAGACTTATTTTCAATAACTATAAGTAAGGCGTCAATCGACCAAACCTGTATTTATACATGATCAACTTTATGTTGCACTAAGTCGAGTAAATTACCAAGATGGATTGAAGATACATATTGAAAATATGTTTGTTCAAAAAAATCAAATTGAAAACGCATTCACAAAAAATATAGTTTAAAAGGCAATTTCGTTATGAAAAACTTGAATTATATTAAATTTAATTTGTATTAAGAAATTAAATTATCCTACTAAAGGTTAAAATTTGTTTTAGAATGAAGAGGAACAATTGTCGCTACAATTCCCCTAGTTCAAATATAAATTAAAATTACGTGAAAAATGCGAATATATTTTTAAAATATAGTGTAAACACAAGAATAAAATTTATTAGACTGAAAAAAGGCGAAGAGCTAATAATAAAATATCCTGAGATACTTCGTTCTAAAAGTAAAAAACATACGATAAAAAATTTAATTGTAAAAAAAATTGTTACAGTATTGTAAGTACCTGTAATTTCAGAAAGAAACTAAACCTTAGAAATAAAATGACTACTGCCGTCGTTTTTATTCACAATACATTTTAAAATCGTTTATGTTCTTTGAATTCTTCTAATTACTTTGTTCCTTAATAATGATATATCAGAGCATACGATATAATTAACGATTACTGACAAACTGTGAAAAGAAATATCGTCGCCAGATTCACTGCTCGAATGGCTGGCGGACAAAAAAGGCAAGTAAACATAGAATAACAAATGAGAAAGTGGATGATTCAGGGAGCAAATGTATTGTTTAAAATTCTTGGGATGGCCAGCCACTGTAGACGGGTTGTCAATCTGCGCGCACAACCGGTTTCTGCGCTGCTAACAAGCTGGGCCGAACTGCAGCCATTGTATTGTAATTAGAGAATCAATCACCACGCCTCTCTCGTCTCTTTCGATATTGTTGACGCACTCAGTTTCGCTAATTGATAAATATGTAACAATTTCATAAGCTTTGAAAGAAGCAAACAATACTATAGAGCCACAAAACATTTACGATGTGTAAGAAAATATTCAGACAATATTGGTTTTAAAACAAGTAATGTAGAATTTATTTTAAAGTAAATTCCTACTTGAATCAACAAAGACAAATTCTAATTTAATTTCTTTTTATTTGATAATTACAATTTATATAAATATGTATACACATTTGTTAGAATAACAATATTAATTAATCACTTTAACATTAGCTTATGACTATCCAAACTTTCAATTTTATAAATTTTGTAAAAACCTACTGAGACAGAACGTTTTCGATCGCTATGTGGCGATCTACATCAGTGTTTTCTACTTGGAGTTAATAGGTTAAGCGGTGACGATTTTTTTAAGCGGTTTTCGATGGTATCAAAGAGTATGTGTGATTTGTATTGAGTTTGTTCGTTTAACATTTTTATACTTAATGTTCTTGTGTGTTTGTAAATCTCATATTGTTCTAGTGTGTTGAAATGTGTTTTTTTTAATTTTGTTATTCTGTAAGATTTCTAGGTTATGGTTAATGTCTATGTATTTCTGTCCTGTTTCTATTATGTAATTGTAAAATGCTGAGTTGGTTTTCTGCTTGTGTTCCTCGACTCTTTGTTTAAGCTGCCTGTTTGCCTAATGTAGAATTTGTTGCACTTGTTGCAGTTTAACCATATTATTGCACAATACCATACATAAACAGAATATCAAATAAAATAGCCCACACATTTCAAAACAACTCCTCGACTCATTGTTTAAAGGGCGATCTGTTGGCCTAATGTAAAATTTTGTAGCACTTGATGCAGTATAGTTTGTATATGCTTGGTGCTTGTAGTTTATCTTTGTTGATGGTGTTGTGTTGTATTTTGTATTGTAAATTGTTATTAGTATTTTGTATCCTGTTATTTTGAAATGTGTGGGCTATTTTATTTGATGTTCTGTTTATGTATGGTATTGTGCAACAATATGGTTAAACTGCAACAAGTGCAACAAATTCTACATTAGGCAAACAGGCAGCTTAAACAAAGAGTCGAGGAACACAAACAGAACACCAACTCAGCATTTTACGATCACATAAAAGAAACAGGACACAAATACACAGACATATACCATAACCTAGAAATCTTACACAACAACAATAAAGGACTACATCTCAACACATTAGAAAAAATGAAATTTACAAACACACAAAAACACAAAGTACAGAATAATTAAACGAACAAACCCAATACAAATCACACACACTCTTTGACACTATCGAAAACCTGCCTTTAAAACATTCACCTCTTAACCTAGCAACTCCAAACAGAATACACTGATGAAGATCGCCACATAACGATCGAAAACGTTCTGTCTCAGCAAGATTTTACAAATAAACAACATTTAAAGTTAGGATAGTCATAAACAAATGTTAAAGTGATTAATTAAGTTTCATCGAACGTAATGAACTACAAAATTCAAGAGTTTAACAATACTAAGTGATAAAAAAGAAAGCGAATTTCCTTCTAATTTTCTATTTTCCTTTCTATATATGACGTTGCACTATAATTTTTATTTGTTACTATTTGTACGCTTTCTTTATTCGTCCCATGCATTATGTTCTAGTTTCTTTTCGTTTTTCTTTAGCATTCTTCGTTTGTGGAGCAAGGTTCGAATACCGTTAATCCGGGTTGTTTGTTTATTTTATTCATTTTATTCATTTTTAATCCTAGAGCTTTATTCATCATATTGTTTGGTAACCATGGTAACAATTTAAGATTGTGCAATAGAGGTTTCAACGACAACCAGATGGGGGAAAAGAAAAATTCATAGACGTCTTTAAGAAGTAAATTACTAATTATGAGAAAGCTGGCGTAGTGCCAAAGCTCACTAGACTTTGAACACGAAGATATTCAGTTCGAATTCCACCTAAACTTTTCAAATTTTTATTATTTAAGTATTGAATAAATATTTAGAAAAACTGTGTTAGCATTAATTATTATCATCCATTATAGGTTAAGAGAATGTATTTGAAATTGATTCGATGAATAAAACCGTATTTTAATAACGATTCAAATTTGTGCAAGATATTCGAGGAGGATGTGCTCGTATATCAGGAGAGTGTGAGCTAATAGAAGGAATTTAATAATAATAAAATAAATAATGAAAAAAATCATTTACAACAATAATTTGTTAAATTGTTATTTCATTAGGTTATATTTTTAGGTCAAACTAATTATGACATATGACGTAAAATATAATTAAAATAACTGTTATACCGTTTCCTATGGAACACCCTTTGATTCAGTTAAACCTTAAGTACATTTCTCTAATACAGCACTAAAAAACATTCCATCTGTAATCATCTATAGCGGATGACAATTGATGTTAATACAGTTTCTTGAAATAATTATTCAATAATTAAATTATAAAATTTGTGGGGCCCACCAGGATTTGAACTAAGAATCTTTATTTTCGAGGTCTAGGGCACCTGGGCACCGCGCCAATTTTCCAATACCTAGAAATATATATATCTAGGATGTATATGAATTTTTTTCTCCCATCTGGTTGTCCTCGAAACCTTCATTGTACAACCTTAAACTGATGCCATTGTTACCACACAATAAATAGTGCTGTAGGGTAACTAAAATACATTTTCTTTGTTAACCTCAGTAGGAATTTATCTAATTTTGTTTTATATTATTTATTTATTTTCATTTATTACTTATATTTATTTTCTACAAGCTGATCTCCCGTACTTTCTATATTTGCATACATTCCATTACTTTATATGTTTATACACTATCGCTCTAACGAGTTCCAAAACATACATAAAACGCGTGTTTTTAAGACAATATAAAAAGTTTTCTCGCTGTAGGTCCACCGAAAGCTAGTTAACTTGTTGAGTGGCAAGAAACACTACAATACAAGAGCGTTGTGTTTTTACTGGACAGGTTAACTAGCCCTTGAAAATGTTGAATGTAGGAGAAAAGGTTAGAGCAGTTTTGTTGAAATTATTTCTTAACACGAAATATGTATTATAGTAATGCTATGTAATATTGAAATATATGTAATTTTATTAAACATTTTTCAAATTGAAAATGAAAACTTGTTTTTTGTGCCAATTCGCGTGCCATTGACTCAATTTGCCTCCAAAACTCCCATCACTTCTAAATGTAAATGCCGTTTAAACATACAATAGGCAAATCCTGTAGCAGGTGTTAAGCTCGGCGATAATTGGAAGAGAATTCAATTAGCCTATATGGCGACAAGTAGAATCGGGTTTCAAAACCGAAACGACAAAACGAAACTGGTTCAGTTCGGTGTTGGAACAATTCTGGTTTAATCGATACATCGAACGAAACTAGTTTTATTTATTAAAAAGTTTTTGTGTAGTTATAGGATTAAAATAACGATGTTTATCGTAATGTGAGATTCGATGCAAGTTTCCGCAATAGGCAAGTACGGTTGGCAAGGAACAAATAGAAAACCTGACCAAGATACAGGTTCCGCGCATGGTCTTGTCGCACAGACACCGCTTCAACGTTTTTTACACAACGATCCCATTGTAATTCATTGAGAAATATATTCACCACAAACACAAAAGGAGTTTCTAAGTAGAATTTTTGAATGGCTGTTAACCATCTTCAATTTCTGGCAAATGATTCTAGACGGATCTAATTTTTCTTTCGTATTTTAAACTTTTCATTACAATTTTTTTTTCTTATCGGTCATTTTTGAGCCAAAACTTACTAATACGGGATATCGACATTTAATTTGGTTTTAAATTTAAGTGTAAAACAATTTAAAATTCTAAAAAAATATGTAATTGTTTTAAAGAAGGTTCATCTACATTTGACAAACACTAATTTCAATATCCAGACATTACTAAGCTTTCTGTGTTGGAAAGCTACATTCGTTGGATGAAGCAAACTATGTGAATCTAATGGAAATGTTGTATTCCCACGAAAAGATGCTTATTTCAAATATTAATTAAGGTAATTCGTATACAAAATAAATAGCACTGAAATATATAAATCTGCGATACCTATTATTTTACACACCACACACACACACACACACACACACACACACACACACACACACACACACACACACACACACACACACACACACACACACACACACACAAACAAACACACACAAACACACACACAAACACACACACACACACACACACACACACACACACACACACACATATATATATATATATATATATATATATATATATATATATATATAAGTTTCTCGGCCTGACCCAGAGATGCCATTCTAATCAGTGAAAATTTATCTATCCTTCCTGTGCGCACATATCATTAGTTTGTATAATAAACTTTAACTTGTTCGCTCAAATAGTTTTCTGTACAGGATTTTTTTGTAGTAGACGTGTCTTGTGTATTTTTCGTTAAAATGAATACATTTGAATATCGTGTGGTAGTAAAGGTTTTCTTAAGGGAATTTTTCCGAAGTTGGCAAAAGTGTACGGGAACTTTGCTCCTTCAATGTCAATAGTTAAAAAGTGGGAAGCTGAATTTAAACGTGGTCGCACGTGGCTATAAGATGGCTCAAGTGAAAGACGGGCATAAACTGCAGCCACTCCGGGTAACTATCGAAAAACTCCACATATCGTCTTGGACGATAAGAAAGTAAAACTGCGTGATATGGCTGAGGCTTTGGGGATATCAGAAGAAAAGGTGAGAAACTTCCTGCACGAAGGATTAGCGATGCGAAAGCTCTGCGTAAGGTGGGTGCAGGGTTTGCTGAATGCTGTTCAAAGCAAATTCGCAAACGACATTCACAGAAATGTTTGGACTGATTCAAGAAGGATCCGACTGATTTGGTGATGCGATTTGTCACCATGGATGTGACAACGATCCACCACTACAGGCCCAAAAAAACAACCGTCGAAACAGTGGGTGCAAGCTGGTGGTTCAGCCTCAAAGAAAGCGAAGTCAATCGCATCTGCTAGAAAGGTCAAAGCCAATGTGTGTGTGAGTGTGTATGTGTGTGCGCGCTCGCGCGCGTGTGTGTGCGTGAACGAAGAAAAATGTTGGAATAGTTTATGGATAATGGATGCAGAATTCTTCACTCTGAGAGTAAAGCACGTCTCTGGTAAAGTTTCCCAGGCAGGGAGAAACGTCCTCTGGTAACGTTTGAGGTAAGGGGAAATATTCTGGTAACAGTGGATGGTTAAGTCCTTTTAGTTGAGTCTCCTCTTTTCACAAGGAGTATTATCAGGTAGCACTCTCCATGACCTCGATAGTGTAGGCTTACTTACGAGACGTGACGATCCAGCTTTGCGATGTCTCCTACCGGCGAGTTGTATGTCCCTCCTTCATTCCTATCTGCATTTACAAATAATCTTTCCTTAAAATTTGAAGCCGATTATTTATAGTAATATTGCTGTTAGCCTTAAAACTACAAATAATTGTTTTTTAATAATAAATTATTTTTATTTTTTTCATTTGCTTGCAACCTTTTTATGTTTTAGTAGAGGTTTTTAACATATTATATTATATGCAGGATTTATTAATTATTTTTAATCAAAATTAGGTAATTAATTAATCTACTATTGTATAGATTTATATCATTTTAAAAATGATTCGTCCTACTTTTTAAAATGAAAGTGTAACTATAATAATCGGATTAACTCAATTGAAATTTTTTTATAATTTATATAATCTCAGTTTTTGCAACGCTTTAATCATATTTATATTCAACTAGAAAGGTTTAACGTTAAATGATACAACTAGATATAAAAGAATCTAATTTTGTATATTACTACTGTGTATATAGTGAAGGCTTCCACCTGGTCGGTCTTGTCACCCCTTCTGTTTAGACAGGGGAAAAAGTGGCAGCCACTTCCGGCTTCATTCTTAATCCCTTGCCAAGGTCAGACATCTGTATGTCTAACTACCAAGTCTGCAATAGGAAAACTGAGACGCGTTACATTGCATAACGCTTGCTTTTAGGATTGTTATAATTAGTTGTATAAACCATATATTTATTATAAGTGTTTATATAAATTAAAACTTCACAGCACTGGTGTTTAAGCTGTATTTATGAAAAATGCAGTACTTTGCAGTTTTGGTAGTTAACTAAAACAGATTGACCCACCGAAGAAGGAATAATTTTTCCACTACATCAGTTTTTTAACCAAACATCTTCCTTATAACCTGTAAAAGTATTTTCACTATCCTGTATTTTCATCTAATAAAGTGCGCTACCATTTTAATTTAGTTACTGTTTATTAAATAGTTACAATTAATATAAATAAAGTAACATAACCTATGCGCTAAAACAGCTGTTCTACAACATAACCCATAACGAAAAATCAGCGGTTTTATGAAATCATATGTTATCACTTATTTTAAGGAAAATGGTATGAATAACTGTATTGCATTGTTCATATGGTATGCAACCTTGCTCTTTTGTGAAATGTTTGTCTCTAATATAAAACTAAAATTAATTCATTAATTTTAATTATGAAATATTATTTGAAAAAACTGTATTAACATCAAGTCTTATCCACTACAAGTTTTAAAAACTGTATTTAACGTAAAGCGTATGAATAAAATTTATTTTATTAATGACTGAAAAATTGAACGATATATATATATAGGTAGTGTGAACTACTAGTAGGAATTCAAAAGAAAAAGAATTAATATAAATACGACTAACACTGATAAAGAAATTTTAAAATATTAAAAAGAATTCTATGGATTTTTATAAGGTTTTTATTTTACGAAAAAAATTCAATAAACTGATTTCTGTCACGCGGTTTATTTTAATTTTATCTACAAAATATTTATAATCATCTTAAAAAAGAAAATATATGTTACTGTTAGTAAATAAAAAATAAAAAGACGTACTTTATTGTCATACACATTTCAATGATTTGTGTCATCATCATCAGTGACACAACTACAAATTTACAACTACTACTGTAACTACTACTAAATTTGTAGTAGTGTACTTTGACGATGACATAACTCATTGAAACGCGTATGACAATAAAGTATATTGTTTTGTGAGTGCGTGTGCAGTTATTTATTTATTAATGACCTTAACTCACAAGCCATCTCAATTGGGCTATTACTTATATTTTCTGTTAGTGTTGATACATAATACTGTTAGTAAAGAATACATAACTCTATGTGTCCATTGTTGTAATATAAAATCGAATAATGTGTAGAGAAAAGATAAAAGCCGGCAAAAAAGGACAAAAAAGGAATCGAAGATCTGCGCCCCAGTCTTCGAATCTAGGTGATGCGTGGATTGTTGAATGCGACCATATGGCACTCACCCACACACCTTGATGACGCTATTGGACGAGAGCCAGCCAGGAGAAATTTAGCTATAAATCTCTGTAATAGCGTTTAGAACCAAATTTCGGATTTAACTACTAATATATGCATTAGTTTATACTCCAAAAAGGCGGTTTTTCGTTCAGAAAAAGCGCTAAGGAAAAGAAATAAAAATGTGACAGTATATTTAATTTTAACAGTGATCTCATAGCATTGTACGACTACATGCAGCAACGACTACATTGTATTGTGGGTGAGATTCACTGTAAAACCAGAAGAGATCTGAAATTTTTTTAAATACTTTAGGAAATTTATTTTTCATTGTAATCTATTTATAATTCATTGGGCAACTCAATGTTGGCTATACTTTGACTCTATACATTTTTATTTTCTATACCTTCTATTAGTACACACTTTTTTTATTAGTCTTGTACAAATTTTTAAACTTTAATAAATACTTTCAACTTTGAATACTTTTTATTCATCCACTCATGTTCAAATACATTTTTTAAACTTTTTAGTCGATGACACTTGATGTTAATACAGTTTTTTTAAAATATAATTTAATTCAAATAATTTTAATTTTATATGGGAGAAGAGCTTTTCACAAAAGAGGCATAGTATACAATATAGTTATTTTGTTTCCACTTTACTTTAAATTAGTGATAAAATATGATTTCATAAGACAACTTATTTTATGTTTTAGGTTATGTTGTAGAACAACTGTTTAAGGAATTTGCTACGTCACATTATTTTTGATTGTAATTATTTAACAAAAGTAACTAAAATGAATATTTTTTGAAGAGTTGTACACTCACAAACATTTTTGTTGAATAAAAATGCGGTTGTTTAGTGAGTCAAGTATCATTTTTTTTTTAATTTGGCAACGTTTTGATAACTATATTGTTATTTTCATTCAGGCCTCTTGAAATATACAATGTATATATATATATATATATATATATATATATATATATATATATATATATATATATATAAAGAACTAAGTCAAAATACAAATACAAGAATTATAATTGAATTTACTTTTAATTAAGAATTGTAAATTCAATTATAATTCTTGTATTTGTATTTTGACTTAGTTCTTTATTAATAGACAAGAATACATATATAGATATATATATATTATATTGAATATGGTGATATGTTTTCTTGTAATATAGTTAATAAATTAAAAATATTTCAAAAACAAGAATACTTTTAATGAATATATTTATTCAAAGCTTTTAGCCGATAAAATAGTACCAGCATCTTCAGGAAAATAATTATCTAATCCTGATTAGATTATATATTATATATATATGTAGGCCTACAATTATATACTTTATATCTATTTAGATATACAGTATATGCCAAATTTTTATAAATGCCAGTTGACTCCCTAAATAATATAATTTTTATTTTAAGTAGGAATTTATTTTTATTAAAAAATTTTCGTTTGTATTACTTGTTTCAAGATACTTTAAGAGAAAGTTTGATGAACGAAAGTGCAAAAATGTTGTGCCTTACGCAACGCCTAAAAATACTACACGCAATACATTTCTCACTACAATAATTTCAGTTCCATACATTAGAAGAAGTGCACGCAATTTCCCACACCACAGCCTCATTAACAAGGTATATGTAAAGGTATTACCTATCCCTAACCTATAGAATGAGGTAACCTAGCCTAGGGTTCCTGCATGATCTTTCGCGGGATTTTTCCTGCCAGGGTTCTTTCTTGGCTGGTTTTTTCATCCCGCCCTTACGCGACACAACGTTCTGTTTCATTTCACTATCTCCTGATTTTCCATGAAAAGAGCTCATCAGCTTGGCACATGGACAGTCTTCCTGAATCCTTCACGCGCGTTAGGGATACTAACTGCATGCGCATGAGAGACGGGAGGCAGCTCGCTAGAGGTTGGCTGCCACGAGGGCTGAGCGGGTTTTGGGGGCTCAGACCCTGGGGGAGGGGGAAAAAGATTTATTAAGTGATTCACATATATTTACTATTAGGAAAGTGTTTACATCTGTATTCCAATGGAGGACGAGTTGTTACTTCCTTTGACTGGAGCCAATTACTAATCCAGTTATTTTCTTTTCCACCCATCGGCTCCCTACTCCAGGTTTAATCGCGTAAACAAATTCCTAATATTCTGTTAGTGGTTAGAGCTTACTCCGTATACAACTCTGCACACATGTCCATAATCTTGTACCCAAACAAGTCCCTAATCTAAAGCTGTGATTAAAATGGGTTTTTTCTAATATAAAAACCCTTTCATGGGGGTTATCGTAAAAACTGACCATTGTGCCTTAAACGCACAACATCTTGAGAATTTCGTAACAATTAAACTAGGAAGAATTCTTGAAAAAATTTTTAACGTTAAAATAAATTCGGAATAAATTAACACTAAAATATATTTGTGTGAATTGGGATTTTTTAAAAATTGGAAACATTTAGTAGGCTTTGTCCTGTTAATTTATCTATTTAAGGTTTTAAGGAAGTAGTTTTTTTTTCAAAAATATGCATAAAGATGTCCATATTGTGAGAAAAACCCAAATGAGGTGATAAATAAATATTTAAATAATATAATACAAAAATATTAAACATATATTATATTAGTTACATGTTGGTTTGAAATAGGCCAGACAGTACGAATATTATCCCCTATAAAAGGAAGAAAATATTGTGAATCATAAACGGAAAATATTAAAGAAATAAAACCTTTTAATATTTCATGCAAGAGAAATTTGCAATTTGTGTGCAAGATTGCAAAGCCGAAGCAGACGTTCTCTTTATCGTGACAATAAAGTGGTAAATATTTCTTTTTATGAAACAAGTAATATAAACAAAAACATTTTTAAAGTAATTCCTTCTTAGGTCAACAAATACAAATTTATTTTAGTTTCTTTTTATTAAATAAATATAAATAAAGAGACATGATCAATACGTTAGAATAGCTGTTCTACCACATACCATACAACATGAAATCAGCTGTTTTATGAAATTATATATAACCACGTATTTTAGGCGGAAAGAGACGAAATAACTATATTACATAGCTTGCCCCTTTTGTGAAATGTTTGTCTCTAATATAAAACTAAAATTAGGTTCATAATTAATTTAATAATTGAATTAGTATTTGAAAAAACCGTATTAACATCAAGTGTCATTCACTACAAGTTTTAAAAATTTTAATTGAACTAGAGTGGACGAATAAAGAGCATTTTTGTAACGATTAAAAATTTGAACAAGGTATACATAAAAAGAGTGTGAACTAATAATAGGATTTCAAAAAAAAAATAGGTAGAGGGAGCTAAATTTAAACTTTTGTTAAGGAAATGGCACTACTCGTGGAATTGAGGACAGGGAAAATTTGTAGCATCGGTTTTCTGGGCAGCTTTGTTGAAGATGACATGATCCTGACGTGTCTTCTTGGCGCTCCTCAAATACTTATAAGTTCTAAGGTAGGACTGTCAAAGATAGAATGAAAGGTATCGTAAAATCACTTTCACTAATTCTGGACGTAAGGCCGTAAACACGAGCGCCAATTCTAGACAACAATGACAGTTTCCTGTCTTTCAATATTTAACTAAGCCGGAACAGTAATATGAATAAAGAAAAGTTAATCATACTTTACAATTACCGTACGCTCTTAAATAAACAATACTGAAACTGTTGTAAGATTTAATATTATTTACATAGTTTTACAAACACATACAAGTTAAAAAAAGCTTAATCGGTTAGACTCGGGTATAAACATGTTTTATATGACCTCCGTTCAATATGAGGCTACACTTGTACCGTTCTTAAAGGTTTTGCATCATTTTGATGAAGAGGTGTTGTGAGGTCTTATGGGCAAACATAATGGTCTACGATAAGGTTTTCTCTGCAGTAGTTAGCACCATGTCAGAAAAAACTAACCTCAAATGAAGTAAGTCAATACTAATACGCGGCAACAATCACAAGTCGGCACAGCTGATCGAGAAGGCAATTACAGCTGATTCAGTTTAGTTAATAAATACACAAAAACCTCTTAACCACAAAATTTCTTTATTTTACTTTTATGTACATTTCAGTTACCAAGTAACCATCCTCAGAGAGATAACATACAAAGACTCATACAGTTTAGTTACATTTTTTTCGCATTCGAAATTTATCTATCTTTATGACTTATATTTTACCAATGTTTCTTCTGTATTAAAGAAAAGAAACAGAAAACATTTCATTTCATCCCAATATGGTTAAAACAATTTTGGTGTTTTTGTACACCTTACTTTCGACATTTTTAGATTAAACAATATTTATTGTTGTTAAGTTTTAATAAACATCGATGCGTTATAGATGTGATACCTGCTGAACATTTCATTCTGCTGACTACCTGCTTACGCGGGGGTGCGCGTCACGTGGGTTACTCTAACGGGAAAGTTAATTTATTATCGACCTCAGCTCCTGTCAAAATCAGCTGATAGGTTACGAGCTCTCTGTACAGGACGTACATTACTTTGTAATGTAACTCCGAGCTTCTATACATTGCATTATTTATGGAAACTCTTGGCTTTATTACCCTGTAGAGAGAATGTATAGGTTCTTTATGGTTTTTCTAAAGTCAAATAGAAAGATACTTTCTTTGTAGTAAAGTTTTAAAATTCACTACAAAATTGAAATGTTAGTATATTAAGTCTAATTTTCGGAATCTTTTAGAAAACCAATGTAAAATACGTTAAAATAAAAATTTAAACATGCAAACGATACTGTTTATACAAGCATAAACAATACAAATATTTATATCTTCATGGTGTATAAATGTCTGTATACATGACAGTCCAAAAAATATCATCTAAAAGTATATATATCTAACTAATTAGTAAAAGCAGAAATTTATATTAATTTTATTTAATTGTTGCCCCAAGTGTCTAAGGAATAATGCAATAAATTATATATATATATATATATATATATATATATATATATATATATATATATATATATATATATATAATATTTATTTATATTTCTATTTTTAACTCTGCAAACTTTTTTGTATTCACTTATAGAAATTAATGAGAACACGTACTTAATAGTTCTCGAAAGTCGACTCGCATAGTCAATAAGATTTTTCCTTAAGTACACTAAAGTGTAAGTGATACATACATACATATATATATATATATATATATATATATATATATATATATATATATGAGTGTGTATATATATAAACATATTATTTATTTGTTTGCTATATTTCAAATTAATATTTTTCAAAAGGAATTTTCTTATATAGTATTAGTTAAACTAATGACTTGTACAGTGTTTGTACAAATACAGTGTTTAAACCAACTTAGTGTAATTAAATAAATTATATTTTTCTCAAAAAGTTTATGTTTCCATCACCTCTACGTATCAGTAATGTTAAAAAAATTTTCCAAAACGCCAAAAATATTGGTAAGGTTGTTTCACCATTACAAATATTGGTTAGATTAGATATCTTAATATAATACATATAGACATATCTATGTGTGCGTGTGTGTGTGCGCGCGCGCGCGCGCGCGCGCGTGTGTGTGTGTGTGTGTGTGTGTGTGTGTTTGTGTGTGTATGTGTGTGTGTGGGGGGGGGGGGTGTAAATGTATATATACAAGTCTTTAAAAGAATTATATAACAAACCACTCTAAGATTTCCAGCAACATATTTGGCAATGATAACCACCATGGTTTTTCGCCTGGAAAAAAAAGATTTCCAGCAACATACAGAGCCAACAATTTCAAGAGGCCTGTTGGTTGCCATCACAAAACTAAATCTAAAACTATTGGTTGAGAAATTTTATGTGACAATTTAAAACGTTTGCAATGTAAATTGTATAAAAGTGTATAGATTGTTCTGCGGCTGTGTAGAACCACGTGTCACAGGTAGAGCGTTCCTCCAACGTAGAAATTATCTAATAAAATGTACATTTTAAATTCTAATTTAAGGTTGAAGAATAGTTGGGCAATACGAGGTTGTGCTGGCCCACGCACTGTGCCCACTTCTCAGCCTTGCGGCATTCCTGCGCCGGCTCTACATCACTGGTATACCACATAAAACACACTCCAATCTGCCAATAGGGGCAACTTACAACACTGGCTAATAGGGGTAAACTTTGTTTTTTTTAAAGATAATTTATTCCATTTCTTCTATTAGTTTACACTCTCCTTATATATATCTTCTTCAAATTTTCAATCGGTAATAAAATACTTTTATTCGTTTGCTCAAGTGTAGATACATTGTTTAAAATTTGTAGAGGATGACACTTGGTGTTAACATCGTTTTTCTAATATCAATTCATTAATTAAATTTAATGAAAGAAATTTAGTCTTCTATGGGAGAAATCGTTTCAGAAATGGGGCTATGTATGCAATATAGTTATTTCTTTTCATTTGGCTTAAAATAAGTGATAACATGATTTCATAAAACACCTGATTTTATGTTGTAGGTTATGTGGTACAACAGCTGTTTTAACTTATTAGTTATGTTACTTTATTTATATTATTTGCAATTACTTAATAAAAAGTAACTCAAATATAATATAATTTGTTGAGCTAAGTAGGAATTGACTTTAAAAAATGTCGCATATATTACCTTTGATCATAACTTTCAGTAAACTATGAAATTTTTACTTGAAATATCACTTTAATAAAGCATGCCACATTATTTGAGCGACGCTTTGGGCGAGAGGGTGAGGTTTTACTGAATAAAATACTCATAAATGCTAAAACGTCAATTCGTCATTTCTAAGTAGTAAAGCACACAGTAAAATCAAACTAGCAGAACATTTAGGAAAAGGGCTGAAAGTCGAAGAACCGCAGGAAAGTCATGTTGAGAGTGTTTAGGAGGAATCGGGATGTTTTGTGTAATTTTTTGGAAGAGTTGCGAGCAAATATAGTCCGTACTCAGACATGCATACCGACAAGGTTAAGCCATCAGATGTGAAGGAACGACGGGAACCTCCAGAAAACCTCAAAAAGGTGGTGCTTCCCATGCATGATATCACCGTCCTCCCTTTGCGCAACTAAAGCAGGGTGTCTCAAAGTTTGGTCCGTGGGAAATATTTGAATATGTATTGTAAAAAGCGAAACCGATTCAAGAGTATTGAAGTAGATTTTAGACTGAAACTTTCAAACATAAAATCCAACATTTCAGTGAATAGCAAATGCAAAAAACAACACCATCTCTCACACTGAAAAAGTGGTATTTAACTATGTAACTTTTCATTTGGCTATTTTATGTTGGCTCTCTAAAACTATAATTATTAAATGTTTGTAATTAATTCTAAGAGTTATCCCTGTTCTAATTGTATTTAACTTATGAAATACATAAAAAATAACGATTAGATAGTTTTCTTCTATCCTAAATATCTTCTCTCTATTTTAAATAAATATATCTTTCAAGTGGTTATTACGACTAAATTAATAAGAAATGTAATAGGGATCGGTA
The DNA here is from genome assembly GCA_036971475.1 of Prosapia bicincta. Classification (NCBI taxonomy): domain Eukaryota; kingdom Metazoa; phylum Arthropoda; class Insecta; order Hemiptera; family Cercopidae; genus Prosapia; species Prosapia bicincta. Next base: position 14,419,440 of record JBAIZL010000006.1, on the reverse strand, counting down.
ATAACAACATTAGTAATTTAGGGTGTCCTCAACAAAATCAAGTTTGAGAACCCCTGAACTAAATCATAGCATTATCCATGAAGCCATTTTGGATATACTACCCAATACCCCTACAGTTAAGATTTGACACAAATAATATTTATCTGCTTTACTGAAGTAGGTAACAGTTCCCGTAGAGACTCCGGAACAAGAATGAAGTAATTAATTTTGGGTACTTGAATACTATACGAAACCCACTATTACACAGCGGCTGTGGTGATTAGGTTTGGTTAGGTATGGGCTAGAATTATGTCAAGAAATTTTTTTTTTAAATATTGAACCCGGAACAACAACTATTTCCGACTGCTGGAAGGGATATAGTTGTGAGGTACTCGAAGAACAGGATTTCCTCATTTTTTACGGTACTAGCTCATAGGATACCAGTGCGTAGACTTAAGCGCACTAATCCTTTGGACTTGATTCCAGAGCATCATTAAGTTAATCTCTATCTGCTAGATAGGATTTATCTTAATTGCAGTTTATAATAAATAAATTGAAAAAAAAAATTACGGTAACCACAAGTATCACTTCGCTGATTCAGAGACTGGGGCAAATACCCAACACGTTGAACGGATGCAAGAAAGTACTAAATGAAATAACAAGAGATATCGAGTTACCGCCGGAATATATGTGACGATCGGGAGTAACCGTGACAGCCGGCGATGCGTTCAACTCCATGCTTGCTGACATCGCTTCTGGGATGCAGACAACAAGAATAGCTATTCATAAAAACGTGTAATTTTCACACTAAGTCAAATAAAATCTGTTCTCCATAAATATCTTGTTTTTTATGTCCCCGGCAAAAAATCCTCTAAAAGTAATGACCACCATATATAATATTTAATTACCTAATTTTGTTGGAAAATGTCAAAACAGCAGAACAGCATTTTGTTTGATCCAGAATAAAAAGACCGTCACAGTAAACAAAAACAAATGTTTCAAAATGATAAAGTGGCAAGAAATAAAGAAAGGTTTCATTTATTAAAAATATAAAGAATATTTTAATTTTGATTCGTTCCTTTAATGTCCCGTATATTGCGGAAAAGATCGTTTTTCCACAGTTAGAAATCTATAACAAAAAGATATAAATAAAATTATAAGAGAAAGGTTCCTTGCAATAATGAAGCATTAGCCTACAAGAGATAGCTAGAGTGGGAAATTATAGTTTACCATCATCTTCATAAATCAGAAACGAAAAAAAAGAAAGCGAATAAATACTAACAAACAAAAATAGTAGTATTTTTAAATAAAATACAGTTATAGGTAAAAATAGTAGTCTAATACCATATACTGCCAAGAGAGGAAAATCGAAAATTTCAAGGAAATTCCGTTTCTCTTTGTCACTTAATATATGATTCTGTCATACGTATATACATATTTATGTTAATTGTAAGTATAAAATAAAAAGTAATTAAAATAAAAGTTTTCTTCGTTGACCTCATTAGGAATTTTCTTAAAAACAATTTATGTTACTTGTTTGTAATAGTCTGTCAATGAAGCTCTCAACACCTAACGTGATTAGGAACAATTTGCAAAGCCATTATAGGCATTGTTTTCATCAGTAAAAATCGAATATAAAATACAAAAATCATAAAAATAAAATAAAACATATCAGCGATACAGTTTATGTCAAACCTCCTGTTGAAATTTACCAAAGTACGTTGGACATGATTTGAATTAGTAAAATAGTTTAAATATAAACTATACGGGCCTGTATAACTGGGTAGCCAGTTTCAATCTTGTATAAACTGCTCAAAATATTTAAATAAAACATCCATTGTATAAAAAAAGTATTGAGAGAAGACTAAATTATTACCTCCATGGTAACGAGGTTTTCAGACGGGCGAAAAACCAGATCTGAATACAAAAAACTGACATCATTTTACTAAGCAGAAAAGAAATAAATCTAAAATGGCGAATTTATATCGCTACACACTCTTTCGTAAAATGGTTTAATGAATCGTTCTGTAATATAAAGAACAAATACTAACAAATCAAAGCAACATAATTAAAGTTTTAATTAATTCAGTTATTTCAAATTAGAAATAGTTTAACAACGAATAATTTTAAGTTTTACCTTTTTTACGAGGGTGATGTAAAAAAAGAAGAAACTGAAAGGGAACCAGGCGTAGGCGCGTTGTTTTATACCTTCTATTTTGCTTGATTGAGGGTGCATTTAGGGGTTTCCTTCACCCTCGATAAGCATAGGGTCGTATTACAGAGGGAACGGTGTATGCACGCATACATTGGATTTCAGCCTGTTTTAATATTCATTACAACTGTTTTACATAATAGTTTATTCCAACTATTATTACTAAATGATTAACGTTTAATTTAATATAAATGCTTATCTAATTTTTACAATGTTGTCTTCTTATAAATTATTCGCCCCTTTCAATACTTTAAACATTCAACAATTTAAGCTTTACGTTTCTAAGCAAGTACATTGTAACCAGACGTGTAGAAAATCGTATTTGGTGTCTGTTTAATATTATCCCTACGCATTAATGATTTAGGCGACGGCGGGTAGTTTTACTATTTTAAAGAAATAATAAATAACATTAAAAATAGTTATATTATTTCTAAAATGATTGTTCATAATTGGTTTTTTTTGTTTAGTCAAGGAAAAACAAAATTTAAATAAACATTACATGGTTCTGCACCAGTAGCACGGAAAATTCAAAACTTACGTTTTAAAAGACTTATTAACTAAAACAAATTTATAAGTTTTAGCCTTTACTAAAGGTTAAAAGTTCAGAGAATCACTGAAACCAAAATTTTAGGTAATGATCAAACGCATCCCTTAAGTTTTATAATTTTAACAACTAGTTATTAAAAAGTAATATAAAAAAGTTTTTACTGAGGTCAACAAAGAAAAATTTTATTTTAGTTACTTTTTATTTTATAATTACAAGTAATATATTTAAAGTAACATAACCTATGCGTTAATACATCTGTTCTACCACACAACCTATAACATAAAATCAGCTGTTTTATGAAATCATATGTTTATCACTTATTTTAAGCCAAATGAGCGAAACAAGTATATTGCATACCTTTCCCCTCTTGTGAAAACAATTCCCCCGATATAAAAATAAAATTAATTTCTTAAATATGATTAATGAATTAATATTGCGAAAAATGTACTATCTTGAAGTGTCATCCACTATAAGTTTAAAAAAATGTATTTGAACTTTATAGAAAGAAATTTATTGATGATTGAACACTTGAACAAGTTATATATATATATATATATATATATATATATATATATATATATAATAAATTAAAAATATTTCAAAAACAATAATACTTTTAATGAATATATATTCTTGTTTTTGAAATATGTTTAATATATTAACTATATTACAAGAAAACATATCACCATATTTAATATATATATATATATATATATATATATATATATATATATATATATATATATATATATATATATATATATATATACATATGATGAATAGTTACTATCTGGAGTTGTCTCGCTCTTCTACTGTTGTTGGGTTCATCTCGTCAATGCTAGATGAGATTCTAGCGAAACGTCGGAACTGCGAATTTATGGACTCCAGAATGAACGGATGTACTCCAGATAGGTAACTATTCATCACATTTTTCCATCCGTGAAGGAATACTTTCAGCATATATATATATATATATATATATATATATATATATATATATATATATATATATATATATATGAGAGTGTGAACTAATGGAAGGAATTGAAACAATTAATATTATAAATTTTAAATTTGGTTTAAATAGAAACAAAAATAACGAATTTTATGTAGGCTAACTAAATTAAACACACAAAAAATATATATAAATAAAAATTATATAACTTGTATACATAATTCATCAATTTAAAATTCAAAATATAGATATACAATGTAGTACAATTTTATTAAAGTATTACAATAATATTTTGGTCTGACTGAATGCCCTTCCATTAGCTGTAAAGAATTAATGAGTGTGTTTTTGTATTGTGTTTTTGAGTGTGTTAATGTAACATAGATATTATGCTGCTTGAGTAGAGTTGTATGCATAACCAGTGGTTGCATACCTATCATGGTAGTGCAAGTTAGTCAGTCAGCTACCCTTGCAATAATAGCGTGATTAGAAGGGCAGAGTGTTGCGGTGTAATGTTAGCGGGTTTTATAACGTTTTTTGCCCATTTGCTCCAAAAACCAGCCCACGTTTTTGTGGTTTAAGAGGTTTTATTTATTTATAACAAAAAATACATTACAGTAGCTTCAAGTTATTATTAGCATACTAATTTAGTTTTAAATTTTACCCTCGAATTCAAAAATGGTTGAAAACACTACCAACGGAAAAAGAACAATATATATTTTTTATTTTTAACTTTGTTCGTATTAATATTCCAAACAATTGATAACCTTGTGTGGAAGGTGTTTTATTTACTTTCGACAAGAGAATGGTGTTCACTCAAGACTCGAATAACAACCTCACTACCCCTCTGAACATGTACGGCTTTATATCCAGCCAGAATTCGATCTATAGTTATGTATTGCTCAAACATCCTACATCAGGGGTTTATTCTTACTTGGAAGTTACTATAAGACACACCAGCGTTTGTATTAGAATTAATTATTAATTTAACTTTAAACCGACTGGGGGGGAAATTCTAGAAATAAAATTGCATTCTACAGTCACCTACTCCGAATACACCTGTTAATATCTACCAAACCTGCTCTTACTAGGAAAGAAACATAAGAAAGTATGTTGCAAAGTCACTGCGACATAACTTTCCCTAGATTTTCTTCTTGTCTGATTTCCCTTCTACCTCGACGAAAGTTTTACATGAGGATGTCACCGAATCATTTTCCCAAACTTTCCTTCTGCATTTGGTGCCTCGTATTACTTAGAAAATACGCTCCCCATAGTAAAATTTCTTTCAACCCAAATTTCGCCTTCGTCATCAACTATAAAATTATTTATTCACCATCCACTATTTTTCTAACATTGCTTTTCATTTCATCCGTCCTTGTAAACCATCCCAGTCCTCCAATTTAACCCTTTAAAGAAAACCTTTGTAGAATACTAATGTTACATTAGGAAAAAATTTACATAATTGTTTCTCAAAAGTGTCCGACAGCTGATTGTGTCTAGTTAGAATTATTTAATCTCGTAAGCGAAAATGAAAAAAAAATTTTATTTTGGTAGTCCCTTATAGACCATTCACTATTTAAAAATTTTATCACGACCCTATATGTATACAGTCGTTGTAGAATAACACCAGTTTGTATTATTTAGTTCAAGCTCTAATAAACCTGGGCTTTAAGCTATCTAAAAGAGAGTTTTAAATTTTTTATTAGTATGAAAAAATTGGAACAAAAATATGGTGTAAAACAACGACGTGCTCCTTAAATTATAACAGACGTGTTTTATATATATATATATATATATATGGTTAAATAAACACTTTCATAAACAAGAACTATATTTTATTTTACTTTACACATTCATTTTAGGCTGGAGCTTTTCGTTGATTATCAGTATCAGCATTTCAAAAACTTATTTAGTTCCGTATCTATAACTACATCAGGGCTGCTAGTCACAGAACTATACGGTACTAAATAAGTTTTTGAAAATGCTGCTACTGACAATCAACGAAAAGCTTCAGCTTGAAATAAATGTATAAAGTAAAATAAAATACAATATTCTTTTTTGTGAGAGTGTATACTTAACCATACACACACACCCACACACTAACAAACATATATATATATATATATATATTATCTCCCTTATACTTTAATGTACATACACAAGAATCTTGATATACTTGCGAGTCGACTTTCGAAGGCTTATTTACATGTTCTCATTTTCGAGCTTTAGAAGACAATCAGAAATATACCAAATAACATTCATGTTTATGTACATTAGAGTCTAAGTGATAAGTGGATACAACAAAACAAATGTTATCATCATCAACGAGAACAAATAAAATGTAGTATAATTACATAAGGCTTTTGATATAAATTTGAATAAATAAATATATCTATTATAAAATACGTTTTCTTGTATAATAACTAGTATAACTGAGGATATACAAATATAAATGATTATTTATTCCTGATGATTTTGAAACTTCCTGATGATGTTTCCTGTCGAAAAGCTTTAAATATAAAAAACTAATAAATAATTCTTGTATTTGTAAATCTTTAATTGTTTTTATGTACGTAATACACACACGCACGCGCGAGTGTGTGTGTGTGTGTGAGTGTGTGTGTAGAGATTTTGAGTACATTTTGTGGTTATTTAATAATTACAACTCACAATGTATACTCCAACGAGTTTACAAAGCGTGTTTGAAATAAATAATATTTTCAGGTATTTTTTGAATTTATAAATTAATTTTTTCTCAAGTGGTTGAATCTTTGGGACGAGAGCATGCCATAAAGCTGCCGTTGAGTGCGGTATCTTTCCACGGGGACTTTTTTAAAACCGCATACTTATTAAATCAGACGGAATTGTACCAAGTGCTCCACATGTATATTTATTAGTCGAACCTCCTGTTCAAGTCCAACAGTCGTCACGCTTGAATAAATCAACAGAGACTGAAAAACAGGAATCTCTTCTTATCTTTATTCAAGTTCTTTTCGAAATAACTCCTGCGACTGTTCTTTTTCACTTTGTTAATACGAGAGTGCAATAACATATCATTCAACTCGGCCATTGATTTGCTTTTTATTGCCTTTAAATTAATTTACGAAACGAAACGACCATTTACAAACAATGGCTTTACCGAGAAAAGGCGGTTTTTATGAATCATGTAGCGTTTTTCTGTTGTCTTCTTTGCAGCCGGAACCGCTGCTCTTATCTCTACAAACATCCTGCATTCAAACTACAGTGCGCCAAACCCTGTAGGCTTGGATTCCTTTTGTGTGCCTTTCTTGCGTGCATTAAGTTGTAAATTCTAAAGCTACTGCAAACTATTTCGTAATGTACTCTGGTACTGTTACAAATACTTGCTTTGAAAGAAATATTTAATTGGGATTAAAAAAGAATCACAACTTCTACCTAAGTTTCTTTATAAGTCTGATTGTAAATGTTTAATAAACAGTTTCAATAAAATAAAATTATTAATTTTAATATTGCTTATATTTTAATCATATAATTTACAAATTTAAAATTATCAAAGAGAAGTTTGATTAGAACAAAGTGAAAATATTATTTTCCTTAACCATAAAATGTAATTGACATATCTTACCAAAAGTGAAAAAATATAAATCTTTAAAACTTCAAATAATTTCACGATATTTCAATTGATTTGTTTACGATTTTGTTTGCCAATGTTTTTCCATTATCATTTAACAAAGTGTTTTTTATTTCAATTTAAAAATTGTTACGTAATATTAACATGAACCTATTTCAATATATTATTTATGTAATTATTTATTTATGATTAGATTATCACATTTCTTAGAAGCCTTTTTCATTATTTTGAACAAATTAAATTGAAAATAAGTAATAAACTTGGACTTAAATTTTACAAGAAAAATGGTTGTGGCAATCGGGGAAAGTCCGATAGAAGTGATAACTTTTTTAGCCACGTCTACAGAAATTTTAAACGGAGGAATACATTTAATTTTGCGTATTGAGAAACAATCTAAACATTTGTTATAATATAAAAAACAATAATACAGAGTGTTTACATTTAACACCAAAAAAACCACACAACATATTAGAACAATAGTTTAGCAAAATTTCCAATGAAAATCGCCAAAAATTCGAAATTCAATTTGTATACCTTCAGTTGAGAAATTTATTTAATAAAGACTTATATTTATTGAAGTTAATAATCAAATACTGTAGGTAACGAGAACATTTACTAGATATTTATTGTATACACTGTATAAACTGTTGTATATACTGTAAAATATAACTGTATAAAATAACTGTGGAGTAATGTTTAACATAAATAAATAAAACCTCCATCCCACAAATGACTTTTTTCTTTTATTTAAAACCTTATGTACATTTCGATTGCATAACAATCATCCTCAAAGGTAATTTACAATAACAATACAAAATTCTTATTGTAAAGATGAATGCTATGCAATCGAAATGTACATAAGGTTTTAAATAAAAGAAAAACGTCATTTGTGGTTTAGAGGTTTTATTTATTTATGTATACAACTATTTTTAACAAATTCAATTCAAATAATTTTTTTAAAGTATAAGACGGGCCTAACATGTTTTATTTTCAACAATTGGATTAAAAATACATAACGTATTATTATCGTTTTATTGCATTATTTGTATTGAGGTTTATCAAAATAAATAATGTTCAATAAATAATCCAACATAACCTACATGTAAATCAGCTGTTCTACAACATAACCTATAACACAAAATCAGCTGCTGCATGAAATCATGTTATCATTTATTTCTCTTTAAGGTGACTCATAGCGTAGCTTGATGGAAATTATACTGTTTAGAAATTATATGTTAATGTTCATCCTATAAGGTTTTGTAGGCTACGCTATAGAAGTTTTCACTTCAAAAAACAAATTGACAAAAACCAGCAGTCGGTATTTAATAAACTAAAACTTTTACCAAATATTTGAAATTACTATTTTGGCCAAATAAGAAATAAGATTCCGTAATTCGTTTGTTCTAGTAATAATATGTCTAAGTTAAAAATACAAAAATATATAAATTACTGTCAGATATGATTAAAACCTGATATTGAAGTGATATATAACATCCGTCTAACCTATGGCAACATGTCTGCCCGCATTAAAGTCTCCACGCGTTTTCTCTAGAGGTTTTGGCCTGTGTTCGTAGTTTTTGATAGATTTAGGACACTGAAAGTGATAAATACATACAACTAACTATTTAGTTTGTAATTATATAAAGGTAGTTAATTGACTATAGTGAGTTTTATAATGAATCCGTCTAGCAGAGGTGGAAGCAAAATGATAATGAGTCCATTATTCTGGCGCTGTTGGCCAACATTCAAAACAGGATTGGAAGACCGCGTGGGCTGAGAAGCACGTCCCCGACCAGTCCTCTACACTTCCACTGAATTAATTCAAGAATTTGTCTTTACTGACGACAGAGCGCAAAGCCAGCGACCAGAGATATCGCGGTATCTCGAGTCGTGTACTCGTGAACGTTGACTTGTAAAATTCCAATCCTTCATAGTACGGCATTTTATTTACAGTTGGCTAGATTTGATGCAATCGCTTACGTATGCAATAAAAAAAATCTAGTTTTATTTATAAACAAATGTGGTGTAATGTATTATATGCATGTGATACAATGCTCGAATATTTAATAGGCTTCATAGTTAAAGATAGGTTAAATGACGTTGAAAAATTGTGTAAGCATTTCCTGTAGGTATGTTTTATAAATTCAGGCAATATATTATTTATAATAGGATTTTTATTGGTTTTTCTTTTTTTTACTCAAGTTACATAGTTATTAAATAATAGTCGCATGGAATTTGTAGCTCTAATTTTATACCTTGTAAATATTTTGAAAGTAAATTACAAATTTTTCCAGTCTAACATGTCTAAACTAAATGAATTCAGACTAACGACTTTGAAACATATTTTTTCCTTCGTAGAAAATTTATATGTTTTAGATAAACAGCTGATATTGGCAGTAAAACATATTTAAAGGTAGCAATGTTAGTTGCTGGGTATAGTAGCGCATTTTACTATTGGTTTTATCATCTTTCAACTCTTCAAAATCTATAAAATTTACTGCGATAAAAATGTCCTCCTTTTTTCTATACCAATTCATTTCAAAATTAAACATATTGTAAAATTTATAAAACTCGTCATTTTTCGTTTTAAAAGTCGCATGAAAAGATTTTGTTATGCTTATTCAGTATATTATTTTGATTCATTAATAGGAAAATATTATTATTTTTTAGGAAATATTGGGACCAATAAATATAGCGTAATATTATTTTTCGACTTAAAAACTCTAGAAGGTATGTTAGTATGTCACACATGCCTATAGTCGGACTAAAGTTTTTTGTTGAGGACAACCTCAACGCTTCAGGAGATTTGCCCCATTTTCAACTCTTTCCATCTTCAAAACTTTCTGTATACGATTTCGATAACCAGCTATTCTTTCAGATTAGCTTGTGAGGTTATGTAGTAACAAATAATAGACGTACCTAAAATTACAAATTATTGTTTTATTCACTCAGACGCGTTTCAATAACAAAGTCATCATTATCAATGAGTATTGACACTACAAACTCCAGCTTACAACTTAATTTGTAAGTGTAAGTTGAAATTTGTAGTATCAATACTCACTGATGATGATTACTTTGTCATTGAAACGCGTCTTACTGAATAAAGTTTTAATTTGTGAGTTGTGTGTACGTCTTTTATTTGTTAATGCCATTTTTTATTGTTTGCGTACAGTTATCACCTAACGGTTATCCAATGGTAAAGATCCCAGAATCCCTAATATATATATATATATATATATATATATATATATATATATATATATATATATATATATCAGCTTCAAATAAACCACCATCTCCGATTAAACAAGGAACTACATCATTTCTAAGGGTGGAGATAATTTCGTTTTACTGATCTTTTGAAACACGACGTCCGTTTTTATATGATGGTGTTACCCATTCATATCATTTTCAATAAAACTGTTACCTCATTTTTTCCTTTCATTAGCTCACAATCTCCTGATATATACAAATTGCTCTCCTTGTACAAATTTTCAATCGTTAATAAAATTCGTTTTTATTCATCCAAGCAGGTAGAAATACATTTTTTCAACCTATAGTGGATGACAATTAATTGATGTTAATATAGTTTTACCAATATTTATTCAATAATTAAAATATTAAAATTTGTGGATTAAGGTAGGATTCGAACCGAGTATCTTCGTGTTCGAATGCTTTGGCCAGTTAGTAATAGTTAGTAATCACTTGTCAAAGAAGTATATGAATTTTTTTCTTTTGCCCCCATCTGGTTGTCGTTGTAACCTCTATTGCGCAGCCTTAAATTGTTACCATGGTTACCAAACAATATCATAAATAATGCTCTAGGATTAAAACTAAATGAAAGGAATAAAATAAACAATCAGACGGAATTAACGGTATCGAACTTTGCCTCGCAAACGAAAAATGCAAAAGAAAAGCGAAAAGAAACTACAACACAATGCAAGCGACAAAAAAGTGTATAAATAATAACAAACAAAAATAATAGTCCAACACCATACATAGAAGGAAAATGGAAAATTGCAAGGAAATTCGTTCTATATTTTGTCAATTAGTATTGTTATTCTAGCATATGTATATACATAGTTATAATAATTTTAATTATAAAATAAATAGAAAGTAAAATAAAATTTTTCTTTGTTGATTTAAGTAGGAATTCATTTTAACAAATTTATTTTTATGTTACTTGTTTTGCAGTTGAAATAGTCTGTCTATACGTAAATACCGTTGCGCAATCGTTATTCTTTTCAAAATGACACTCATCGGAACACTTGATTTTGTATGAGTATGATGTCAAACCTTTGACTCTTGTAGGATCAAATGGGTTACAATATTTACTTAAATTTGTTACTTACGAACAAGTAAGATTTCTGACAAGGTAGCCACTTCATTATTCTATAGCTGATGTTTAGAAAGCTATTTTCTACTATCATGCTCTACTCGTTGTGTTTTTTATCGTCCACGACGAGATATTGGTAAAATTTATTACATGGCTCTTGGTGGCTGCGGGTCTTGGCGAGAGGCCGAGGACGAGGGAAGAGTGGAGGGGCTCGCAGGTCATTTTCAAAAACATCGACCCTTGGACCTCCGCTGACTCATAGGGTTGACCCATTATTTTGTTACTTATTAATAGCTTTTAATGTATAGTAAATATAACAACCAATGTAGATAGGGCGTTCACCGAATCGTACTAATAGGATTATCTAAGGGTTGGGACGGGTAGATCACGATTTATGGCCTCGATGAGGGATGACGATAGTGCCTGATGCTTTATAGATGACGAATTCATAATTTCTGCCCAAGAGCCAAGTGCCAACTAATAACATTTTACCTATACATTACTGAATTAGCACGAAGTCGTATCGTTATTTAGTTAAAAACACTTAGTTTCTTGTAAATTTTCCCAATAGTTTGTAATAATGGTATGAGTTACTAGAGATATCTTGTCAAATTACAGAAAAATTATATTTAAATAAAGAGAATTTATAAATAAAGAGAATTTATTCTGACAATTTTGCTAAAAGTTAACTAGAGTAGAATTTCATTCATTCATTATCCAACGCCCGTCTGTGGCAGTTGGGCCATTTGACGCCGAGCCTCCCAGTACCGAGCAGTGATGTCGTAAAGAGCATTGTTGAGTTTGAAGAGTAGAATTTCTTTAATTATGATTTTACTGAAAATATATTTGTTCCTATTTATAAATTGATTAATACTACGGATGGGCCGATTCCTAAAATTTTCGATTCCGATTCCGATTCTAAAATTTTCCTTTCGATTCTCGATTCTTTACTCGATTCTCGATTCTTTCAAGTTATATTAGCTTATATGCTAGTTCTCTAATAATTAATTTAGTTAACATCTTGGTCATATGGCAAAACCTTTTAAAAGTTCCGTTTTAATGTAATAGGCTACACAAAACCTTCAACCGTGAGAGTGATATCTGTCTATAATATAATTTATTAAGGTTAAGTTTCGGAGGAATAATACAGTGTTTCTGTTATCCGTCTATTCGCTCAACCGTCATGGCCACGGTTCCGACGGTGACGGTTAATCGAGTTTTTACTGTACTTTTTTGTGTTTTGTTCTGACATCTATAAATCAGTGGCAGTAAGACACGTGGGTGAGAGAGAGAGAGCAAAAGAGAGTATCGAACCCACTCTAGTGAGAGAGAGAGACGAGCGATGTCAAACGACCAGAAATGGTTACGATCTTGATTGCTGTTGCTTCATAAATAATAATATTTTCGTTTACTTTAATCATTTAATTCATTCAAATCAACTAATACATAAATAAGACATAGTTGGTAATTAATTATTTTTCCACACAAATATAATAAATTTTGTTTGGTAATAAATTACTCCACACGCATATTTTAATAGTTAACAAAATAGGAATCGGAATCGACACTTTTATGAATGAAGAATCGAGTATCGACGATTCCTCGATACCACCTAGAATCGACGATTCCTGGAATCGAGAATCGGAATCGGCCCATCCCTAATTAATACATGTTATTATTTAGGGGGTTTACAGAAAAAAGGTTTGCAGAATTTTCTTATACATAAGATAATTAACAGATGATTATTAACTCATTAAGTTTTACCTACCACGAGCTCTAACAGCCTATAAAGCTCACCTCATTGCTCAAGTAAAGAACTCCTCAGACACAACCCTGATATAACCCTGATATTCATATCTTTATTTGACCTCTCACATATATTATACAATTTTTAGGTTTAATATGTGGTAAAAAACTGGCGAAAATAAATGAAATGGTATTTTTTTCTTGAGTGACTGAGTTAGTCATCTTTAAGTATATTTTTCCACAAATATGCAAAATATTTATCACGAATAAATAAACGGTATTTTTATATGTTAATTTATTCATGTTCCAATACAATTAATAGAACAATGGCTACGATTTCTTTACCCTATAAACTGTATTACTGACTTTCCCTTTCTGTTTCAGAAAATCTAGTAATTTTATTCTGCTACTATCAACAATTTACTTAAGCAAGTTTCGAAATTTGATGCCCTCGAATAATTTCACCAGCAGACTTTCTCAGTCTGAATGTAGGCTACAAAGGGCGTCCGAGTTGGAGATATGGCCGAAGACTTTCGCCTACCCGGGCCGAGGTAGCAGGTTTAGCCCACTCAGTTATGCCACTTCCCCCGTAACTGTTTCTGGCAGCTTCATTGTTATAAAGAGACACATTTTCATTCCAAATAATCAAGACGTTAGATAGGTTTTTATTTCAGACGGGACAAAGTACATTGATAACAATGGAAATGAATTGTTGCAGTTACGTGAGCTGTGATGAAATATCGCAAGGAAATTTTAAGGGGATAATTTACTGATTCTGACGGTTTGCTATACTGCCTTGTACATACTTACTTATCGAATAGAATACTATCGTGAGCAAATATAACAGAACCACTAAACATTACAGTTATAAGATTCTTTTAGTGCACATTATTTATTTATTCTACCCGCTGTTGGCTAAAATATATTTCTTTAAAAATATTTTCATTAAAATAAGCTAATTTATTCCCTCTTTTGTTCACTTTATCTGTCGTTAGTTAGTTTAGGAGGTCTAGGAAGTTTAGACTTTTATTGTGGTTTAACTGTCTAACTGACGTTGTGATCTACCCATTTAACTAACGTTGTGATCTACTCACCTGACTGACGTTGTGAACTACCCACATAACTGACGTTGTGATCTACTCACCTAACTGACGTTGTGATCTACTCACCTAACTGACGTTGTGATCTACTCACCTAACTGACGTTGTGATCTACCCACTTAACTAACGTTGTGATCTACTCACCTGACTGACGTTGTGATCTACGCACTTAACTAACGTTGTGATCTACTCACCTAACTAACGTTGTGATCTACTCACCTAACTGACGTTGTGATCTACCCACTTAACTAACGTTGTGATCTACTCACCTGACTGACGTTGTGATCTACCCACCTAACTGACGTTGTGATCTACTCACCTGACTGACATTGTGATCTACGCACTTAACTAACGTTGTGATCTACTCACCTGACTGACGTTGTGATCTACTCACCTAACTAACGTTGTGATCTACTCACCTGACTGACGTTGTGATCTACGCACTTAACTAACGTTGTGATCTACTCACCTAACTAACGTTGTGATCTACTCACCTAACTGACGTTGTGATCTACCCACTTAACTAACGTTGTGATCTACTCACCTAACTAACGTTGTGATCTACTCACCTAACTGACGTTGTGATCTACCCACTTAACTAACGTTGTGATCTACTCACCTGACTGACGTTGTGATCTACCCACCTAACTGACGTTGTGATCTACTCACCTGACTGACATTGTGATCTACCCACCTAACGGACGTTATGACCTAACCATCTATCGACGTTGTGATCTACCCACCGAAATGACGTTGTAATCTACTCACATAACTGACATTGTAATCTAACCATCTATCGACGCTGTGATCTACCCGCCTAACTGACGTTGTGATCTAACCATCTATCGACTTTGTGATCTACCCACCTAACTTACGTGATCTACCCACCTAACTGACGTGAACTACCCACCTAACTCACGTTGTAATCTAACCATCTAGCCGACGTTGTGATCTAACCGTCTATCCGACGTTGTAATCTACGCACTTAACTAACGTTGTGATCTACTCACCTAACTAACGTTGTGATCTACTCACCTAACTGACGTTGTGATCTACTCACCTAACTAACGTTGTGATCTACTCACCTAACTGACGTTGTGATCTACCCACTTAACTGACGTTGTGATCTACTCACCTGACTGACATTGTGATCTACCCACCTAACGGACGTTATGACCTAACCATCTATCGACGTTGTGATCTACCCACCTAACTGATGTGATCTACCCACCGAAATGACGTTGTAATCTACTCACATAACTGACATTGTAATCTAACCATCTATCGACGCTGTGATCTACCCGCCTAACTGACGTTGTGATCTAACCATCTATCGACTTTGTGATCTACCCACCTAACTTACGTGATCTACCCACCTAACTGACGTGAACTACCCACCTAACTCACGTTGTAATCTAACCATCTAGCCGACGTTGTGATCTAACCGTCTATCCGACGTTGTAATCTACGCACTTAACTAACGTTGTGATCTACCCACCTAACTGAAGTTGTGGTATACCCACCTAACTGATGTTGTAGTCTAAAAATCTATCCGACACTGTAATGTACCCACCTAACTGAAGTTGTAATCAACTCACCTAACTGACGTTGTAATCTAACCATCTATCCCAACCTGTGATCTATTCACCTAACTGACTTTGTAATCTACTCACCTAACTTACGTTGTAATCTAATCATCTATCCGAGGTCGTGATCTACCCACCAAACTGACGCTGTGATCTACCCACCTAACTGAAGTTGTAATCTAACCATCTATCCGAACCTGTGATCTACCCACCTAACTGAAGTTGTAATCTACTCACCTAACTGACGTTGTAATCTAACCATCTATCCGAGGTTGTGATCTACCCACCTAACTGACGGTGGGATCTAACCGACCAACTGTTTTTAATAATTATAACGTAATTAATAAGTTTTAGCTTATACGTTTTAAAAAATAATATGAATATAATTTATCAAACATCTGTTTTTACAAATGTATGTCGCTTCCCAATAAAATGATCACATACTGCTAACTTAAAATGGTTATGGTGTGAAAGTTGAGCAACATTGACATCCATTTCACGTACGTGGATT
This sequence comes from Prosapia bicincta, assembly GCA_036971475.1. Classification (NCBI taxonomy): domain Eukaryota; kingdom Metazoa; phylum Arthropoda; class Insecta; order Hemiptera; family Cercopidae; genus Prosapia; species Prosapia bicincta. The sequence continues at coordinate 14,402,861 of JBAIZL010000006.1, read as the reverse complement.
TAGTTTACTACTTTCTAAACCATAATCTTATTCTAATTCAACAGGTTGTGATTAATTTAGTTTATTACCGTTAAAAAATTGTAAGGAATTTGTTTGTAAAATAAATTATATTTTCTCATTTAGCAACTCTTCAAATTAGGAAAAGCCTTTAGTCAATATCTTCCCACATTCAGAAAATACACAAATCGGAGGTGTACCAACTGGTGATCAATGGTTCCATCAGCCTGCAAGTATTACAATTTTATATTATTGCAGACCTTGATACTCCAATAATCTAAAAATATTGGCTTTGATTTGATTTCCTTCGTCATGCAATTTATTCTACCTAACAATATCGAATACTTGGGTGATAATGTGTACCTGGGGTCAATCCTATGGGCAGACGAAGTGTAGTGCTGAGCTGTGGGGAAACTCTTATCTTGTGTCTCCTAAACCAGGGAAGGATATAAAAAGGGGCCATTAATATTGTTAAAATGTTATTATTAAATAGCGCCGTTTTTAAAAGAGCTACAACTAATAAAGGTTTTTATTTGTGAAAAATTTTGAAAATAAGTATATATTGCGATTTTTTGAAGCCAGTAATCAATATAAAATATTTTTTAATAATTTTCTGTAGAAAAATTATACAATTTTTCATTTATACTGTTTTCAGACGACATATTTACACATGTAAGTAAAGTTATTTTGTTCAGATATAAACCATCCGATTGAGGAATAGAATATTCACACAAATATTTATTACTTAAATTAAAACCTAAAAGATACAAAACCCAAATTTGGAGAGCATCAGATACAATATAATCCTAATAACAAAAATGTTGATGCCAATAGAAAATCTTTAAATTACTTGCCCTCAGGTAAATTTTCAAAGTTATGGGTAAATGTAGTAAGCCCTACTATTATTACTAATGGTAGTACAATAGATCATTGTCAATAATTCTTTAGATAATTTTTCTTATGAATAGAGATAAGATTTCAGTTTAGCTTACGAACTGGAATAACTCTAAAATAACTTACATAGAGCTACCGGTGACCATGCGTACCGGAAAACTCGGGACTGTCCCGATTCTTAAAGTTGGGTCCCGTAAAATATTATATTTGTCTCGAATTTTAAGTGCATTTTTGTAAGAATATACATGCCACATTTATTCAGCGCACAGGTCTAAAATTCGCCATTACACTATATTGTGATTTATTTGCTCTTTCCCGAATTTAAAATTACAATAAATAAGTAAGCCTAAACAGATATTGTTAATATTTAGAAATTTCATTGAGAAACAGAAATATACTATTTTAAGTATGTTATGTATTATAATATATGAGTATGGTATAATTCTTTTAATAAATTTCTATGATAAATTTATTGATCTTGAACTTTCATGCGTCTAAGTGTTTTTTATATTCTACTACTTCCAAAAGTAGGTTGTCACGATTTGGACTAGTAAAAAAATGGGTACGGTAATTAGAATACAAACACTAGTGAAAAACTGACATAATTAATCAAATGAAATCGTTAACTTAATCTATAAATATAAATTATAACTTTATAAAAGAGCGATAAGTTTATCAGGTTATCAGTGTTGATGTAGGCTACTCAAATTTAATTTATTCTTAGAAACTTACTCTGAGGTTATTAATTATTGAGCTGTTATCGAATAAGTTTATATTATATCGAATATTCTAATATTATATCGAATGAACAAGTGTTTATGTATTATAGGCTCCACTTAGCTACTTAGATCGTTGCAACTTATATAGGTAAACTTCATGTAACAGAAAAACCTTTCACAAAGGGTGCCAGGTATACAATGTAGTTATTTCATCCCATTTGGCTAAAAATAAGTGATAACATATGATTTCATAAAATAGCTGATTTTATGTTATAGGTTATGTGGTAGATCAGCTGTTTTAACGCATAGATTAAGCTACTTTATTTATAATTGTATATATTTAATTAAAAGTAACCAAAACTTTTCTTTATTGGCCTAAGTAGGAAATGACTGTAAGAATTTGTTATTTATATTAGGCCTACTTGTTTATGAAAAACATTTTGACCTTTCCTTATTTTGTCCTTCTAAGAACAAAAGTAATATTTTGTATAAGTTTTTTTTTAAACTTTTCGTGTGAAGTCGATATCAAATATACGTTATAGTCGGCTCAGCAAAGACAGTGTAAGAATAGTAATTAATATATAAGGTGGTTTCAAAAAGTCGCTAAACGTTATTAAATGTGACTGCTCTAAACATAACATTTATAGGAAGTACGATTTCATTGAATAAAAATGCGGCTTTTTAGTGAGTCACTTATTAAAAACTTGGCAACGTTTCGATAACTATACTGTCATCCTAATTCACGCCTAAAGTAAATAGGACAAAGTTAATTTAATATATAATTATAAAACATAATTCAATACCTATTATAAATGACACAAATAGTCAAAATAAATAAAAACGTGTTGGACCATGAAAAATAAAATCTATAAAAAATTAATTAAAATAATTAAAACCTGTCAAAATATTTGTATTTATATTTCTAGGCATAAATAATCATTTTTTTCCAATGTACTTTAGGCCCGAATGAGGATAACAATATATTTCTCGAAACGTTCCCAAATGTTTAATAAACAATACTTGACTCCCGAAACGACCGCATTTTTATTGAACAAAAATATTTTGTGTGTATAAACGTCATCATCCAAATAGGATATAATTTATTTATGCAACTATGGACGCGATACAGACTTATTATAAATGTATTTCTTGGCTAATCAAAAGTTGAAAACCATTAAAAATATTCTCAGAAAGTGAAAAGTATTTGTGAGCGCATCGCTTCAGCAGGTTCCAGGTCTGTTGCATCGTATAATGCAAAGAGAACGTACTTTCTTTCACCTCAATACCGTGACGTCATTACAGACTTCATTCACGACCGTGACGCCAGTTACCTACTTCATTCACGAATAGGAATCAGTCCTACACAAAACCCACGTGGAATCCCAGTTTGGTGACAACGAAAATTCTTTGTCGGTTTGCCGACTACATTGAACGAAAATGATTCATTAAATTAATAACAATAATACAGTTGAAGGGCGTTAGAGCCAGATAAAACAAAGCAAACCTAAATCCCCCGATAACCTAAAGCCGACAATAAGAAAATATCAAAATCGGATAAACTTTATATCATGATAACATTAACACGAGCTTATATTAATGATCAAACACAAATTATTTGTCCAGGGGCGTACCTAGGAAGGCACAGGGGTCACCTCCACCCCAATAAATAATTTAAGCAGAAAAATATTAACCTATAAAACAAATTTATTCTACTCAGCCAATATTATGAAGCCAAAGGTTACTAAAATATATATTGTAGTGACTACAGATTTCTGCCTTTCCTATCGTTACAATATTCTCCTCTGTCGACGCGTTTCGAAGTGATTCCATTTTTAAACCTTAAAAAGTATTTCAATTTAAGTTTTGAAAATGGAATCACTCCGAAACGCAACAAAAGAGAACTGGCGGACACTGTACTCAAATATATTGAAATATTCCTAACAGAAATGAAGATAAGTATATTAATAATTTGTTACTAAAATAGCTCATTTTTACAAAATGTATTTTATAGTCTGGTAGTTTTAGGAAAACAGCTTCCTGATGACCCAAAGATTGTGTAATTTCAAGTGAATAAATTATGTTTTCTAGAGATAAAAGTTTTCAAAATTTCCACAGGAAGTTCCACTCTTTCGCCTCCGGGTCGTGCTCCCCTAATACATCGTCCCTGTATTTTGCCCGATGTAATTAATGCTATCTTTAAGCACTTTATTTATTTAATCTGGTATTTTATTTTTATATTCGATGCGTCTTTGGTACTTATGTAAACTGAAGGGTTGGCGAGGAGGCTTCTATGAGTTGCCAAATAGAAGGACAGACCTGGGGTAAGCTGGTGAAGTACCTACCCGTGAATACATTGACAATATCAAGTAAGGAAACAATAACATATGTTTAAAAGTAAAGTTTTCGTCGCCTTATAACATGTGGTACAGCTTGGCGAGGAGGCTTCTATGAGTTGCCAAATAGAAGGACAGGCCGGGGTAAGCAGGTGAAGTACCTACCTACCCATGAATACATTGACAATATCAAGTAAGGAAACAATAACATACGTTTAAAAGCATACGATCTAGCAATACCTTAATGCTATTACTCTTTTAATGACAATGAAATTTTACATGTTGATTTTCAGGATACACTAATTTCGGCAACGAAAAAAATACTGCCCTAATGTAAATAAATTCAAGGTTTTTTCTTGAAAATACATATCAAAGTATTTATTTCTAGTTAAAATACATGCTATCCTTCGTTTTGTCGTTTATGGACGGAAGTAAGATGAAACAATTAGGATTTATATGGAGTTATAACAATGACAAAATGTTAGTCATATTTTTAGTGAAATATTAACTCTTTTAACTTTTGACCACAGATCGAATGGTGTAAATGACTGTAATTGCATGAAAGAAGCTTAGATTGCTGTAAATATTGTTGCATTTAGCAAACATTCTCCATAATCTTATCAACAATTACTTTTCCCTGTATTCATGACAAGTTGTGCAATATTTTTAAGGTTTAAAGTAAACACTAAATAATTTAAAATCAATAGATTCTTTCTTACTAAAGATTCGTCTCCCTGTAATATGTAAATAATATGTAATGTATTTCATTGCCTACAGTTAATTGATTGATATGTTTTTTTCATTTAATGGAAGTTTACTCCTAAATGCTAGTCATAGTAAATAGTCGCCTAATTTGTTTTCTTATTTTGACAAAATAATTTTACGACAATTTTCTACAAAACATTTTAACAAGTAAGAGGATCTTTAATTATTCTTAAAACCTTAAAACTTCTTTAGCTCTAACCTATCCTTAATACTTATGGTTGCTTTTAAAATTTCAATTGTGATTGTATTTAAGTCATATAGATTTCATTATTGTTTTCATAACTGCAAATATTGTGATCTTAAAAATGTTTAATTGAATTATTACTGCATCTTTAGACAGACAATAATAATTTAACTTTCACAATAAGAAATGTTTAAATAACAAGACAATAAATTACAATTATAACATTATTTAGAATTGTTTTTTTGTAAAAGCCGATTCACAATGTATACAAGTCATGAAACAGACCACAGGCACACCTGTAGATTATATTTGTATGTGGGCGGGAATGGCCCACATACCAGATGCTAGGTTTTTTATTTTTATTTCTACAATAATTCATAATATTAATCAATCACTTCAACAAACCGTATTCAATGAACGATCTTAAACAATATTTATAACTTACCTGCAATAAAGGCTGACAGAATTCTCAAGAAAATCGTATTTTCCAGCGATGAGGCTCACACATGTTTACAATGGTTACTATAGTAACAGAAACAGTGCACTGAATACACTGAGATAGTGCGCCTGAGCGTAGGCGACCTGTTCTGCGCATGCGCGTCCCCCACTCCGTCTCCGTTGACAATGTGGGATACATTGAAAATTAGCAATTCTAGCATCAAGTATTCATTATTTATGCCCGTATAAAGATTGTGGGTGTCGTATGGCAATGACATTCGTATTGACGGTAAAATACGATATATCCTGTTGGGGTTAACAAGACGCTGGAATTAAATTCAAGTACAACTTTTTTTAATATATCATTGACAATATTTTTTTAAGGGGGCAGACTTTTTCATTGTTTTAAGATCATTAATAAATATTGTTGAAAAATTTGCCTTTAGGATCTTCAATTCAGATAATAATTATTAATATAATTACAATAATTAATTACTTGTAGTTACAAAAAAAATTTTTGGGACAAAAAATTACAAAACACATTTGTTCCTCTTGTTTTTTTTTTTAATTTATAAACTTACCTTAAAACCCGTAATGTCAACTAAAGTTTAGGTTTAAACGAAAGGGATAATTTTATAATTTTATTTATTGCAGATACAAATAAATAAAAGAGAAAATTAGGGGCCATAGATTATTAATATAAATATATTTTAAAAACCAAAAACAGAACAAATATATTTGTAAATCAACAAAAACAATAGTAACAACTTGTAACCACTGTGGCGTACACAATTTCTTACAATTTAAATAAATAAAACCTCTTAACTACAAACAACACTTTTTATTTAAACCCTTGTGTCCATTTCAATTGCAAAGCAATCACCTTCAGAAAAAAATTACTACAAAAATTATCTTTTTATCACATACTCAGAAGGGGATTGCTTTGCAATTTAAATGTCCGTAGAGGTTTATTAAATAAACTTTTTTGTCGTTATGAGGTTTTATTTATCTAAATTTTATAAAGAGAATAATTAATAAAAATAGCAGTATTAAAGTTTTTAAAATTGTATAAAACTTATGTACATTTTATACAAGATGTATAAAAATATACATCTTAGAATTTATATTTGTTTTAAGATAAACGATTTTAAAAAGCGAATCAATTTAGAAATTATCTATAAGATAGATCATAATATAATCTAGAGGTAACTCTGAAAATATTAGAGTTAGAATTATTATTATACTCTAATAATAATATTATAATAATTAAAGTCTTATTATTTTTTTTTTTAAATAACACGAAAGTATTTTTTTCTAAGCATTTACAATAGAATATCTCAAATGCTACTCGAACAGTTGAGGAAAGTCTTGTGTGATGGTTTATTACAGGATTTGAATTCAGTTTCAAAATGATAACGCCAACATTAACAATTTACCAAGCCTTTATTACTACCATACGTTTCTTGCAAAGCTACTACCTGCTCTCTAACACCATTTGTATTGTAAGACAAGAAATGATTTGTTCTCACGTGAGAACAGAAGTAAATCTAGCGATAATATTGATATCTAAAATTTTGTAAAACCCTGAAGAAGGAAAATACCATCATCAAAAAATGCCCAACGTGCAAGGAGAAATGGATCTATACTCTAATTGAGGAGTAGACACGTATGAGCAATATGATATGTGGTGGCTTGAAAATTGAATTGAGTCATAAAGGGGGCCATTTTAGAATTGATATGTCTACAAAAATGTATTTTTAAACACTAAACTAGGTGAATAAATTTGTATTATAGTTTTTTAAACTACGTTTTAGCATTTTATGTGTTTTTCAATACATTCTATTAGTTCACACTCTCCCTTGATAAATCTTTTTTTACGTATATCAAATTTTCAATCGTTAATAAAGAACTTGTTATTCATTCGCTCAAGTTCAAATATGTTTTTTAACACTAGTATTGGAAGAGAGTTATTGGTAATATAGCTTTCAATTATTTTTTAAAAATTTTATTCATTTTATTTTCAGTTTTATATGGGAGAAAACCCTTTTATAAAAAGGACAAGAATGCAATATAGTTATTTCGCCCAGCTTGCTTAAAACAAGTGATAACACATGGTTTCATAAAACAGCTGATTTTATGTTACAGGTTATGTGATAGAACAACTGTTTTAACGCTTAGGTTATGTCACATTCATTATATTAACTGTAATTCTTTAGTGAAAAGTAACTCAAATAAATCTTTCATTGTTGTCCCAAGTAGGAATTGATTTTTAAAAAAATTTGTTTTTATTTCTTTTTACAGTATAAATATTATGTGGTAAATTTAATTAGTTGAATATTTGTGAAAATACTTTTGTTAGTTTTCACAGATGTTAGAGTACCAAGTTATCAACCACAACTAGTAAATTATGTAATTTTCTACCTGCATTTTGTTAAGTGTATAGGCCTATCAATAATTTGCTACCTTATTTTATTAATATTTTATTTAAGAATGTAATTTTTAATCGCAATGAGACCAGGTTCGGAAAATGTAATATAATCAGTTATACTTCTATTAACTAAGTATGAAAACTCTTTAAGTAGGTAACTTTATTTTCTCTCAGAATTTAAAAATCATAACCTATAAATTTCATAACTGAAAAGCGTGCAAACAGGTATTTTTACGAACCCCAAGGTCATAAGAATTGGACGTTTGACGCCTGCACGTGTTTGGAATTCTTTTAAAATATTTATAATTCATATACTTATATATTTACATATTTTTTATTTTAAACAGGCTATAATCGATTAAAAATACCGATACTGTAATTTAATATAATAAGAATAATCGATCCAAACCAATTACATATTTAATAGCCAAAAGACTGTTATCCACTTGGTTTTACTATTGCCACTTCAATTTAGTGTCAGTAACGAGTGTAAATAATTGTTCAGAAAAAGCAGCTGATCTAAATCGTACGTACCTCTGCACAGACAATATAAATGTACACTAAATAAAATTATTATTTTCAAGAAGTAGATTGTAAAGTTTTTATTTACCTGATACGACATGTTTGATTTGAAGACACGTTGTTTTCCTAACTTTCCAAATTATAAAACAAAGTAACACCTATCATATCCGGATCAATATGGCGACAGCCCGATCCGGATAACGAGAAATCCGGATTTTTGAGGGATTGTGTACGTTTTTGAGGAAGCGATGTACGTCATTCCTGGAACTATTCGTAATCGTAACTATTCCAATTGGAGGTTGACAGATGATTGTTTAAAGTAAATAAGTTGTACTTAATAAATAGTTATATTGTAACTATATTTTAATAGCAAAATATAACTGTAGTTAATATTTAGTTGCATGCCTGTATGAAAGGTTTCCTAATACTACACTGTACATATATACATATATAAATATAATTAATAAACTAAAAATATTTTAAAAACAAGAATAGTTTTAATACATATATTACTCAATGCTCTTCGCCGATAAAACAGTACCAGCATCTTCAGGAAAAATAATTATGTAACCTGTAACGTACATAATTACCTGTAACATAGTACATAATTATTTTTCCTGAAGATGCTGGTACTGTTTTATCAACGAAGAGCATTGAGTAATACTGTATATGTATTAAAATTATTCTTGTTTTTGAAATATTTTAAATTTATTTACTATATTCATAATACGTATGACAATACTATACATATCCCAATATTTAATATGTATGTGTGTATATATATCGCAATATGTATTCTTGTGTATTAATAAAGAACTAAGTCAAAATACAAATACAAGAATTATAATTGAATTTACAATTCAAAGCTTTTCGTTGGCTAACAGTACCAACATCATCAGGAATATTAAACAATTAAAATTAACATATGTGCAAATTAGATCAAATAAATAGCTATGCCAAATCAATTACAATGTTGTTAAACTTTTATTTTGCTGCCCTAACATTACAAATACTGAATATAGTATCAAATTTAGATTTTACTTGTATTTGTTCATTTATCAACTCATTATTAGTATTATATTTATGTATTTCTAAAGCTTCTTAAATATTCATTCTCAGGCCTTTGTTAATTTCTTTTACAAGTATCATATTATCTATATTAGGAAATATATATATATATATATATATATATATATATATATATATACATATGTATATATATGTATATATATATATATATATATATATATATATATATATATATATATCGTGATATTTCAAGTTGTCCATTATTTTTCCGTTGCACTGACTTTATGAAGTTATTATTATTAATTGTAAACAATTTTATCCACCACTAAGTAGAATAATTTTACCTTATGTCGGCACTTTATAGATATAAGGTAAAATTATTGCTCATAGTGGTGGAAAAAATTTGTTTACAATTAATAATAATAACTTCATATATATATAAGTATAGTATAACTCACACTGAAAATTTTTAGGGCATCAGTTGAGTTGGTTAATTAGATACGTTTTATGTAAACTGAGCTCACAAATCGTATAAAATCTTCCCAGAGCTCTATCTTAATAGTTTAAAATGGGGTACAGCAAAAAAAGGTTAGGGTCAAAAACACTGTTTTGCGTTTGAACAGTAATAACTCTATTAAATTGCCTTAGTGTGAGTAATTTCAGGTAAAATCCTTGACCCTGTATAACTCGCAACGAAGCATTTCCGAAAGCCTGCTTCTATTCACTTTTTTCATTATTTTGGTGAGAAGAAATAAGCTTGTGCAGTATGGCAGATTCCTCCTGAAACTCCCTCTATATGTACTTTAATTATCAGTTTTGATAAGAAAAAGATGTAATGGTAGTTTGCTTGTTTCGTTGAACACATTGCTTTGATGAAATATCCCTCCCCCTTCGAAAGAGTAGACGATCGGCTGCTGTTGTTTCATCTTGTGGTTCGACGTACTCGATCAGCTGGTCAAATGCCTGGAAAGCTTCGCTATGCGTCAAAGTTTGTTTGCTTTCGTCTTCCCCAGAGATTGGCTATGTGCTCACTAAGTCTATAATGTAATAATATACGGCATAATGACGCTTACATTATTTCCATGCTAAGTCCGGATGTCGGAGGTTCCGGATTTGAGAGGGCGTATATGAAAGGTTTTACTGTATTTTATTACATTACATTATACATTTTATCCAAATGAAATATTGGATGTATGCTGTAGTACAGCAAAATAAAAGATAATTTTATCAGAAGATTATTTAAATTAACAGCTATTTATCACCAAATAGTTTTTTTTAGTTATCCTGTAAAATGTGGTTGAACATCCAATAATATTTTGTAAAATAAACGTACTCCCAAAATTATTTTACATTTTAACAATTTTAAATACCACACTTTCCCTAAAAGTGCAGTTGAATAATATTCCTAAATCCTAATTTCTAATTCAATGATATTTTTGTAACAAACTACTATACTTTTCCGTAATTTTTAAACACTACATATTTTATTTAAAAGAAAAACTATTCAGGGGACCAGATCACCCCCACTTTCTGGTTTTAAATACCTTCTGCTCTACCTACAAGGTTTGAAACACGATAATTGTATGTTTGTAGCAAAAAGAAATTCTAGATTTTCAGTTTTTAAATTAAACTATAAATTATCAGCATTCACGATGTTTAACCTCGCAGAGATTATTGTTTAATTAAATACGGATTATTTGCGAATCAGTTACAAATATTTGCTCAATTAGTTAACGTTTCGGTAATCCAACGTTATCTTCACTAAACCTTATTCCTCTTACACTCTATGAGAAAAAATTAAACGTTTGGTAACTATTTACTTTAGCCACGTAAGCGATTTCGGACGAAACATTTTACCGGCAGATGCAGAAACTCATACCGAATACCAAAATAAATAAAAACACATTCGTGGACATCCCAAATAATTAAAATATTTTAATATAGGTATGTAGTAGTGTTGTATAAAACTACAACTAAATCTATCCTGACTGGATACTCTACAGATATAGGCCTATACATGTCTAGACGTAGTACATTCCGCTATTGCTACTGCGCGATCGTAAACGAAATCCCAACTAAAATGTGATACAAAATTAGCCTTCCCTGGAAATGAAAAAAATGTAAATACTTTTTCAGGCACTATGCTAGTTTCACTGTAATAAAATCAAGGTAAAACATTGATTTTGTTAGGTTTTAGGTGACCGTAAAGGGGTAAGGGGGTTAAATATTTTTTCCAAAATTGTAATTATTTGTGACATCAGCGAAAGAGTTTTGTTACGAGTTTTTGCATCGGCCGGTAAATTTATTTCGGTCGAAATCGCTTACGTGGTTTAAGTGAACAATTACCAAACCTTTGTGTAGTTGTCTAAACAACGCATATTCGCTTTCATCAACACTAGCATTCTTGAAGGGATATATGAGAGCGTTTTCCCAAGTACACAAAGATTTTATCACGGTGCTATTTTTTAATATAGCGCAGGAATGTAAGGCGTAATGATGGCGTAGCCTTTACCGAAACTTTGCCTGGTTGAATAAATATTTGTACCTGACTCGCAAGTCAACTGTATTCATTCAAACTATAAATTATCGCTTTTGGAAGTAAATAAAATACGTATTGTGGCTATGAATGAACGTACGACCCTACAATGTTAGAATGTTGATATGTGATAGGAAAGCGAAGCGGAAGTGAACATCATAGGCTACTAGGCGTGAGTAATGCTGAAGGAAAACAATTGCAATTGAAAAGTTAAATAATTAATGAAAGTTGTGATAGTTATAATTCAAAGATAATGAGGTACTTTTAGTATAACTTTCCAATATAGCGTACAACTATATTATTTTTAAAAAATAATCATGAATAGAGTAATCGTATTACGAGTAAAGACGTAATACGTAAAAAAAACTTTCAAGTCCATTTCTAATTACGTTAACAATGAACCATTTTGTTTTAGTTACTTTTTTAAAATATTTAAAATAAAATAACTTAACGTTCAATTAACTTTCTACAACACAGGCTATAACTTAAAATCAGGTGTTTTATGAAATCATATCTTATCACTAATTTTAACCTAAATAGGACAAAATAACAATATTGCATTCCTTGCCCCTTTTTTGAAAAGTTTTTCTCCCACATAAAACTATTTCATTAAATTAAGACTATGATTTAATATTTGAAAAAACTGTATTAACATCAAGTGTCATCCACTACAAGTTTAAAGCAATGTATTTGAACATGAATAAATGAATGTATTTTATTAACGGTTGAAAATTTGAACTGCATAAATAAATATATACATAGGGAGAGTGTAAACTAATAGCATGAATTGAAAAACACTCTTAGCGTTGTTTACAAAATACCCAAAGACAATTATCGTCAGCTTTCTTTAGGGGACTAATAAGTAAACCAATTTCCGAAACGTCGTCAGTGAGATTAAAATATATGTACTGGACTCGGTAATCAACCTCTTTTTCATTTATTTTTGGCAAATATTTTTAATTTTAGTTTTTAAAATTTACAGTTTCTATTGTTCTATTACAAATATAATATTTTATAATTACAAAATAATTTATTAAAATAATTTTTAATGAAATATTGTGTAAAAATACAATTTAAAAACGCTCGTTTTATTAATAGTTAAATGTAAACGTTTATTAAAAGTAACAAAACAGAATAAATATTTTAAATTTTCTACAAATTGAATGTCCAACATTTAGACTGACGGCATTCAAGTCTTACAATTTGTAAACTTGCATTGGCGTCTCCATTGTCCCTTGTTTCAGTTTAAAGAGGCTAATTTACGGCGTACGTTATGACGAATTTTGGCAAGACGAATTGTAATTCCAAATATCCGAACACGGGTCCCGCAGAGCGCACTCAGCAGGAGGCGGCCAGAGTTGCCGTGCATAACTGCTTCTAAGTTCGAACTTACCTAGACAACTTACAGCTACTGCACAACTAGCTAATGTGCTATAAATTCCTTATAATGTTTAAAATTTGTTTACTTTAATATTTTATTTGTGAAATAACCACCGGGCACTGAATTCCGAAGTCAACGACCTCTATGATCTCTTTGGCTAAAACTTTATCTCATTTTCTGAAAGCTACGGTAACTGGTTACACGTTGTTAATGTTACGATAACTGGTTAAACGTTGTTGATGATAGGTAAATGGTTACACATTGTTAATGCTACGGTAACTGGGTAACTGGTTACACGTTGTTGATGCTACGGTAACTGTTACACGTTGTTAATACTACGGTAACTGGTTACTCGTTGTTAATGCTACGGTAACTGGTAACACGTTGTTAATGATAGGGTAACTGGCTACTCGTTGTTAATGCGATGGTAACTGGCTACTCGTTGTTAATGCTACGGTAACTGGTTGCTCTTTGTTAATGCTACGGTAACTGGTAACACGTTGTTAATGATAGGGTAACTGGCTACTCGTTGTTAATGCGATGGTAACTGGCTACTCGTTGTTAATGCTACGGTAACTGGTTGCTCTTTGTTAATGCTACTGTATATGGTTACACGTTGTTAATGCGAGACATATTCTATAAAAACAAAAAAATTTCAATATTGATTCTACTGATTTTTATACAGTGTATTAAAAATTAGACAATAATTGATTAGTAAACAAATTTCAATAACAAATAAATATATAATTTTTTTCACATTCGTTGTTATCAAATATTGGTTTGTGAAAAAGACAACACATTCTGTTTAATAATTCAATTTATAGGTAAAGCTATTGCATTAAGGAAGCAAATTATCATATTTACTATTTAAGCATACTCAATATATTTCAATATATAGAACAATCGCTACAAAATATATAAACTATCTCTAATTTTAAAACTTTTCATCAGACAAAATAAACTACTTTGAAAAATGAAAAATATGGACAACCACTGATATTGAATTGATAAATTGTAGTTTAACTAAATAAATAAACTCTCACAACCACAATCCACAAATCTTTTATTTTACTAAAATTACCTTATGTACATTTTGTTCAGTTTTAGTAAAATAAAGATTTTTACATTGTGATTAGGGAATTTTATTTATTTATTTATTGATATAAGACCTTCTCAGTAACTCAAAATAATCTTCGACATTAGACGCAAACATCAGCAAAAGCTTAAAGGACCAACTATTGAAATTTAGCAGGCTAAGTCAACATGAGTTTTTATTGGAGGAAAAAATAAAAAAGAATGGAAATTAAAGATCCCACCATTAAAACTATTTAAATGTTCTAGAACTGGAAAAATAACTCAAGTACGATTATGTAGTTACTAAGGGGGTAGGCCTATATCCCAGAACAAGAGGGTACCACTAGCTTACTCCCAGCTTTAAAAAATATATAAATAAGCAAGCGTCATATGTAGACCAGTTGGGGTTTTTAAAGAAAGATTTTAAAAATTGATGAATTGTAGGACATGACTTAGGACTAAAATATTTATTTAAAAGAATGTGTGTGTTTCTGTGAATATTTACATAGGTCTATTACTTTTTTAATTAAAAAGTACGAGTAATTAGTTTAATATGTTTATTTTCTTTATACATTAAGTACCGCGGCCTAGTACTTTATAAGTTGTAATAGGTTAAACAAGGTTAAAACTCGAATTTTTTTACCTGCCTTGTTTTTTAGTATGCAATGCCTTTACGGGCAGTCCTCCTTACAAACTTTCATATGGGCGCCCATGTGAGG
Source organism: Prosapia bicincta (assembly GCA_036971475.1). Classification (NCBI taxonomy): domain Eukaryota; kingdom Metazoa; phylum Arthropoda; class Insecta; order Hemiptera; family Cercopidae; genus Prosapia; species Prosapia bicincta. The sequence continues at coordinate 14,387,842 of JBAIZL010000006.1, read as the reverse complement.
AGCACTTTTTCAACTCTTCTAAGACAACCACTTATTACTATGAATTCGATTGCCGATGATAAGAACTTACGAAATGCAATTAAATCGTTTAAACTATTTACGCCTTTAATGTGAACTCAATAAACCAAGTAATGTATGAAATTATTTATTTCGTAACGATAAAACCAGTTAGGAAATACTACAAATTTCATACAATTAAAAAATGTATTTTATTAAAGGTTCTACTTAATGTATATGTTTGGGCCTAATCGAAACCTGTCGAGGAAAGAATTTAGAAAGACTATATTTCTTGACTCTGAGCCAACTAAGGTCTGCTTAAGTAAAAACACTTGCGTGTTACGGTTTAAGTTGACAATGGGACACATTTCCCTAGACGGCCGTCCTCAATCACCAAAAAAGTAAGAATAACATACTGACATATCTTGCTGCAGTAAGATGCGCTGGCAGTAACATTTTACTTGCCTTTAAAACCGTCACCACATAACCCAACAACTCCAAGCAGAAGACACTGATGAATATCGCCACGGAGCGATCGAAAACTTCCTGTGTCAGTACGTTTTTACAAATTTACAAAATTTAAAGTTCGGATAGTGATAAACTAATGTTAAAGTGATTAATACTAACATATGTTCAAGTTTTTTTAGTTAAAAACTAGTAGCTCAAGTGAAGATGGAATCAAATATTTTTCTAAGTTTTTATATTTATAAGTATTTCGTTAAGTTCGTACTAACACAGTATCATCCGACTACCTAAGTTATGCCTACTGAACGTTATTTTTCCTGCTGGGTTTTGTTAACATTTTTTTCTTAATATTTTATTTCCTGCTGGTTTACATCTTTAAAATCTGTTTTACCAACTCTTTTTACTATGTGTATAACATTTCAATTTATGTAAGTCACTGCGTAGTTCAGTGTACCTGGAAATTATTTAGTCCGGCGCTATTTATACATAACATCCCTGTAAACCTTTATTAATGTCCTGTGCACGAAATCAAACGGGTGAACAAAAATGCAGCGTTGCCACATGGGTGACAGACAGCACAGACAGGTGATATACTGACAGCCCCAATCTCGAACTAGGCAACACTGTTCGCTCAGAGTTGCCAATTAGTGCTAAGAGACTTTCGACCATAGCTCGCTAGGCCGGTTCCATACGTGGCACCAGTGCTAAACAGGCCACCCGTCTGATTTCATGCAGTGGACTTTAGGAGAGTTTGTTCTCATTTAAGTTCGAAACGGCTCGTAGGCGTGTCACAACTTTTTCCCAACGGAAACCTGCTATGAAATTTCCATGACAAAAGGGTTGATATACTCTTCATCGTACCTGCCATCTTGCCATCACATATTTCCTCATCGTTCTTTTAATCCTGCAAGTAACTAGAGAATTGACAACGTTGAGATCAATCGCCCTCCATCATGCCGACTTTAAAATCAATTTATTTTTTTTAACTTATGTTAAAAAGATGTATTTATTCGTAATTAGGCCAATTGTCTCGTAAAATTTTCATTCGTGCAATACTTCAGTCTCTGTTCTTTTTTAACGTAAATTACCTCGTATTAATTTATCCCAAGTTTTAACTTTCAAACTGTAAACACCATAATGTTTCACAATTTACACTGAAAAAATAAATCAGCTTGTACAGTTTTTAAGGAGCAAATGTAATATATCTAAAAAGCCCTTTCATATTTTATTATTATTACTCTTGTTGTTGTTATATACACATCAACATTATTGTAAGTTGTAGTAAAATAGAATTAAAAAAATATAATAATTATAATTAAATAATATAATATAAGTAAAATATAGAGAAAATATAAAGTAATTTAAAATACTCTCGTTTTCACCTTTTTAGTATAACAAGTGTAATAACTTGTGTTCTGTTTTGATACTGTCAAATTCCTCTTTAATTATTCGTCTTTATTAGTCAAAAGGAAAGAGTGTAACAGATTTGCAACTGCATTAACTTCCTTTAACCTGTCATTAATTTCTTCATTAGTACGTTAGGTTATGATAATACTTGAGCAAGAATGAAACAATTTTGATTTTTTCATTTTTATATATGTTATTGAAAAATACATTAAAGCAAGTAATAAAAAATAATAATAAGTCAATCCTCCTTAGGCCGACAACAACAAAAATATTGTTTCAGTTACTTTTTATTAAATAATTAAAGTTAGGGATTATAAACAAATTAACATAGCCTATACGTTAAAACAGCTGCCCTATCACATAAACTATAACATAAAATCAGCTGTTTTATGAAATTATATGTTATCACTTATTTAAGCAAATGGGAGTTAATAACTATATTGCGTACCTTCCCCCTTTTGTGAAACGTTTTTCTCCCATATAAAATTAAAATAATTCATTAAATTTAATTAATATTTGGAAAAACTGTATTAACATAAATTGTTATTCATTACAAGTCTTAAAATATGTATTTGAACTTGAGTGGATGAATAAAAACTATTTTATTAACGATTGAAAATTGAACAAGAAATATATATAAGGAGAATGTGAGCTAATAGTAGGAAATTGGAAAAGTTAATTAGTTATCGCCGTAAAAACATATCCACACTTTGGGAAACATCTTTTATTAAATAAATCTTCCCGAAATACCGCGCTAATTAAAACTACAATACTATATAATTAGACTATATAATACGGGTATAATATATGGTATAATACAGTATAGTGCAGTATAATATAGGTAGGTTATATATATGGCTAAAGGTAGGCTACATTTGCACAATTTATTATCGGTTAGAACATATTTGGATATAACACAAATATAATTAAGTTATCTAACGTAGACGATAACTCATAAACTAAACGATTGCTGAAGCGAGCATCTACGCCCTCCTTCTTTACAACTTACATCGGGTTGTGGAGAAACAAGTTATCGAGCTTTGATTTGTGTTTGTGTGTTGAGTATTGATACTGTGAGATTTTTTTACTTAAGTTTATTGCAAATAACCATATGTCAGTTTATAAAATAATTATCAGAACGTAAGCTAACCGGTTGCTGTTCCAAATCTATTTTTATCGAGTAAATAGTTGTACGATTATAAACAGGTGCATCGTAATTAATATAGTACAAAATAGAGTTCGGTTCATTTTATAAAGTTTCCTTGTACATTGAGGTCATTTTTTAACCATTATTTACTCTTTTTTATATAAACTACATGAAATAATCTTTTCTAGCTTATTGTACATATTTAAGTAGCATTTGCTATAATGAAAAAATTTTACTTAGTGTAATCTTTCTCAAGAACTGTATTACCTTAACAATTGTCACTAAGGCCTTCAATTAATATCAATATGTTATAGTAAGCTGCTTATTTCATAGGTTTACAAAGTCCGAAACACAGCAGTACTCAAACAGCTGAACAAACAAACAGAAATCATACACACTATCAACAAGAAAAAATTAGAATATTTTGGACAAGTTTTACGTAGTACATATTATCAACTGCTTCAGCATATTACAACGGTAAGTCAATTATTATTTGCAATGTAGTTATATTTTGTATATTTTGGTAGTACTGTTGGTTTGCGTTGATGATGCATGCTCTGTTTATTTGTTGTTATGTCTATGCATGTTTCAAGCTGTAGGTTAGTTTCGTTATCGCTGTCGTGCCAGAGGCCGAAATTCATCAAAGACTTTTTGTAGAGTACGGGAGCATTGTTTTGCCACAATTGAGTGCTTACGAATGGATTGAAGAATCAAAAATGGTCGCATAAGTACTACACACGATGAAGAAGCCACAACGATGGCAGTTTACCGCCACGACGAGGAAACCATTTCATCTGAAATGGTTCTCTTATACATTCGAGTAGCTATTGACGAGGTGGCACATCGTCTGCAAATTAGACACGTTTCTGCCTACGAAATCATTCACAACAGACTTGGGTTTCATAAAGTTTGTGCAAGATGAGTCCCAAAACAACTCACACAGTTGCATAAATGAACACATTTGGACACCTGCCAAAAACTTTTGGAGCACTATGGTAACGGACGAGACAACTTCTTAGACAAGATCATTACTGGTCATTAAACATGGATCCATCAATAAGAGCAGAGTAAACGCCAGAGTATGGAATGGAAACATCAGAATTTGCTGTGTAAGAAAACGTTCAACCGTCCACAGGAAAACTTATGCTTGCAATGTTTTGGGTCTCATAAGGTCCAGTAATGGAACACTTTGAGGAAAGTGGCACAACAATAAACAGTGTACGTTATAGTAAGATGCTTAATGCCAAACTAGAGCCTGCAATTCGAAGCAAACGCCGAAGACTTCTGTCAAAAGCTGTTGTGTTGCTGCACTACAATGCCCGACCGCATATCGCTCCCCATATTGCTGAATCGCTCCAGAAACTAAATTTAGAAGCACTAACTCATCCTCCATATAGTCTAATCTTGCCCCTTCTGATTATCATTTATTTGGTCCACTCAAAGAGGCATTGAAAAAAGCGCTGCATTCCTGGCTTGCAGCTCAACCGAAAACCTTCTTCTATGAGGGCATCAGGAAGTTTGAACTAACATGGACCAGTTCAACTTCTTTTATGAAGGCATCAGGAAGCTTGTACAACGATGAACCAATAGCGTTGAAAAGCAAAAAGAGTATGTCGAAAATAATGTACATATACGTCTTCAAAAAATAAAATTTTATTACGACATTGCGGATAATAATTGACTTACCTTTGCATATCAAGAGGTACTAAGAGGAATTAAGCGGCCGTCGATTTATCTCGGACGAAGCACTGAAAGAAGTGCTGCATACCTGGCTAGCAGCTCAAACGAAAATCTTCTTCTATGAGGGCATCAGGAAGCTTGAACTAAGATGGGCCACGTTCGTTGAAAAGCAACTAGATTATGTCGAAAAATAATGTACATATAAGTTTCCTATCTGATCACAATAAACTTTTATAGCTACATTGCACATATAATGACCCTTATAGAAGGTGAAATAGATGGCGCAAGAGGTCTGGGCCGTCGAAGAAGATCTTCATTGAAGAGCTTATGGTATGGAGCCAGGGAAAGAATACATTTCAAAGTGCGCTGGTGATTGCCAACGTTCCATAGGACACTAACAAACACTAAATAAACTATAGTGAAGATTTTTCCGCTACATGATTATATTATTGATATAAATATTAATATATAAGCAAATACGATACATATAAAGTGTTACAGGATCTATAGTTTAATTAAAAATTATTTACACGAATCGTAGAAAATATCTAAAAACCCCGTTTTATGTTTTTTAGTCTTCTAATCGTACATTTCCGAACTTGTTGAAATCTAAGACGATTTGCAACTTTTAAGGAAGTTGTAGATAATACGCGTAGCCTGTACGAGCCCGAAACCTGTTTCTCTTGGGGCCAACATCGCGTAAATTTTATCTCTGTATCCAGATAATGACCGCTCCCGTATTCGTAATTTCGATATTGAAATTAGATAATGACTAAGAGCGGAAACTGCTTGAAACGAAAAAACAAACAGCGTGAATAAATAATCGTTATTATGACTAGGTTTATAATATGCAGTTAAGGCCCGAGCAATAAATTTGTCCAGCGGAAGCTGAGCGCCACTTCCTCCAGACAAAGATACGATCTCGTCATGCCTGTAGCTGCGTCCCACCGGTCACCATTTGGGTAGTCAATATTTTGAAATACCTGCACTTTAATTTTTAAATCCCATTTCTCAAGCTTTAAAGTTTCAATTATTTCAATCTACTTTGTTGCTTGAAGAACCAACAAAATTGAATATTCTCTAAAATTACAAATTTAGTTTTAATATAATAAAACAAGTAGTTTGTAATTTTTTAATTACATACGATAAACTTTACTATTTTTATTTCACATGTCGAAGGAAATTTTGATTAAACTTTTTTTCTAAAATTCATAACTGTAGGGTATCCGCAAAACTTAAAAACATTATACAACTATTCTTTGAACTTGACTTGTGAGGTTATGTTAAAACAAATAAAGTACATACACAAAACTCACACATTAATCGTTTAATGACTCATGCGCGATTCAATGACAAAGTCTTTATTATCAGTGAGTGTTGCTACTACAAATTCTAACTTACAACTAAGGTGAAAGTAAGGTTATACTTCTATATTTATACCGTAGGCATTGACACGTCCACCTGTTTCACCTTAGTTTTAAGTTAGAGTTTGTAATAGCAACATTCACTGAGGATGATGACTTTCTCATTGAAACGCGTATGAGTCCATAAATGATTAATTTGTGAGTTTTATGTGTTTTATCTGGTTTAAAAAACAGTATCCAGTGATATAATAACCATTCACAACGGTAAAAGTTAACAAAATCTACTCTAAATCTCACTACACATTAGTTTATTAAAACAAACACTAGTTTCTAAGACGATGTCGCCTTCATCAGCGCTTGGCTACTACTAACAAGTTTCATCAATCCACATCAATTAAATTAATTATAGGCTCCGTATAAAACAAACAAGATATTACATATAAAACTAACAATAAAGACGTCCTAACCTACAGGACACAAAACTCATTCAGGAGAGTCGTCTTTTTTGCATTATTATTTCTCGTATCATCAATATACTAACGCTTAACAAGGCTAAAACAGTTTTAAAAATATTTTATATAAATAGGCGCTATAAACTATTCCCTTATAAAATATGTTTATTACGAAATTATAACTAAAAACAGAATGTCAGGTTAAAGATTATTAAATAATTATTAAAATTTACACATCCTCTAAGAGATTTTAACTAGCGGCAGCAACCAATTTAACACTTAATATATCTGAAACAGAAAGCGCAATTAATAATTTAACTTAAACAAGAACAAAAAACGACAAAATAACATTAGTTATACTGAGTTTCACCAGAATATAAACAAGAAACACAAAACTATTATTTAAGTAACAGCATTTTCAAAGAATTTTGTACTTTGACATTTATTTTTCTAAAAACCGATCGAGTTCCCCATTAGTTCCGATTATTGGACTTCAATAATAGATGAAAAAAATATTATTTGTAAATGTGTGATAAATTAATGTCTAGTTCTTATAAAAATTGCGTAGATGTTAAAATATGTCTTTTCAGCTTATCTGAAATGAAAGGTCTAGTTTTGATGAAATATTCGTCACATTACAAAATAATCCCTAAATTGTGTTTTCTAACTTTATTTCTCAGTTGAATACCAGTCTATAGAGTAAACCACAAAACCTAATTACAAGTTGTAAGTAAGCATTTTCCTATAACCTGCCACACTGAAGCTTTAGTGCGGACCACGTAACCGTGCATATGGCCTTGAGAGATCACAGTAGACGAGACGGGAGGTAGAGAATCAGTATAAATACTTTCCTACCGACATGATAAGGACTGTTAAAACACTGACTTGCATGCAACGTTCGATATTAGATAAATTCAATGGTAGATTAGCTTCGGTATAAAATAACAAACAACTTTGAAATATGTCTAGAGTTATGGGATGCAGAAGCTGTTGATGTATAGAAATTCTGAATATGTATGTTTTAAGAAGAATATGTATGTTACGTGGTTCACACTATACTTAGGCCTAAGTGTTGGCAGATTAGTAATAATAATTGTTTTATTAGAACAAGGTGTTCTTTGCTATTTAGAAAAAGATTGAATTGTGTCATTCGGCCCGTCTAGCTCTTGAGCAAAAACTATAAAAATATAGCAACTATTGGCCCAAAGATTTCCGAAGCCGACTCCTAACACTTGTTTCTATCTTAAATTAGAGCTAACTTCGAGGCTATGGAAAAATATTTTTAAATATAGTTTAAAAATATTCTGAAATTCCTTATATTTTGCTATAGGGAAACGTATTACTGTATGTCATAAGAGCCTTTTCTATCATTCATAAGTTGTAAGTCTTTCTCTATTTTACATAATCAGCGATTTAAAATTTATATCTAAGTCAATCATTATTATTTTATAATAGTTAGTAGTAAATGTATCAATTTAATATAGTAGCTTGTTATGATTTATAGATAGATTAATTTTGTAGATCGTATTTATGAACATTTAAAAGTAACATTTTAAAGTGGATAAATTAAATTGTAAAATTTTAATATGTAGATTTAAAATTAAAAAAGGGTTATTTTGGTTCCGTATTGCAAGGGCTTGTGCTTTTCTATCGGACCTAAACATATACAAACACATCTAGGAAAATTTGAATTATTAAATGCCTTTATAACCTAATTAACTTATATGCTCGACATGCATAATTTTATTAATACGTCTGTAAGAGTACTATTAAGGTTTTTTAAATCTTTTATAAGCTTTTAGCAATGTGCTTCAGAATCTTTTTCCTTTTATTAAATGTTTTTCAGAATCTGTTTCGATTACAAATTTAATGGATTTAAATATATTACAAATTAATGTTTAACCTTAAGTGTAGCTCATAAGAATTTAGTCTTGAATGTTCGAAATGTATTTTATACACTTATTAAATAATATTTGTATATATACACTCACAAATCTTGATATTGAGAAAAATGCGTTTGATATATGAGCCAATAACATTTATTTTCAAAATAACGGCGACGACTCGATAGCTAACTTCATCAGGTCAATCATGTCTTGAATAAATAACAAACTAATTGAGTTATTTTGAAAATAAATGTTATTGGCCCATATATTGACCGTCTTTTATTAATATTAAATTTAATAATGCATTTGTAGCCTATTACCTTTCAACGTACGTGTATTTATTTACACAATATTAAATTTTATTGTTTCAGTGTTTCCTTAAGTGTATTTTCACAATAAATTTTAAATTTTATTTGGCTTAATTTTGAGGTTTTAATTTTAATATCTTCAAATAAAGAAATTGTTTCCAAAAATTAAGACCCGATGATTTATTCTCGTATAGGTCCTCAACAGCTACATTTTCATACACGTTTTTGTATACGTGCTTAAACAAGTTCTCTACCTAAAAGGCATTCCCTAAAAAGGCAAGTATTGGAAACAGCAGGCCTTTAGTTTACTGTTGGGAGGTTACAGGGTCTAAAGTAACAGATGTTATTTACAGTCACGGTTGTGAAAACAGGTGTGCGAAGGAAAGCCAATACTAAGCCGAAGAACCAATGAAGAGGCACGTCACGTTAACAACTATTATTCGTACTTCCTGTCGATTTAGGTTCTCAAAAGCATCTTCTGTAAATGAATCATGCTTAATATTTCTTTATAGTTCTAAATGAGAATTTATTTTCAGCCAGATTTAATTATCTGCTTGAATTAATCTGAGTGACTGATAATTGTAAATGATTCGGTGGTACAATTGGCCTTTGATTCTTTTTCGTTTCTACTTTTGTTACACTGTAAATAAGAAAGTAATTATTAAACAAATTCTTAATATCAAACAATAAATATAAACCCTGAATAGACTGGTTGTTTCTTTATAATAATAATAATAATTAGTATTATTATTACTATGATTATTATTATTATTATTATATTCCTTCTATTAGTTCACACCTTCCTTATATATATCTTGTTCAAAATATCAGCCATTATTAAAATTCTTTTTATTCATCCAGTAAACTTGTAATTTTCTGTTAATAAAGTTTTTCTCAAATATTAATTCATTAACTAAATTTAATGAATAATTTTAGTTTTATAAGGGAGAAAAGCTTTTCACAAAAAGGAGCAGCTATTTTGTCCGATTTGGGTTAAAATCAGTGATAACATATGATTTTATGTAGTAGAGCAACTGTTTCAACGCATAGGTAATGTTACTTTAACTATATTAATTGTAATTATTTATTAAAAATGTAATTTAAATAAAATTCATCTTTATTGACCTAAGTTGGAATTAACTTTATTATATTACTTGTTTTTTAAATTATTTTCTATTAATTTACGTCTAATAGCTTAGCCGACCATTGATTCACTCTATAGTTGACCATATATCAATATGAATTTTAAATAAATTACCCGGAAGTTGGTTGATCTGGACTGTGGTTAACAAAGAAGAATTTTATCTTAGTTACCTTAAAGCACTATTTATGATATTGAGTGGTAACCATGGCAACAGTTTATGGTTGTACGATGGAGGTTTCGACGACAACCTGATGGGGGAAAAAAATTTCATGTACATCTTTGAGAAATATGTTTATAATTATTGAAAGGTTGGCGCACAGCCTAGGCTGTGTGTCTCAGTTTAACCTCACAACTTTAAATTTAATTATTTAATAAGTATTTGAAAAAACTGTACATCAATTGTCATCCACTATAGGTTAAACAAATGTATTTGAACTTAATTGGATGGATACTATCGTATTGAAAATTTGTACAAGATATATATCAGGAAAGTGTGAACTTATAGAAGGAACTTAATAAATTTTCAACTCGAAGAGGATTCCATTTAGAAGTCAAAAAGTATAGCAATGTTTTAAAATTAATTAAAAGTGTTATTCAACATTTTTAATTCCTTTTATTAGTTTCCACTCTCCATGTAATCTTTTCAAATTTTCATTTTGTAGTAAAATATTTTGTATTATATCCACCAAAGTTGTAATATATTTTCTTACACTAATACCGTATGAAACTTGATGTTTATACAGTTTCTTCAAATATTAATCCAATAAATAAATTTAAAATTAAATAATTCTAGTTTTAACTGGGAGAAAATCTTTTCACAAAAGGGGTAAAAGTATACAATATAGTCATTTCGCTCCATTTGGCTTGAAATAAGTGATAACACATGATTTCATAAATCAGCTGATACACGTTATAGATTATGTGGTAGAGCAGCTGTTTTAAGGCATAGGTTATGTTACCCTATTTATATTATTAACTTGTAATAATTTAATAAAAAGTAACTAAAATAAAAAATTTCTTTGTTGAGCTAAGTAGGAGTTGACTTTAAACATTTTTGTCTATATTGTTTGTCTACAATTTGTCGAAAGAAATTAAATAAACTATAAACGTATGATCAAGAAAAGGAATATTATTAGATAACATTATTATAACGTATATAACTTGAGAAAGGAACTTGATTCGGTAGAATGACAGCATAACAGTAAATCCAGTAGGGACCAGATCTCGTCACCTTAACATCTTCTGCCGCTCTGGTTCTAGGGCCCCGTTGGTCCAGGACCAGAATCCGGCCAATCCTAACCGGGGGTAGGTGAACATGACAGTTGTGTGATGCCAAAATGCAGTGAATGTAGGGCGGGCCCATAGATTACAATACAATGCGTAGAGGACGGGAGGGTCATTGACTGGCATTGTCATGCAGATGAGTAGTGGGCGGACCGCTGCTGCCTACTTCTTCCTTACCTCGTTCCGTTCCATTCCTTTCCTTCATTCCTTCTATAAGGTATTTAGTTTTTACTTTGCAACAATTACACTTTATAACACACGCCGCCAAGCTGACATCGAAGACATAACAAGCAATTTTATGTTACGGGTGATAGCTTGCTGATACTTCGTGACTTAGATGTTTATCGTTTACAAATATTACTCGAAAATACATTCTAATCAAGAACAGAGGGATTTTTAATGTCGCAAAGCATGAATACGAGCAGTTTTTGTGTTGTACATCCTGTGTGTGTTTTTTTAAAAATATATATAGTCAAACCTCTAATATCCGGCACCCTCGCAATTGGCATTATGCCGGTTATCGTAAATTTCCGGGCAATAGAACCTAACCTATATACAGTACTTAGTGTGTATAGCGTTATGCTACCTACCAAGGAAAACTGAATCTACTGTTGAAATCTTACTTTTCACATTTGTTTCTATCCAATTACTGTATTTCCGTAAGTATTAATAAGAGCACACGCTTACGCACACAAGATTTATAAGACAAAATATGAAGTAAATAGAAATTTACAGCTAAAAAGCTTTTACGTTCACACAACGTTAAAATCAAATAAACACCAGTAAACTTAACTATAGAAAGACTAATGATTTTATAAATTATCACAGATGTCTGACTGCCTGATACGCGAAACCTTTTTTCAACAAATATTGAATGAAACATATGGAGCTGAAAATTTCCAGAGCAGAGTAGCATTTCCCACCTTCAACAAAACTTAACAGCTTTGTAAAAGCTGCTGCAGCATTATTCTATGGTACGTTTACTTTTTCTTGAACTATTTCTCGGTTAGGTTGGTTAATTGACATCTGTTTTGTACTGAATTTCCGACGAGTCACATCTTGCAACAACAAAAAAAGGTACTGTACTGATTTGTTTTGAAAATGTGTCGGTTAACAGAACGTTCCGGATGGTAGAATGTCGTAAAAAAACTTTTAACTGTACTTCCTGTTTTTATTTATATCACTTGGAAAAACCCACTACTTCCTGATATTTTTCAGCAGACGCTTTTCGCAGTAGGTCAGTGCATTGTTCGATGCTGTGAGTCACACATAAAAACTGAAATATATTGTATTTAAAATATTGGAAAACCCCAATGCTACAACAATAATATGAATAACTAATATTACAAGATACCTAAGATTAAACCATTATGAACATTTCGATGGCCATATCATCATCATCATCTGACGTAAATTATTGTATTCTAGATTGTGATTTTGTTATATGGCCCTCTGAGGATGACGACATTGTCATCAAAATATACATAAGGTTTAATCTTACGTTACTTGTAACATTATATATTTTTGTAGTATTGGGGGTTTTGCCAATATTTTTATTGTAGTATATTGTAGACTACCAGTGTGCTCCTGATATTGTATATGCAATATACTTATTGACATCATTTGGAAAAAAACCACTACCTATTGATATAATGCGAAACGCTGCTGAAAATATCAGTAGTAGTATACCATTAAGTATGCAAATTCATAGTTTTCATTAAACGTCATGTATTTTTAAAACTTACTCGCCTAGTAAGTATTTTTAATTATTAAACATACTACATTAATATCAAGGTATGTTAAAACACACTACCAAAATATCCGGTAAGGTTAGATTTAATTATAAAGAAGTATTATGAAAAAATTAAGTGAATTCTTACTTAAGTCAACAAAGAAAAATTGTATTATAGTTACTTTTCATTAAACAAGTAATATAAAAAGATTAACTCAATTCCCATTCAAGTCAAGAAAGATAAATTTTATTTTAGATTTTTTTATTTTATAATTACAATATAAATATGCCAGAATAACAATATGAAGTAGCAAAATAGAAATCAAATCTCCTTACAATTTTCAATTTTCCATTCTGTGTATGGTGTTGGACTATTATTTTTTTTACTATCTATACGCTTTCTCTTTTTTTGTCACTTCCATTGTGTTGTAGTTTCTTTTCGCTTTCCTTTCGAATTGTCCGTTTGTGAAGCATGGTTCGATACCGTTAATTCAGTTTGTTTATTTTATTCTTTTCATTAATTGTTATTCCTTGAGCATTATTTATGTTATTGTGACATATGGCAACAATTCAATGTTGTACAATGGAGGTTTCAAAGACAACCAGATGAGAGCAAAATAAAAATGTATATACCTCTTTGAGAAATAGACTTCTAGCTATGGGAAAGTTGTCTCAGTGCCAAAAGTACTAGACTTTGAACATGAAAATAAACAGTTCGAATCCTACCTAAACCCCCCCAAATTTTTATAATTCAATTATTGAATAAATATTTGAAAAAACTGTATTAAAATAAATTGGTATCCACTACAAGTTAAAAACAATGTACTTGAACGTGATTGGGTGAATCAAAATGTATTTTAATAACATTGAAAATTTGTACACCTTATATGTAAGGAGAGCGTGAGCTAATAGAAGGAATTTAATAGTTACAATTAATATAAATGAAATAGCATACCCTATGCGATAAAACAGCTGTTCTACCACATAACTTATAGCCTATCAAAAAATCAGCTGTTCAATGAAATCAGTTATTTCTAGCTAAAATGGACGAAATAATTATATTACATATCTTACACCTTTTGTGAAATGTTTTTCTGCAATATAAAACTAAAATTAAATCAATAAATTTAATTAATAAATTAATATTTGAAGAAAATCTGTAATAACACCGCATGTCATCCACATCAAATTTTAACAAACTTGAGTGGATGAATAAAAAAAGTATTTTATTAACGAATGAAAATTTGTTCAAGATATATATGAGAGTGGAAACTAATAGAAGGAATGGTAATTGTTTAGATCAGCGACTACCGCTCCGATCAGCAAAATGTTTTCCCTTATAAGTTTTTTTTTACTGCAAACACATTTTCAAAAATAATAATAATCAAACCTAACCTGACCTGATCTGGTTTTCATAGGTTAATATGTGTTTGACGTTAAAAACAACTTCAGATTCGATTTTTTTTTTTTTTAATCAAGGTTACTAATATAGGCCTACAGTAAGCAGTTGATGAAGTCAACCAGTTGCACGACTACTGACAACTCACAGCACAATACAGTAGGGGCTATGCAGTAGGTCTTTCCCAATTAGGCATAACAAAGGTATAATATTTTGTACAACCAAATCTAGCCCAACAGGATACTGTTGAGTTGTTCAATGAGTATACATTGTATTTAATGTGAATGTGGCTTTAAAATAGTTTTTTTGTTTTTTTAAAGAAACATTCCTTTACATGGTGTGTGCATTTAGGTTATGTTCCTATTTTGAAGCACTGGAGAAAGTTTGTGACATTCAAAGTAGCTCCAGCCTTTATTGTAATGCATTTTTTAATAATATATCTAAGAACGAAAAAAGATCCTATTTATAATACGAAAAATAAGAGCTGAGGTGGGAGAATAACTGTTAACTTTATGAATTAGATTTTACCATCATATTTTCATATAGCATATTGGGAAACATTTCAAACACATCTGTGAAAGACTTCACTAAATATCGTTAATGGCATGACAATTACCATATAGTTAGATATCAAAGCATGGCAAATAAAGGAAAGGAAACAGCACCAGTGGCTTTATCTAGATCTATACTTCGGGTTGAATTTCCACCCTTTTTTATCCTTGTTTAGTCCCTTTGACAGATCTTGTTTCTACAAGCCCGACCTGATAAAGTATTCTAACATTGAAAGGGTCTTCTTTTGTCTGAAATACTATGGAATTTCTTAAGTGACTGTACTTTAAATGTGCTATTAAACTTACAAAAAACAACTGAAAACACCAATTTGATACGCCTTCGATTGGTATTTTCTCCTTTCCTTATTAGCGTAGCCAGAAAAAAGATTCAGGGGGGTTTATATAATTGTACCTTATAAACACAAAAATGCTTTCTATAACTAAAAAGAAGAGAAATAAATCCAATTGATTTTAAAAAATTAATAATTTATCGTAATTTTAATTAATAAATAATTACTTTTCAATTAAAAGCTAACCCCTAACATGATGAATAATTGATTGTCCAGTAGGCCTACTTTTAGTTTAGTTTAAATTTCTTGTACTCATATTTACTTCAGAAATTTTGGTTTTATATATCCTGACATCCACCCCTTGACTACACTCTTGCTTATCTTTATATATAGAATCGGAAATTAAACGTTGTAACTATTTTAAAAAGACCTAATAAAATAACGGCTAATTTTGACTAAGGCTATAATAAAAAAAAAGTTATTAACAGAATATCTTAAATGTTCACGTTCCTATATTCAATTCATTACTTACTTATCTTACAAATGACTTATATGTCATTTGTTTTACTTTTTAAGTATATATTTTTTTCCTTTAAGAGTTGCGGTTAGCTTGGTCAATGAAACAGCAATTTTGAAACGTGTCAGCAAGTAACTTAATAGTTTTAACTCAGTTATTCAAACAATTACTCAGGATTTATCTTTAAGAAAAATAAGTTACTATAAGCTCTTAGATGCTGCCGTGGATGAATACTGAAAGTGATCTCCAAAACAAAACATCGAAGCACTGGTCTACCTGATCTACTAGGTTATACACTGAAGGCTCAGTTTACTTCCCAGGAAACAAATCAGGTGCTGATTTCCACAATGAGAAAAGCTATTTTATTCCCTCTAATTCTTTGTTTAGTATGCACTCAGAGCTTGTGGCCCTGCAAGCTGCTGTAGTTATTGCATGTTGGCAGACAATAAGGAATACTGTATATAACTGACTCCAGAGCAGCTGTTGAGGCCCTTCAAAGACAATCACCCAGTGAATATCCCATCTTAGAAACATTGCATTATCTAGACCTGCAGAAAAAACATCATTACCATACAGTGGGTGCCCTCACCTGTAGTATGTTTGTTAATGAAATGGCAGACATTATGGCTAAGAAGAGAATGATACCTGTTTTGCCACTACAGGCATCCTTGTCTAAATTTTAAAAAATGCAGAGGAAATATATAAAAATATTTGGATTGAACACTGGAACAATGAGAGAACAGAGAGGCATCTTTTTGCTTTATACCAGATCCCGGTGGTAAGTTCTTGGTATTGGGCTATCTCTCGTGCAGTAGCAACATATTCATCTCACGCCAAAATAGGTCATATCGTTATGGAGCAATACCTTTACAGGTTGAACCTTCCTGGCCCTCCAATATGTAAGGCTTGCCAGGAGGTAGAGGAGACTTTACGGCATATCAACCTGGATTGCATAAGTATGGGCAACAAGCACAGAGACAGGTTGAGGGGTATTGGGGGAATCAGCATGGCAAAGATTCCTAATGATGAATCTTTGTGAGTGCTTTCGGCGGCGGCTTACCATGGTATCGGCATCCCTTGAGGCTGGAAATCTGTAGAAATAAGACAAACAAAACACTCTTTTAGATGATACATATCTATCACTCAACTTAAATGCACAGATTGAAGGTAAAGTGGGTAAAAAGATCCACTTAAGAGGTCAAATAAATATGATAGGTTACTCAATGAAGTCACAATAATATCAGTATAATACAGATTTTGAAACCCTTTATAATAGTAATAACACCGAGTGCTTGATACCAAATGAGAGAAAATAAATGTTTTTGTAATGGATGGTATATAGCTACCTGCTATCCTTCCAGCCAGCACCAAGTGCTAGGGTCATAAAAAGTCCTTCATCTGTTCTGCCTGACTGTATCAGGATGATGACATAGGTTTTTCCTCATGATGGACTTAGCATGGTATCTAGTTTGTACATACATTGGATTCCGCATTGTTGCTTGGCGGATCTATATTTTAGTATCTGATTTGAAATATGATGAACTGAATTTAGTGAAAAAGCTATCCTGAGTTATAACTTAAATGTTTCCACATAAATTCTAAACTTCTGTGAATATTGATGTCTATAATGATAATCTAAATTAATAATATAACAACTTGCTAAACTTATATAAAAGAAAATTAATAAAATATTAATGAGTCAAAATGTTATCAACTATACAATCAGTTATTTTTATAAATTTACTTATATTTTATGTTAAGAGTCATTATGCTAGTTTGTATTCTAGAACTCTCACTGCAATTAGTGCCATCAAAGTCAACGACAGTGTGTGCTGAAAGAACACTTAGCATACTACTTCTCCCAAAGCTATGGGAAAGGATCATGTTTAACCCTGATGGGCCTCCTCTGTATCTCCCAGACTTACAGCCAAACCTTTTGGCCTCTTCCCACTCCCCTGTATATTCCAGAATACCCAGATTTTAGGTATTCTTCTATTGACTAGTTCATTGTCTGATCACTGTAAAGTTGGATGTCCCATGTGTTTTATGTATAAGCTACAACCGTTTTCATAAAAGCTACTATGTCTGTGAAACTTAGGGTGGGTTATAAAGTAATTTTATGTACGCCTCTGGGACATAGAGGTGGTGTTAGGCAGTACATTTTACAATTTCTCGATTTAAACAGGCAAGTATAATCTCTCATAAATGTAATTTGATGTGTATAATATAATTATCGTTTGTATATAATTAATTTATCTATTTTTAGATTTGTAAAATTTAATTTTTTGAAGAAGTTTTCTACATAAGTTAACAATGAACAAATATTAGAGATGTTTGAATTGTTAGACACCACTTTAGATGCATGGGATGAATTGGAACCAGATGTTGAAGTAGAAGGTGACCCAAATAATGAGCCTGAGCAAGAATTAGATTTTGATTCAAATGACTTGGAGGAAGATCCAGATTATGAGTGACCTGCTGATACTGTGGATGACAATGATCTAACACTGGATGGAATTATTCTAGAAGTTTAATGCCAGAAATGAAGAGATTTTTAATATATGAAATTCTAAAATATATGCTAAACAATGCATGCAACGTTTAATTTGTAGTACATCTACACAACAACTAAAAAAAAGGCCAAGTCAAGGAGAAAAACCATTCAACTGTTTATTTTTCTTGGTAAAGTTGTGCAAACAGCTGATGTAAAATGGATGAAGAATTGTCTGGCATTTGGAAAGTTTCTAAAGGATCTGAAACAATACATTGAAAGGTGTTTTTTTGGCAAATAAAAATTTATAACGGGGTACTACTGCTAAAACTACTCTTGCGACTGCTGCTTCACCTTCTGCGAGTGATCAAAAGAGCAAAAATAATATTGCAGCTGTTGTAACTACAAATAAGAAAAATGTTGAAAATGAGTTGTGACTATTGCAATACTAGTATATATGGCGAGTATCAAACAAACATTATGTTTTGATTGTTGTAAATAATTATTGTAAATATTTATCATACTTTAGGTGCCTCTCTATTAATTATGTTTTTGTAAATTACCTTTTAATTTTTGTATTACACTTTGAGGAGCTACATAGGTTTGTAACATCGTTTTGATATAATGACAAACCAAAACATTTGTTATTAGTGTTCTAAAGCGTCATTCATTAATTATTTTTACGTACATCTCTGGGACATATAAATGGGCTAATATGTTTAAACACAGTTGGTGGGGTGTTAAGGTTAATAGTGGATAAAAAAAAGAAAGTCAACGTCCTTAGGTACTGACCAAATTTTTTAATGTTTATGTATTTTAACCATTTTATAAAAAACTGCATTAACTTCTATAAGAGCGGTGCTCTTTAAAATTGCTCATGCTTCCATTACCAACTTATTCTGACCTGCTAATTTATTTACATCAAAACCAAAACAAGCAAAACAAAATCAAAACAAGCATCAACTTGTCACAAGAACAGCACTAAATGTTAAGAAATCCTTTCTGATTCTACATGACTTATTGATGAGCCACTCACAAAGATAAAATTGTTCTACTTAGCTTACATCAGGGTTTTGTTTACTAACATGGTGTAAAGTTTTGTTTTTTCATACTAGGACACATTTCAAAATGGAATTCACTGGTAAAATATCTTTAACATTCACTTTGGATACCAGTGATTTTATACAAGGTCATTCCTCATTTGTTTTTCAGTTTTTTATGTTACCTATTAAGTTAGTAACCCAGTATCGCAGAACTAGTCTAAAATTTCCATTATACTTATTGGCTCTTTCAGTTTTAGTTTTCCAACATTATAATAATTCCCCTTAGAGGAAATTGTTGTCTCCACAAAATCATATAGTTTTTATAAATTGAATATCCCTGTTTTAGCCATCTAATACATCATATTGATTTATTGTACCATCAGATCATTTATTTTGCAAAGAATTAAAATTTTCAACTATTAGATTTGTATTCAAATATGTAATTTTCACACTTACATAAAAGCTTTTACTATTTTTTTAAAAAAATAGCAACAGATTTAATAAGCAAGGTAAACTGCAATTTGCTACTTTTCTTTATCTACTGTTTCTGAATAAGAAAAAAACTGTTTTTCTTCTTTAATCCTGTCTGTGTGGTCAAATTTATATCTCGACTTTATATCTCGGTTCCAAATATTTTCAACAAATAAAATATCTAATATTCTAACAACAATTTACAATGACAATATTTTTAGAATATTACCTAACTTCATCGTGTTATTGAGAAACATATGGGACTGATACAAGCACTTTCACTAGGAACAACAAAGGTATCATGCTACTGATAGAGGCCACTTTCTGCATTGTTGGTAGTATTTATTTTTTGTTTCTTAAAACCAACAAAAAAGTATAAGCTGTTGAGTGGAGGCCTGCTTTTTATAATGAATAACAAACCTGAAACCTTTTCACTAGAAAAAAGTGTAAACTTACCTTAGTCAGCTGGACAATAGGCTTAAGCATAAAGGGGACCATTTAACCCCAACAAATTCAGTCATTTCTGATATAATCTCTTCGATATTTTAACTAAATCTACTTCTATTCCATTATAAGTAAAATTTCACATGATCTCTAAAGATCTTATCTAGATTATGTAACACATCCAATCTGACCAGTTTGGTGGCATTTCAAAAACATTTTTAAAAATTAAAATATTTGCAATTAAAACATTAAAATTCATGAATTTTATAGTCCATTAGTTTTTCAAAGTTTTAGTTATAGACCATAAGTTTTAACAAATTTACTAAATTCAAAGTTCAGATAGTCATAAAATATTGTTTAAGTGATTAATTAAAATTCAATTCTAAATTGTCATGATCCCTATGTGACAAGACTATAAGGAACTAAGTTGCTTGTTGTAATTATTTTGATTTCACTGATTAAATTTTAAGTAATTATTTAAAGAACAAATGAAAGTAAGTACTGTATTAACTTACTTACTGACGGATTTTGAAACCAATGTTTCATTGACTTTTCTAGTTTCTCTTCATTTCAAGTTTCTCCAATTTAAAGTAAAAGACGAATATTAGATGTTTGCAGTTAAAATGAACAATTGAGTGCGTTAATATATTATAAATTAAAAAGTATCAATATTGCACCTTCTTCATCCAAAATATATGATGTGCCCCTTATTGATGCTGCTCCATTCCTGCAGTCCGCTGAGTTAACTTCTTCTTTCTGGTAAGGGTTTGACGAGGTAACTGACTTATTTACTCTTGACAGACCTCGATTAATATTCATTCTGGCTACTATGATTATAATTTTAATATTATTAAGTTAACCTATGGATTGTATATTTAATGGTATTTTTGAAAAGATAATTCTTTAAAATATTGATTCTAAAAATCTATCATGAAGGAAAAGAATGTTGCCTTTGAGTGTCAGGGGATTAAAGACAAGTGTAATGAGTTCTAAATTATTGAGAAACATAACTTTACATCGAGTCTGATTTACAATGAAACTGTCACTATTCTAAAATAGTATATTTGTTGACATTTATGAAAGCAAATCCATCAGCTAAAACTGTGTCTAACTGACGGCATATGTCAATACCTATCAATTTATTAGCTATCTATTACAAGTCAACTTCAGATTTTGAACACAAGCAATTACTAATAAAGAAATGTATTAAACAAATTTATGTTGTCAGAGATATTTTGAACTATTATTTATAAAGTAAAACTCAAGAGTGTGCAATAAATAAAATTTTAGCTGATATGACTGAGATGATAATAGAAAATGCTTTTAGAAGATTTATATTATCTTTTCTCATCCTAGTTTTAGGAATCTTAAAGCTTTAAGCTAAGATGGTAGGAAAAGCATATGGTGGAATAAATATATAGGAACTTGAAAGATACGTAGGCATTTTGATTGACAGAGACAAAAATCACTGGTATATGTATTATATATCAACATACGTTGAAGGATAAGAGCTTTGTTATTGCAGTTTGGCAAAAGGTAAGCGGCTTAAACTGATGATGCTACAATGTTTTTTTTTACCGTAGAAGATAATTCATCACTTTATGATGAAATATATGGAATGCATATATTTAAAAAGAGATATGAAATAAAAACCCCTACACAGAACTAAAACACTCCAGAACAAACATGACAGGGCAGGAATATACAAGATCAAATGTAACAACTGGCCCATTTTTTTGCATAGGTCAAACAGGAAGAAACTTTACCTCATGATACGAGAAACAAAAAAAAGATATAAAAAACATGCAACCCAAAATCAAATTTCACCATTTGATACAGACTACAGAACACACTAGACACATATACCAAAATGGACAATAATTTAAAAGTTCTTTGTTACAACAAAAGCAAAACTAACTTAAGAAGAGAGAAAACTATGAGATATCCAAACACCACAAAAACCACCCACACACATTATGAATGAAAAACATACTCACAATCAAATACTATATTTGAACACATAATTAACAACTACTCTATGGAGATGACATATCACAGAACACCAAAACACATCAGACTGACAATAATACAACATACCTGTGCAACAGCCGTGTATTAACTTAATGCAATATCCGATCACACATATTCCGATCACATGACTTCTAACTTTCAAAAATTGGAACCGAAAAGCACAACTGCAGCAATCCTAGTGGCAGAATCATGAGGCTGAAGAAGTCATAAGACAAAAACGTTACCTTCAAGTGTAGGTTAAAAATTTAACAACTTATATTAATAGAATGTCTGGTCACAAGTAATTTCAAATTGTAATAAGAAATTATCAAGACTTATAGTTTAACCACTTACAATAGTTACTCAGTAGGAGCTGTAACTCAGAATTTACATATAGTTTTCACAAAATATTATTTCACAAGGTTCAGAGTTTCCAATGACTTTCGACAAGCGGTAAACGTGATGTTTCTGCATTGTATTTGTAAATTATTATCAGAATCTATTTTAAACCTTAAACTTTTAAGCTTTCAAAACTGTGAATTTCATTAGTGTACATATTGTAAAATAAAATATTGCAAAATGTAAAATATTTGTAATAATAATTAATTATATTGTCCAATTGTCTACATTAGGTAAGATAATGCATTAAGTAGACATACCTTTGATGTATTTTAGGTGTGACAGTTTTTAAAGGAAACCCAACTTATTCCCAAATATTTTAATAAAAAAAATTGATCATTTGTTCCAGTTACTATTTTTAATGTTACTCTTGCTAAGCTGCAAGCTGTTTACTAGTCAATTACTAACCAGAAGAAAATTTACCACTCGACATAACAAATATGTACACCAACATACCGACACCCAAAACACTCAACATCCTAGAATCCCAATTAATACAGAACAATATACCTAAAACCCTCGTTACCGAAATCATAAACATCCTCCAAATCATATCTGAACAAAACTATTCCACCCACAACTCAAACTTCTATTCACAACCAGATGGCCTACCCATGGGAAGTCCTATCAGTAGTGTCCTAAGCGAAATTTTTCTACAACACATAGAAAACACCAAGATACTCACAAACAATACACACACACACACACAAAACTATTTACTGGCAAAGATGTGTCGATGATATCATAACACTATACAGAGACAACTCCCATCAATGCTAAAAACTCCTCACCTACACTAATAAAATACACCCACATAAAATACACTCACATAATAAAAAAGCCACACTCAAAAACACAGCTTCAACATTTACAGGAAACACATAACAACAGACACATTTATCCACACAACACCTCAAACCACCCTATCCAACACAAACTTGCTGCCTTCAGATCCATGCTCCATAGACTTAAAGAAGTCCCAATGACAACAGAAAACATGAACAAGGAACTAGACACAATTAAATATTTAGCATACACAAATGGATACACCACAATAATAGACAAACTATGTTACAAAATACAAAAAAACACTAAAATTAACACTACAGACAGGGAAAACAAATACATCACATTACCATTCAAAAACAAAACAACAAACATGATAGCCCGCAAATTTCAAAAAATTGGTTACAAAATAGCATACAAAGCCAATAACAAATAACAATACAAAATACAACACAACACCAACAACAAAGATAAACTACAAGCACCAGGCGTATACAAACGAAACTGCAACAAATGTAACAAATTCTACATTGGACAAACAGGTCGCAGCTTTAAACAAAGAGTCGAAGACCACAAACATAACACCAACTCAACATTTTACAATCACTTAAAAGAAACAGGACACAAATACACAGACATTTATCATAATTTAGAAATTCTACACATCAACAAAAAAGGACCACATCTCAACACACTAGAACAATATGAAATTTACAGACACACAAAAACACAAAATACAAACATATTAAATGAACAAACACAATACAAATCACACATACTCTTTGATACTAACGAAAACCTACTTTTAAAACCGTCACCGCTTGACCCAACATCTACAAGCAGAAGACACTGATGAAGATCGGCACATAGCGATCGAAAACATTCTGTCTCAGTAAGTTTTAACAAATTTACTAAATATAAAGTTCTGATAGTCATAAACTATTGTTTAAGTGATTAATAAGATTCACCAAACGTAATGGACTACAAAATTCAAAAAGAAAATTTGTTTTGAGTTGTGAAAACTATCTTGTTGAATCCAGTTATAATGGGTTATCCTATTTGTTTTGTTTTAAGAGTCCTTGATCCTATAACATTAGGTGTTTCCACTGTAATTGGGTTTATATTTACTTATGGTTGACTAATGTTTAGTTAAAGGTACTTGAGTACTTGTGTTTATTTTAAAAGCGATTATTTTGCTGCCCTTTATTAGATTTGAATTTACTTCCATTTTAAACGCCCTTGATTTTGCAATATAAATGGACAGTGCTAACAGTTTAACATACATGACTTTTGGATTATATTATTCGGATGATTCGAAAACCTAGGATCATTAGTTTAAAGAGGGCGAAGTAATCATACTCAACTCCTCCTCTGACATTGCCTACTCATAAACACTTATCTAATCAAATTAATCAAAAACTGTACAAATAAGTATAAAGAATACTGAAGAAGGAGCTACAAAATGCAAATAGTGTAACCATTACAACAGAAATCTGGACAGAAACAGTCTGCGGTAATTATTTGAAACGATATAACTCCTAAACCGTTTAGAATATCAACAATAGGTATTAAATTTTCAATACATGTTTCTTCAATGATTATTTATCTCTGTAATTATGTAAAAGGGTGAAAAAAATGTTAATACTTGTTTACAAGTACTAATTTTTTTTTTTTTAATTAATAAGTTTATACTTTTCTAGCTCGAACTTTTCTAGTCTGAATTACTACCACTTTTCTAGTTCAGAAATAACAATGTACACAATAATGACTATTTTAGAGACTGATACTGAAAATGAACTTAGAATGATTGTTGCTTGATAGAATAAATTTATTTTGGGATCAGTAAGTTAATAAATCACACTGCAATACTTTAAGATTGGCTACTAAAGGGGCTATGGAATTCTTTGTAGCAGCTGTATAGTGGAGGATTGAATCTAATCAATAGGTTTATCCAGAATCAAGCTATGTTGTGATAGAAAAGTGTTGTTGTGAGGTTTTGATTACCTAAAAGGATTTTAAAATTCTGAGTTAGTTGCCTGATTAATGAAATGAGATTTTAAATAGTGTTTGGGGTGGAAAGTCCACATTTGAAAGTAAATTGGAATGTATAAGCTAAATACAAGAGCTGGAGAAGGTTTCAAAACCTCATAGCATTAATGCTATGTTGTTTAACCATTGTTACCAATCTCTTGAAAAAACCCCTAAGTTTCTATAATTTACTTCAACACTATCACAGCACACCTTTTTCAAATGATATAACTTTATTGTCAATATGTTTAAAATTATAATCCCATTTCACAAAACGAATGGAGCTACTTAAAAAGCTAAAAACAGCCATACTACATTCCAATGTTGCACAATGCAAGGCTCTATAAAACAGTCAAATCTCTAATTACACTTATGGTATTAATGTGGCAAAAAAACACTACTTACTGATATTTTCAAAAGACATGTTTAGCACTAGGTCAGTACATTATTCAATGCTGTGACTCACAGAGAAGTACACAGAGAAGTCTTTTCGTGACTCACAGCATTGAATAATCCTCTGACCTAGTGTGAAACATATCTGCTGAAAATATCAGTAAGTAGTGTTTTTTGCCAAATTAATACCAAAAGTGTATATAAGAAATACATCAAGATGTACAACACAAAAACTTTTCCGATTGAAAACAGATTCTTCTTATACGAAATGAAAAAGGGAAGTCTATATTTCTATTACTTTTTAAATAATCTTCGTTTAATAAGGTCGTTTGTATAGTCATTTTTGTTGTTCTGATCCTGGGCAGATTCCCTGATACAGTCCTTGAGGTAATCAAAAATCCTCTACGACTGATTGAAGAGTGGTGTAATAAGGAGAACCTTAGGGTAAATCCAAAAAAGACTGCTCTTATTAACTTCACCAGTCAGCGAAAAGATCTGACGACCAGGATGCCTTGCTTGTTTGGTGAATACCTTGAGTTTGTGCGGGAGGTGAAATACCTGGGAGTTACTCTGGACAGGAAACTCACCTGGAACCCACATCTTGAGAGGACAGTTAACAGGGCCAAAAGGGCCCTGATGACAGTGAGAAGAATGGTGGGTGAGAAATGAGGAATGAAGCCATCAATGTAGCACTGGATATATCTGAGGGTGATAAGACCTATGATTACCTATGGAGCTCTGGTGTGGTGGACAAAGGCCAACCAGGCACAGACAAGAGCTCAACTGAGCTCTATCCAGAGATTGGCCTGTCTGTGCACACTGGGAGCGATGTCAACTACACCTAGTGCAGCAATGGAAGTAATGCTTAACCTCCCTCCCCTTGAGCTTGTCCTTAGGGGAGAGGCGAGGCTGGCGGCATGGAGATTGCGTAACTCGAATCACTGGGCTAAACTCCCAGATGTTTCGGGACATATGAGTATCGAGTGCGTGGTCAAAGAACCTGTCTTGGAAATGGGCAGTGACCACATTACTCAGACGTTTGCACCTGACCAGGCCCAACAAACTATGATGGAATGGTCAGGGTCAGTAACATCGGGAGCTCAGATCTGGTACACAGATGGCTCCAAGATGGACTTCGGCACTGGAGCGGGGGTGTATTGTAAAAACCCAAGGGTAAAACTAGTTTTTTCCTTGGGGAGCCATACCTCTGTCTTTCAGGCCGAAATATATGCTATAAATGCCTGTCTGGGAGAGATAGCGAGAAGGGGAATACACGGGACCCGGATTGTTACTTTCTCTGACAGTCAGGCAGCAATTAAGGCACTAAATGGACATGTGGTCACCACGGCCATAGTCAGGGAGTACCTAAATAACCTAGAAGCCCTGGCAAGGTACAATCAAATCAAGATAGGTCGGGTGCCAGGGCATAGGGGAATATTTGGAAATGAAGCCGCAGATGCGCTGGCCAGAGAGGGGTCTTTGACTTCCCTGATTGGACTGGAGCCGGGGGTAGGTATTTCCAAATCCATGGTCAAGATTGCAGTGCGAAGGTGGATGGCTGAAAGACACTGTGAGCACTGGGTCAGGGCTGAAGAAATGAGACACAGTAAGCTAACCCATAGGAAACCTTCCTTGGGGCTGCAGGAGAGTTTCGTCTATCTGTCTAGGCAGGAATTGAGGATAGCCACAGGTCTGCTCACGGGACACTGTGGACTAAGGAAACATCTGCATAAAATGGGTATCTACAAAGATGAACCAGTGTCCAGATTATGCGGGCAAGAACTGGAGACTGCCACACACATCATTTATAGATGTAAAGCACTTGCCGAGAGGCACTTCAACCTCTTTGGAGATAGTACAGCTCTGGAAGTGGATGCTGAATGTAAAACACTAGTCAGGAAACTCCTAAACCTTGTAAGAGGGAAGGGGCTCTTTGACTAGATCACTCAGGGAGGTAAGTACAATGTACAATATACCTAAAAAAAAAAAGAAATAGTAATTTTTCATCTTCTGATGTAAGTAACATTTATACTACAGTTCAACCAAAAATAAGGTAAAATGACATACATGGTAAACCTAAGGAGTAAGAGGTCTTTACTGTTTTTTTTAATGTGTGCCTAACCTATTATATAAATATATAAGTTTCTTTCCTGAATAAGTACCTTGAGAAAAAATAAAATTTTCAATTTTGTTCACTTTTATAGAACTATTAGGATGCAAAATCATTTAAGAAACGAGTTGTGAAAATTTAAGTTCGAAATCTCAAACGGTTTATATGACTTATACATTTTTAAAATGAGAAAAACAGCCTTACTACATTTGCAGGTTCCAGAGTGCAAGGCTTTTTTACAACAGTTATTTGTTTGCAAATATCCACCATACGAGCATTGTTCTTATACCAAATAAAAGAGGTAAGTTTATATTTATATTACATGACTGCAATTCTTAAATATATTTAAGGACTTTGAGTAATTGCCTAAAAAAAACGAGTAATTTTCGACTGTGTGCTACATAAAGCATTCTTGTATCTAATAGTTCAGCATAAAACCGCTTAACAGCAGCACCTGACAATATTTCGTAGCAATAATTTACTTATACAAAAATGCAAATAACTCAAGATTTAGACAATATTTTGAAAAACTATTGGCATCACGTCATTCTACGTTAAATGCTGCTACAATCTATGTAAATAACAGAAAATCCGATTATTAATTCAAAATTAGGAAAAATTGAAACCTACCGACACACATTTCGTAAGAGTCGGTTACTTGTTTTCTTGAGCCAATTACCCAAAGACTGGTCAAAATATTTTTAAACTAAACACAGCGGATGAAAATATAGACTTTCTTCTTTCGTTTCGTATAAGAATCATCTTGTTAGACTGAACAATTACAGAGATAGGATTTTTTTTTTACAAAAAAGGCTTGCATCCTGCAAACTTATAGGCCTATATAAAAAACAGACTGTATTTTTATCACTTTAAAGCATGTATAATCCCTAAACTGTTCAAGGTATAGAGCTCAAATTTTCACAAGTTGTTTATTTAATAATTTTATATTTTCAGATGTATACATAGCCTTATTTTCTTAAAATATAGGTATTTTAGAAATAAAATTTACGTTTTCTCATTTACACTTTCAGGCGCGTATCCAGAGATTTGCTTTGGGGGGGGGCGATCGATGCATTATATATATATATATATATATATATATATATATATATATATATATATATATATATAGGAGCCGAGTTATCTGCGCTCTTCACTCGCTCTTCTAATGTTGTTGGGTTCACCTCGTCAATGCTGGATGAGATTCTAGCGAAACGTCGGAACTGCGAATTTATGGACTGCAGAATGAATGGATGTACTCCAGATAGTAACTATTCATCATATTTTTCCATCCGTGAAGGAATACGTATCAGCATATATATATATATATATATATATATATATATATATATATATATATATATATAAAGTCTTTGAATAACTAATTAAAGTATCAAGTTGTGACAATTTAAGGGTTTAGGTGTTATACGCTATTAAAGTCATAAAAACAATCAGACTATATTTCCAAGTAGCACTATACAAGGCTTTTATAAACCAATAATTTCTCTTCAAATATTCAGTAGTTCAATAATAGTTCAGCGTAAATCCGCTAAGTAGCAGCACCTGACAATACTTCATAGCAATAATTTATTTACACCAAAATGCAAATAACTCAGGAACTAGATAAAACTCGTCCGTTTTAAAATATTTTCTATAGTTTTTGAGTAATTGACTTGAAAAAAAACGAATGATTTTTACTTTTTGCTGCATAAAGTACCGTCAGGTGCTGCTACCAATCGGATTTATGTGGAACCATTAGATATAAGATTGCATAATGGAGCACAAAGCTACTCAAAAACTATGAATCATTTAAAAACCAAAGTCAGTAAATAGAAATATAAACTTCCTTTTTCATTTATTATAAGAAAAACCTCGTTGTTAAGTCCTTAAAAGCATATAACTGTGAAGCGGGATGCCTTCAATTTTCCTTAAAACATGATAAGAGTGAATAATTACAATTTTCCAAAGTCTAATAAATTATTATATTCACACTTGTCTGTCAAATTACATACCAGAAATAGAATACACCTTAAGCCAGGGTTCAAAAGATTTCTTAGAGAGCCAAATAGTTTGCATCAAGTTTTCCTCAAGGCCTCAAGTTTCCCTCAGGGGCTCAAGTACAAGTGGCATTAAATAATTTACAAACAGTATAGATCATAACAGGTTTATTACATCACTAAAATAAATCAACTGATTTCCATATATGAAAGTAGGAAAATCTAGTTTACTTAACTCCAGGAATAACTGAATTCTTTATTCTTTGAAGCCGATGAGCAAAATCTTTCACTACTCTCTAATATGCATCTTGGTTACCAGGTTGGGAAGCAGGTGGAAATCACAAAATGTTTTTAATGTTCTCACTCATTAACCTAGATTTGTACTTGTGCTTTATGAACTTCAGCTTACTGAATGTAGATTAGCAAAACATATGTAGAAGCAAAAACATATATGTTCTGAGCATAATAATTTACTAACTGTCTGACAGCTGCAAACATTGTTCTCAGGGCCAGCAGACCACGTAGTGAGGATCCCTGCCTTAAAAATTTAGGATCAACAGTGTTAAAACTTAATTCTAGCACAATTTTAAATTAAACTGTATTTTTGCATTTTTTAGGTTAGTCTGTCAAAAATTTCATTTAAAATTTAAAAAGAAACAGTTTTGTAGGCATCATACCAAATGAAATATCAAGTTTTAGTTTACAAATCATTATTACAAACTGTATATAAAATTTTATTTCATGTATTGCATGAAAATTGGTTAGTTTCTTGAATATCGTTGGTGGATTTTTCTAAGGACTAGATAAACAAAGATATATATTATATCATCATAATTAAACTATTCTTAGGAATGTTTCAAATAAACTAATAGCACAACCATTAAATGACAGAGCATGAACCAGGTGAAACCAAGTAGGAGTTGAGATCAAGATTAAATAGAAATATCACTTTGCTCAATTTGTGATCTATTCAGGTCACAAGCTTATAACAGTCACTATTGCTTGTAACTCTGGCAACATCCCAAATACCTCTCTGGACCATCAAGGCTCACTTTTGTCTAATCAGAAGAGAAGATCTCAAAGAGAGCAAAATCTATGGTAAGAGCTTCTATAATTGAAACCCATTATAATTCATCCAAATATGGCTGTGATATGTTTGTTACATGACACTACAATGAAAATATTGGAAAGAACACCAATACCAGAAAAATAATCAAAAATAACAAATAGAACAAGTTACTTAAGATTAAACCCTTATGTACATTTCGATGGCCATGTCATCATCATCAGAGGGTCTTATTACAAAATTACAATCTAGCAAGCAAGAAGTTACAAACTAGAGTGATAAACTAGATCATTTAGCAAACAAGAAGTTACAAACTAGAGTGATAAACTAGATCACTCTAGTTTGTAACTTCTTGTTTCTAGATTGTAATAAGACCCTTTGATGATGATGACATGATCATCGAAATGTACATAAGGGTTTAATCTCAAGTAGCTTGTTTTATTTGTTATTTTTGATTATTTTTGTGGCACTGGGGTTCTTTCCAATATTTTCATTGTAATATATTGTACCACTGTGTTCTTGATATTGTATTTTGTTACATGACATGAAGGTTTCTTCACTTAAAACTATCGTAATTATAGAACTAACTCTATCTTGGGGTATCAACATACCTAAGCAAAACACAATAAAAGTAAATAAGTATACACCATTGTGTATGTCTTTGCAAGTAGATAAGTATGTAACCATTAATGTGCTCTATACATAGAAGGTTACAAATGCTCTACCATGTATGGATGTAACTAACTTTCATCTAGTTGAAGTTGATGCCAGAAGGTTGACTGCTAAATTATTACACTCATTTTTCAGGGATCTGGGTTTTAGAATGAAGTACATTAGCCTTATCTTGAGGTCAATCCAGTGACTTTAACGGATCGGTGATTTTAATGACAGTGCCAGGTTTGGATCAGTGACTTTTACCGGTGACAAAGGATACTGAGACAGCTCTGTATGTGGCAATAACAGGCAGGCATAACACACTGGTAAAATAAAGTAATCTCGCTTCAGTGCACTGTACTGTGAATCTCGAATCACTGCCACCTCGATACTATGGCAACGAAATGACCCCTAACTTGTTGGACTATTAACAGTTTGAACTTATGAAGACCTGAAGATGGTAACTAATATGTTATTGAAATGTATCTACTAAATTAATAAATAACAATGCTTGACTCGCAAACCAGTTGCTTTATTTCTACAAAAATGTATTTGCATTTGGTTTCAATTTTTCACTACATTACACTTTGTGTTAATATTTTTTTTATGATTAAAAAAACGTAATAAACTGTAGTAATAAATAGTCACTCTGAAGCTTAAATAAAGGCAGAAAATAAAGATAAAATTTAACAGAAAGTTGAAATAAATCAGCAATTAGTTTGTAAGTCGTAAAATCAATATTCCAAAGGACTTCCAAATTACACAAAATCCAAATTACACAAGTAAAATTGAAATTGTATGACTTGGAATTTCCTGAAGATTATTTTACCTAATCAATACACCTTATCCAATGAGGATAAAACAAAGAGCTGACATGTGTGTTTTACTCTAGCACTACATACTTTTTTTTTAAATTTTGGGCAGCTTATCTAGATATGTTGAGGACGGCCATTTCGGGAGATGTGTCCCTTTGTCAACTCAGACCGTCGTTGCAAATCAACGGTCTGAGTTGACAAAGGGACGGTCAATGTGACGGTCTGAGTTGACAAAGGGACACATCTCCCGAAACGGCCGTCCTCAACAAGCAAAGTAAGTGCTACTATAGGCAAGTTAAAACATTTTTTTAAAAAGTGTAAGTGATTACTAGTAGCTCACGCGAAGATGGAATCAACAAATGTTATCTAGATATCTTAGTTTATAATTGCCTTTTGAAACGTTTTTAATAAATATTTAAAGTTTTTATAAATATTTTGTACTGTGCTGATGAGGGTTGTAGGAAGAAAAGCAACTTTTCAGCACTATAAAGTGTAAACACATTTTTGAAACATATACTAGATTAAGATAAATTAATAAGTTACAGGATTTGTTAATTGAAACTAAAGCTTATTTGGATAATATCCAAATTTTATTGACTTTTTATAGAGAAAACCAGAGCATTGATTGAGTTAAAAATAATGGTATTTAAATTTTTGTTGAAATGAACAGATGCAACATTCTACCAATTCAACGTAGTTTTGGGGTTACACATGCTGAGGCCTTTTTAGTTATATTTACTTACTAATTACATATGGTGAAACACCACTACTTACAGACGTTTTTTCCGCAGATGTGTTCGTTCTAGATCAGTGCATTGTACAGTGCCGTGAGTTACAGACAAGAATGTAAAATGGTTGTTTGTAACTTACAGCATTAAACAATGGACTAATCTAGTGCAAAGAACACCTGGTGAAAAAAACATAAGTTAGTTGTGATTTTAGCCAAGTGTAATCAATAAGTAAACACTAGATAATTCATTTGAGGAATGACTACATTTTGATTTTAACCCATCATTGGTATTTGTTTAAAATGTAGATAATTACTTTGTAAACTACATCAACACCTCAGCAATTGTATACCTTTGTACATTGTATAGCTTTCAGCAAGTTATCAGTTTCGTAGTTAATGCATGAATAATCTCTCCCCAACATAGTTTAGGTACACATGAGGGCAGTGTCAAACTGTGCAGCCTACAAATCATATTGTATGGGAAAAGTGTAAAGTAAAAGTAAAATTGTTATAATTGCTGGCAATTTCCAAAGTAATTTTCAATGAAAGTGTAACATATAGCCTACATTTTATGATCAAATTCCTTCTCGTCATAGTAAATAGCTTAAACTGTCAGCCAATAGTAAACTTGTTATTAATACCTGAAATAAAAATCTTTGCAGTCCTTACCCTTTACATTCTCTTCCTCAGAGTTGACTGAAAGATGGCTAGTAGGCCTAGGTTAAAAAGTGCGATCAACTGTGAATAATGAATCTAGAGTCTACCTGCGCATCTCGACCACAGCCCTGAGGGCCCTGATATAATTCGCTTACTAATTTCTTAACCACTTGTACAGTTCAACCATGTCCAGACTGTATCATGTGTGCTGGTAGTGAAAGGAGCATTATGTGAATATGCCAACTTTCTCTACCATCACCCCACATACCCAACTATGTGGTATGGATTATATGGACATGGAAGGAGTCATCAATAATACTTATCAGCAGGACAATAAAAACAAGTATCTGCAACATCATCATATAACAGATACTCATCTGTATTCAAAGTCAACTTCTATTCCACACCACAAAGAATCTGAACATAATGTTGAACAGGTTTTGGCTTTCTGTTCTTCTTACTAGCTTGAGTTTATTAATGAATAATTTCACCTGTAAAACAAAAACTAAGAACAATTATCTGAAAAGTCAAGAAGACAGTACAATTAATGAAGATTTTTGAACTACTAAGTGAATGATCAGGGTGGTCAGTGTTATTAAAATTATTGAACGCCGTATTTTAGTGGAGTAGACAATGTTGGTCCTAACTTATTCTACATTATTATTTTTTTTTTAAATTCTATATACAGTACTTACACATAAGGTTGCAGAAGTAATGAATAGACACTATAATTTTAGCAGTAGATAAAAAAGACTCTAGATAAGTTGTTAAAAACCAAAATTAAAAGATAATAGCAGGTTTGAAAGTATAAGTGGAAAAATGTATAGAATATTGAAACATATAGACAAAATTTGAAGTTTTTATTTACTTTATAAATGTTACATGTAGCCATTCAATTAGTATCACCAGCATCATTTTTCAGAGCCATAAATTTAAACTGCAATCCCTTCTTTTGCAGCTTTTTCATGATATCTTGTTCTGTATTCTCCTTTTGGATCAAACTTTTTCTCCAATTCATCAAACTCTTCTTTCTTTGTCTCGATCAAA
This sequence comes from Prosapia bicincta, assembly GCA_036971475.1. Taxonomy (NCBI): domain Eukaryota; kingdom Metazoa; phylum Arthropoda; class Insecta; order Hemiptera; family Cercopidae; genus Prosapia; species Prosapia bicincta. Next base: position 14,353,078 of record JBAIZL010000006.1, on the reverse strand, counting down.
AACTTGAGCACTAGTTTTGTGTTTTCCTGTTGTATTTCTGAACACTTGTCACAATCATTTGCTAGAGCATCAGGAATAGCATCTGAAAAAAGCAATATATTTGTAGAGATTGTATTAACTATACGTGCTTCTTTAGTAAATATTTTAATAAAATAGTGAATGCCACTTAAATCTACAAACTTTATTTAAAGATTTTATTAAGCTTTACTTAACAAATAAATAAGTTTAATTTAACATAAAGTAAATTAACTTTCAATGAGTAAACCTAACCCTAAAATGCTCAGTAAGTTTTCTAAGAATATATTTTTTAAAACTAATAATCAGGTTTACGCTCTCAGAGATTATTGTTAAATAAAGGTAGTTGACTTGCAAGTCAGGTACAACTATTTATTTATACAGACAATGTTTTAATAATGAGTACATTATCCTCTTCAGGCATACAATACACAAGTACATAATTTAAAATAACAATAATAACTACCACAGCACAATGAAATTACTATAATCATACAAGATACATATTTTACTAAAATGGGTACGTCAGAGAGAATTTTTTTAAAAAACATTATTAACACAACCATTACAAACTATTACATATGTAATTGTATAAAAAACATAAGAAACCACTAACCACTATTAGTCTACAGGTACAATGACTACCAAGTCAGGAATAATTTATAGTTTTAAAATACACAAATTATCATTACAAAACAACCTGCAAAATCTCAATTAATTAACCTAATCATGACTAAGTACGTATAAGTTTTTTAATAAGTGTTGTATAAACGTATGCCAATTTTAAAGTTCCTGTTTAATAACAATGCTACATTGAAAATTCACTTCAGCTCAGCCAAATCATCTATTTAAACTAAATCTCACCTGATCCTGAATAAATGGTATTAAAATTATTTGATTCCATCTTCACTTGAGTTACTAGTTTTTAACTAAAATTATTTGTGTCCTAATACCAAACCGTAACTGAAAATAGGACAGATTTTCCAAAATGGTTGTCCTCAATAATCAATAAAGTAACTGATACTATAGGCAAATATTACTTACTATATGTTCAAGTGTTTTAGTTAAATTTTATTATTTAAAACAAATATTTTCATAAATATTTTATTCTTACTGTAATGTAATTCACATGTAAGGTCATTACACGACAGGGTTTTATACAATAAAAGTAATGCTACCCTGCGCAAAGCCATCATCAAAGCAAAGCAAAAATCATGGAAAAGTTTTGTTGGTTCAATGAACGCGAACACACCATCCAGCACAGTCTAGAAACGCTTCCGTGCAACAAACGGTCAATGATCACAGAAAATTATTTCTATTAGAAAATCAAATGGAGACTTAATAACGGATGACAAATTGAAGGCCGAAGAATTTGCTAAACATTACTCAGAAAAAGCAGAGCGAAGAATTGCCTGGCCGAAGGCTCTTACTCCCATCGAACAATTTCTAACACGTAGAACTGAACTGCTGTTTTGTTGTTCCGATCCAGACGACTCCCCTTTCACATTAGCCGAACTGGAAGATAGTATATCTCTCTTAAATAGAACCGCGCCTGGAGAAGATAATATTCACAATGAGATGCTATCACAATGTTCGAAAGGAAATAAAAGTAAAGACACTTCAGGTTTTCAACTCTATCTGGAGAACTGGGAAGATCCCTCAAGAATTGAAAACAGCGAAAATCATCCCCCTCTTAAGACCAGGGAAGGATGGGAAAAATATTACCTCTTATCGGCCGATAGCGTTAACATCTTGCTTGGGGAAGTTGATGGAGAGGTTAGTCAACAAGAGATTATCCTGGAGGCTGGAACATGACGAAATGCTGGGGAACTAACAATTTGGCTTCAGACGGCACAGGAGCACAACTGACGCACTCTTATATTTCACTAATAAAATTTACAAATGGTTCGATCACAAAATGCGCACAGTGGCCACTATGATAGACTTAGAGACAGCATTCGATAAAGTTCCACATTCAACCATCATCTTACAGTGCATGAAGCTCGGAATACAGGGTAAAGTGTTGCAATTAATATGTAGTTTTTTACAAAACCGTCTAATAACAGCATCAGTAAATGGCTCACTACCTTCATTGTTCCGAAACGAAAACGGCATTTCTCAAGGAGGAATAATTTGCCCCAACCTATTTAATATCGCCCTCAAGGACATGGCGGACAAATTTCCATATCTACCTGAGGTAGATAGTATGCGTTTTGCCGACGATATAACGATCTGGGTCACATCCACTGATCATATAAAAGCATGTGAAATCCTTCAGTCCTCACTGGATAAATTCACTAAATGGTGCTCTAAATGGTCTCTAACAATCGGGTTCTAAATTGGGTTTTTTCGCTCCCGAACTCAAAATACTTGGCAAGCAATTGAAATATAATAGGTCCCCTAAACTACTAGGGATCCTTTTGGATCCGAAATTGCGATGGGGTAGTCATATGGAGTATGTTATGGAAAAATGTGTATCAAGACTTAATGCTCTCAAAGCCATGGCTTGCCGTGATTGGGGTGCTGATACAACTACTCTAAAGATGTTTTATATTGCCTTCTTGAGATCTAAGGCAACCTATGCATGTGAAGTGTGGGGTTCGATGGCGAAGTCTCACCTGAAAAGACTGCAAACTCTACAATCTGCTGCAATCCTTTCATGGTTGGGGTGCACCAAAACCACCTCTATAGCAACCATGAAGATTGAATTGGGAGTTGAACCTATTGGACTCTATATCGATAAAAAAATATGTAACAAATACTTGTCAATAAAGGCTCTTACACCAATCCACCCATTAAGTAACATGGTATCATATGATTCCAACATAAAGCAGTCATTCAGCTATAAAATTAATCAACTGACCACAAAAATGCCTTGTTTTGTCCCTGTGAAAATTCTGACTTACTATATGGAGCCCCCAAGTAGATGGCCCGTGATAAACATTGCACTTAACCTGTCACATGAAGTGCGCAAGAAAGATCATATACAAATATTAAAAACAATAACTTTAAACATGATTCAATCTCAATACAAAAGCCACATAAAAATATTCACAGATGGCTCGCTCGGCCGGGAGAAGAGCTTATCGGGGGCATGCTACTATAATGAATCGAACGGAGACTGTTTTTACATCCCAGCCTATTCTAATTCCAGCATGGATACTGAGCTTTTGGCTATAAGTGCAGCCCTGACTAGCTGTGCGCATTTAAAGGGCAATTCAAAAATATGCATCCTATCGGATTCGAAAGCTGCCCTTCAGTCATTGTTAAGTAATTCTACAAGTTCATACTCGTTTCGAATATCAGAAACAAGAAAAACCATCCTAAAACTAGTGGACTGCGGGAAGGAATTAACTCTTCAATGGGTACCTGCCCATTGCGGAGTATCCGGAAACGAAAAGGCTGACAAAATTGCGAAAATAGCCTCAACCATGGGACATACAGATGAAGGTAAACACTCCCTGCTACATTGCAAAAGTGTAAGCAGGGAAGTTTTCCGAAAACTTTGGTGTGAAAATTGGGAAAAAGAGTCTACTGGTCGACACCTTTACCAGCTCCAACCAGAACCCCCAGTTGAGGACAAATATAGGGAAATAGCACGATCAACAGCATCTTTTGTTGCCAGAGCAAGAACCGGCCATCTGGTGATACAGAAGTACCTATTTTGTTTTAATCTCACAGAGTCTTTGTTGTGTGCACTCTGCGGTGTGGAGAGCGAAACAATTGAACACATCCTGCTGAACTGCCCTTACCCATTACCTACAAGAGACATCCTCAGACTAATTGTGACAAAGTGGCAAGATATTCTAGTTAAGAAGAACCTGTGGGTCATAGCATCATATATATATCGTGGACATCGGGCCATCGGCTACAGTTAAGCTGGACGCCTGCATGAAGAAGTAAGTAAGTAACTGTAATGTAATTCATGTTTTATACTTAAAAAATCTATAGTTCTAAAAAAGAAAATATTAAGAGATGCAAATATTTCATTAATATTTTATGTGAACAGAAAAATTCGAATAAACTTGCAATTTATTTAAATATGGTAGAGAAATAAGAATGATCTGTAGTTTTCAGAAAAGTTCTATTGACATATAATGGTTTAAAAATACCCAACCATCTATGAGATCAGTGTTCCCATCCCACAAAAGAAGGATTTTGATGAAACTAACCAAGTGGATATGGCTGCAGAGCATCAAGAAGCTACACAAACCAAACAAAGCAACAAACCAAATAAAGCACACCAAGCATTCTCAGTCCATGTGACTCTTAGTAAGTATTCAAGCAAAATAGCTCCAAAGTTTGCCAATGATAGAGTATTTGCCTATCTATTGAAGAATTTGTAGATGCCTACATTGCATAAAACTAAACTATAACCAAGAGGATTTCATTTAGTCTTTTCTGACTCAATATTGACTCTTCATTTAATGGATCAGGCTATCAAAGCACTTTCTTAAAGTAAACATATAAGACCATTTCAAATGAACGGAAAGTCTCCTTCAATAGATCCTAGTCAAGGTGAAATTTAAGGAAATGAACTGAATAATCAACTCAACAAGAAACCATAAGTAATTATAATTAAATGATACTTAACTAAGTGAATACATAAAGGCTTACTTGCTGACATGTTTTGAAACAATCGTTCCATTACGAAGCAAATCCTCTACATAAAGGAACGATTGTTTCAAAACACATCAGTAAGTAAGTCCTTATGTATTGACTTAGTGAAGTATTATTTAATTACAGTTAAATCAGTGAAGATATTTACAACAAGCAACTTTCATAAGTAATTAATGAATAACTTAGTAAAAACTTGTAACTTATATGTTGAAGTTTTACCTACCATTCGAAGCAATTGTATCAATGATGAAACCATCAGCAAAGTTACATTGCGTAACATGTCAGCAGTAAGTTAAAAGTTTTCAGTCAGTTACACAATAATTACTTATGATGTATTCAGAATTCAAGATGATTACAACAAGCAACTTCGACAAGAGAGCCCAAATAAGGCTTATGCCTATAATATGGCATGGTTGATGCTATAATATGGCAGACATATTTCATCCACCCTCAGAAAAAAAACAAATTAAAATCCGTATCCGAACAGAAATTAAGAGCATGAAAATCCCACCAAAGATGAGACATCGGTTTATGAAGATGCAGCAGGTAACATTTATTTGGACAGAAAAGCGGCCGAAACTGTATAAAAGGCTTTCTGATAAATATTTTCTCAGTTGCTAAGCCAAGCAAAAATATCGCAAATTTCCTCTTCACAATTAAAAGACAGTTGTAGTGAACATGACATTCTGATAATATCAACATTTGTTGATTCCATCTTCGCATGAGCAACTAGTAATCACTAAACACTTTTAAATGTTTTAAACTTGTCTATATTAGCACTTACTTTGCTTGTTGAGGACGGCCATTTGGGATATGTGTCCCTCTGTCAATTCAGTCCGTAACTGATCTCAAGGTTTACGTGATTAGGGTGAGGGTGGAATATTTTGGTGATGTGGGTGTATTTAGTGTGTATTAGGAGTTTTGATGTCAAAAAGTGCGTGCGAGTTGTAATGTAATTGTGTATTGAGTATGTGTGTAGGGTGTAGTTTGAAGTGCCTGTATATTTCGTATTATTCGGTTGTGAACACATTACCCAGAAAAAACAAAACAAACCCTAAATCCAGCTACACAAAACACCTAAAAACACCCAACACACACACACACACACACCGACATACACACTAATTTAAATGTTCTACACACACTAAAACTAAGTAAAAAACTATGGAAGTGAAGATGAGTGTATTAGGAATATTGATACATGTTTAAATATTTTAGTGTAAAACTAGTAGTTGAGGAAGATGGAATCAAATAATATTAAATTATTTTTTAAAACTAAACACTTTTAAATATTTACAAACTTGCCTATAGTAACATATATTTGTTGAGGACAGCCGTTTTGGGATATGTGTCCCATTGTCAGCTCAGACCGTAACTGATCTCAAGGTTTTGTAGGTTAGGGTATTGGACACATCGCCCGAAACAGCAGTCCTCAACAAATATAAGTAAGTACTACTATAGGCAAGTTTGTAAATATTTACAAGTGTTTAGTGAAAACTAGTAGCTATATAGGAAGATGGAGTCAACAAATATATTTTTTTAAAAATCACTAAGAGGATCACACATTGTTTTATAAAGGAGCCAGTTAAATACAACTCAAAAGTACATGCATGTGAGTGTATCAATACATAATTATATACGTTGATTCTTTTTCTTTATTAATTGAATGTACAGACTAAAACCAACAAAAATTCACTTAAATTTTGTAATAGCTACAGTTTACATAATGTTTTCTCTTGAAAACTATTTTCACAAATAATTCTACAAATAAAATAGGCTTGTAAACATATTCGGTTATTGGTAAATATTTTTCAAGATATAGCCTAAGATTTTATTTTAACTAAAATCACTTGATCATACAGTAGTAAGTTGATTAGTATGTTACAAGTACTACTATAGGCAAGTGTAACATACAAACATACGTTCAAGTGTTTTTAGTTAAAGACTAGTAGCTCAAATAAAGATGGAATCAAATATTATATTTTAATCTTTTTTAAACGGCTATGATAGCAATAAAATTTCATTACGAGTAAAACCTGGATTTAAAAGCATATTTGTCAATATTACTTTATGACTTTTCAACAATATTTGACATTTAGATTGAATCTCATAATATTTATCAAAAACTTTATGAAATGATGAAAAAATTAATTGATTATGATCAAAGTAAAGAACATTAATAAACATAGGTTAATGAAACATGGTTATGAAAACTCACACAAGGGTTGGATTTATGAATTCAAGTCCATAAACTTTTTATTGTTCATAAACAGTTCTGACTGATGGAAGCTCTTCGAAACGTGTTCACGAATAATGTGATAAAGCTAGGAATAGCAGATCAGTATGATACTTAAAATAATTATATAAATCCTAGCAGAAAAGTAGAAGATTATCAAAAGCCTGACTTTCTTTGTTGAACACCTTAAAAATGCCTATGAATAAATTCTCCAAATTAACTCTAATTGTTCTATTTTTAAAATTCAGCATAGTAATTAATTATATTTCAGTATATTTAATTTTGTTTATTTTTTATTTGTTTTTGTATGTTTATAAGCATTGTTTTATTTGTTACAAATTTGTGTGTTACTTTGATTTCTTATGAATGGTTTTATGTACATTTTTAGTTGCTTTTACAGACCCATAGACCTGAAAACTAGTTTCATTTTTCTGTTTAAATCCTCTATTACTTGTAAAATTATGTAACTTTATTCTTCTGGATTTTATTCCCTATGTTGGATGTAATCTTTATGTTAATATTTTATGCAGTCGAAAACTAATATTTCGACTGTGCGAAGGCTGATGTTGTTCTTTCAGTGAGGTCAGAAGTATTTTATCTCAGTACGGCTCTTTAACATTTACTTTAACTATTTGTGCAAAACCTATTGTTACTGCATTTCAATAAAGTAATTTATTCTCCTATTTTTATTTACAATTTGAACAAATACTTCTGTATTATTTTATTTAATCTTTAACTTGTTTAGGTTAGACTTCAACACTTTGACACAAATAGTAATATGTGACACCTGCCTATCATAGTACTTACTTTTATCAATTCCTACTATTAGTTCACAATCTCCATATATATATATATATATATATATATATATATATATATATATATATATATATATATATATAATAAATTAAAAATATTTCAAAAACAAGAATACTTTTAATGAATATATTTATTCAAAGCTTTTCGCCGATTAAATAGTATCACCATCTTCAGGAAAATAATTATCTAATAAAACATTTTTACAAAATTAAATCATATGTACTACAAAGAATCATATGTTTATAAGTATTGCACTTTATGTAAATTTTTCTATAACATCAATGACTTTATAAATAGTTTGGTGCCTTGCCTTCACTTGAATTTGTTCATCAATTAATTTGTCTTTAACTTTATGCTTATAAATTTCCAATGTTTCAAATATATTCATTTTCAATCCTTTATTTAGTTCTTTTATTAATTTCATATTTTCTATTTCCGGAAACTCATGTCCATTATTAATACAATGCGTAGCTAAATTTGATTTGTTTATGTTTGGTTTGATATAAGCGTTTAAATGTTCTTTGTATCTTTCTTTTAATTTTTTTTTTGTTTGTCCTACATATAATTTATTACAAGTTTGACATTTTATATTATATACTCCATTTCTTTCGTGGTTATTATTTTGATTTTTGTTATTGTTTATTAAATTTTTAATTTTATTATCAGTTTTATATGTAATTTGTAAATTTGTTTCTTTAAATAATCTTGTAATTTTATTTATTTCATTACCAGTGAATGTAAAAGTTGTCCAAATATTTTCTCTCTTATTAGGTACAAAGTTATTTTCGAGTTTCTGTTTTCTTATTATATTATTATTTAATTTATCTATAGTTTTCCTTTTATATCCAATTTATAAACCAATTTGATATATTATATTTTTCTCTTTTATTTGATCATTTAAATTCATTGGTATTTTGTGCATTCTATGTAGTAAATTATAAAGCGCTGCCATTTTACCTAACTATTCAAATCATCCATACAACCAAAAAATGGTACGACCTTATTTTTAAATGTATTTTTTCAACTTATTTATAGTGGATGATACTTGATGAGAAGAGAGTTTTTAAAATATGAATTCAATAACTAAATTAAACTAACTAATTTTATTAATTACTATTATTTTAATAAATAATTTCGCTTTATATTTTGCTACTTAATATTGTGATTCTGTCATATGTATATACATATTTACATCAATTTTAACTGTTTAGTAGAAAGTAAATAAATTAAAATATTTCTATGATCTAAGTTGAAATTGACTTGTTTGTTTAATGAGAACTGCTTGACTTGAGTTGATAAAGGATACATCTCCCGAATCGGCCTTCCTCATTAAAGAAAAAGTAAGCACTATTCTCAAGCACGAGTTTCTTATTAATGTGTTTAAGGGTTATTCAGTAACTAAAGATGTTGTTGAAACCCGCTGTATAATCAGTTAGTGAACACGTAAGTATCAATATGTGTGGAGGACAACAAAATGTATCAAAAGAGATCAAATAAAACAAAACTACTTCCAATCCAAAGGTAGACATAGGGCCATAAAAGCTGAAAGTTCAACATGCGGCCGTTGATAGTAATATTTTGTCGAACATTTATAGTTTTCTAAATACCTAAGGCAAAAATAAAATGAAAGATTCACTCTGACGTTAAGGATAACAAAATCTACTAATCATACTTATTGTACGAATACTATGTTACATTCAATATTTTAAATACAAAATAATTAATAGATTATAAAATATGTGGGAATAATTTGCATAGAATAAAATTTAATATATTTTATTATTCGAAAATACGATAGTGATATTAATATATTACTACACATAATTAAATACACATATATTGCAAATTTAACTTTTATTCATATGAAATATAAATATAACATATAAACTCTATTATTGATTAAAAAAATGTATTATTTTGTTATTAATAAAATTTCATTTAAGTAGTACAGCAAATGTAAGTTAATAGACGATATAAATAAATTAGAAAAAAATTATTTTAAGCCTATACTTTTTTAAAGTTTGTTTAAATCAATATAAATATTTCAAAAAATAACGTATAAATTTATTTAAAAATTGGATGTACCAACTCTTTTTTAGTTCCTTCTATTAGTTTACACTCCTATATATATATATATATATATATATATATATATATATATATATATATATATATATATATATATATATATATATGTATGTATGTATATGTATATATATATATATATATATATATATATATATATATATATATATATATATATCTGTATATATGTATATATATATATATATATATATATATATATCTGTATATATGTATGTATATATATATATATATATATATATATATATATATATATATATATATATATATATATATATATATATATATATATATATATATATATTTATTTATTTATTAATCTTGTTAAAAATTTCAATCGTTAATAAAATACTTTTTATTCATCCACTCAAATTCAAATACAGTCTTTAAACCTGTAATGGATAGCACTTGATGTTAATAGAGTTTTTTTAAATATTAAATAATTAATTAAATTTAGTTGAATAATTTTAATAAATAATTTAGCTTTCTATTTTGGCACTTAATATTGTGATTCTGGTTTATGTATATATTTGTATTAACTGTAATTATTTATTAAAAAGTAATTAAAAATAAAACTTTCTTTGTTGGCCTGATTGGGAATTGACTTATACATATATATTTCATATCTGTCTTGGTTATTGTTAAAGCCTATATTTTAGTAGTATGTGTAAAATTTAATAGCATGTAATAGTTATTTATGATTTTTAAATGTTAAATTAAATTATCCTACCTATTTTTTTAATGATAAATACAATTCTATTAAAATTCTTCTGTTTCCAAGCACTGAATTTATAAACAATGAATGAATAAGAAATGAACATATAATTGCTAAAAAAATAAAGCAAGCTAAAAAAATTAATTGCATTACAAATAATTAAGCTATAAATGTGTGTAAATAAGTAACCGATAAAGGTTAACGCTACTGGCTTACTTTTCAGTTCAGTTCCATCGGGCGTGCACGGCCCTTGGTCCATGAGACATCTGTAATAGTTATTAAACAGCCTCTCGTTTTCCAGAATCTCTTTTATGTTGACTTTGTCGTACTTAGTGGTGAACTTATCCTTGGTCGCCCCAAGAGTGACTGCTATTGCAGCAAGGATTGTAAGAGCCAAGTAGAAGACCTGTGAATTCTTCATGGTGAAGCTGACGGAGAGTACGATGACCCAGGCCAAGAAGCGAGTTTTATAGGGACCTAGAGGGTTGGAGAATCTACTCCCCCCACCAGATTCTCCCTTAGCCTATCCTGATTGCAAATAACTTGTCGGTCATTTATTATAACTGCAGCAGGTTTGACTTGCAGATTAGCAGGTGGTCCTTTTGGAAGCATTCCTGCATTGATCAGTGTAAAATCATGATAAAATTTTGTAGTATATTTATGTATTCATATTTAAGTGTGCGTACAGTTATGTTACTGACCTGAATAGCTCATTAATCGTTTCAACCAAAAGATTATGCTAAAACATTAACATGAGAAATATAATTAAAAAATTCAATTTTTTGTGAAAAAAACCAGTTAGTGAATTTATTACATGAAAGGTAATTAGCTTATCCTTCACATTAAATTTAATTAATTATATAATATTTTATTTAAAAAACTTTATTACCATCAAGTGTCTTTCACCAAAATTTTAAAAAAAATTAATTTTAACTTGAATGGATGAATCATTTTCATTACCGGATGACAATTTGAAAAAAACGATATTTTTCTAAAACTACAAGATTCTTACTAACAACTCGATATTCTTGACAATGTTTCGCTATATTTGCCAAAACCACGATTATATTCCCAACTGCGCGATTTTCTTGAAGCGTTACGTACTCTTGCTAACAGCGCAGTCTTCTTTCAAAAAGTCTGCTATTTTTACTACCATAACGATATTGTTCTAAAATAACAATATTCCTACTAGCATCCCAATATTTTTGCCAAAACTCCGATATATTTCTCAAAACCACGTTTATATTCCTAACTGCGCGTTTTTCTTGAAGCAATACAACATTCTCACTAACAACGCTATACTCATTCTAATAGTGCGATATTCTTACTTATATTCCGTTAGTTTTCTAATATTACAATATTATTACTAAAATTTCGATTTACTTGCCAACACTGCGACATACCTGCAAAATCACGTAATTTTTAAAAACCGCGGGGTTTTATTTTGAAGCGTTAAGATACTCTTGCTAACGGCGCAGTATTCTTTTTAACATTGCGATATTTTTATAAACATCGCGATATTTTTCTAAAATTCCAATTTTCTTATCAAAAGAAAAATTCTTTTAGTAACATCTCGACAAGCTTGGCACCGCTGAGATATATTTGCCAAAGACACGATATTACTCCCGACTCCGCTATTTTCTTGAGTTACAATATCCTTGCTAACAGCCCAACAGACCAGTATTCTTTCTAATAGTGCGATACATTTACTAACATCGCTATATTTATCTAAAATTAAAATATTCTTACTAGGATCTTGATAATTTTGCCAAAACTACGATATACACACACACACACACACACACACACACACACACACACACACACACACACACACACACACACACACACACATATATATATATATATATATATATATATATATATATATATATATGTATATATATATATATATATATATATATATATATATATATATATATATATGTGATGGATAGTTGTTATTATCTGGAGTACATCCGTTAATTCTGCAGTGCATAAAATCACAGTTCCATTTTACTATGGATAAGATACGTAGACGATATACTTGTAATATACCAACCTACCATTCACAACGAACACATCATAATACTAAACAAACTAATATATACAACGAAAACATACAATTCACTATCGAAATAGAAACAAACAGAACTATTAACTATCTTGACATCACTTTAAATATAAATATTCCTATTAGTAATATATTATTATTAGTAGCACACCTAATATCACATAAACATGAAATAACAAACTACGAAAATAACTAGGGATGGGCCGATTCCGATTCTCGATTCCAGGAATCGTCGATTCTAAGTGGTATCGAGGAATCGTCGATACTCGATTCTTCATCATAAAAGTGTCGATTCCGATTCCTATTTTGTTAACTATTAAAATATGTGTGTGGAGTAATTTATTAGAAAAATAATTAATTACCAACTATATCTTATTTATGTATTGGTTGATATCAATGAATTAAATGATTAAAGTAAACGAAAATATTATTATTTATGAAGCAACAGCAATCAAGATCGTAACCATTTCTGGTCGTTTGACAGCGGTCCTCTCTCTCTCTCTCTCTCTCACTAGAGCGGGTTCGATACTCTCTCTCTCTCTCTCTCTCTCTCTCTCTCTCTCTCCCACGTGTCTTACTGCCACTGATTTATAGATGTCAGAACAAAACACAAAAAAAGTACAGTAAAAACTCGATTAACCGTGGCCATGATGGTTGAGCGAATAGACGGATAACAGAAACACCGTATTATTCCTCCGAAACTTAACCTCAATAAATTATATTATAGACGGTATTCGGTTCAGGGTACTGGCCGTCGCGTCAATTCGATGACAGTTAACAGAAACTGACGGTGGAAAACCACATAATATATCAAATATGAAAAAGCAATTAAACAACATTCATTTTGTCCAAATTTATCAACAAAAAAGATCTATACTTGAAGAAACTTTATCCTCAGACACAGGACCTATAAGTGATAGTCGGTTAAAAATCAACTGGGATTGAGGAATAAATACAAAATAGGCCTGAATCAGTTGCACTTGTTCCAGACACCTGCAGAAAAAAGGTCCCACCAGATGTGGAGAAGGTATGCCCCACTAATCCAGAATGTTGAGGAAGAAGGTACCCCAGGGGAATTGACAGTAGAAGAAGAAGTAAACTATTATCTGGGGGAACCATTAGCCAGTCCAGATTGTGATGTTGGAAAGTATTTGGCAGTACAAAGTGCCAAATACCCTCATTTAAATGCTATGGCAATAAAATACCTGTCTGTCAACTCGCGACAGTGTTTACTGAAAAACCTTTCTCAACTTCAGGAGCTATATGTGACTAGCGAAGAAACTAGCTTGACCCACAACGTGTTCAAATGCTTGTGTTTTTGAACAGAAATGTACATTACCTGCCAGACTTTTAAATTTTAAAAACTATCCTATTTGTATTAATTTTTTACTTTTTATGTTGTTTGTTTGTTTTTAATTTTTGTTTTGTTTTGAGAGACAATGTAAATAGGTTTAGGTATTTTTTCAAACATAAATTAAGTAAAGTTCACATTGTTAACTTTAAAATAAGTCAATACTTTTATCTGATATGTTTTTATGCTTTTAAAAATTCCTATTGATAAATCAAGGTTGAAGGTTTTGTGTAGCCTATTACATTAAAACAGAACTTTTAAAAGGTTTTGCCATATGACCAAGATGTTAACTAAATTAATTATTAGAGAACTAGAATGTAAGCTAATATAACTTGAAAGAATCGAGAATCGAGTAAAGAATCGAGAATCGAATGGAAAATTTTAGAATCGGAATCGGAATCGGAATCGAAAATTTTAGGAATCGGCCCATCCCTAAAAATAACCTAATCGTTCTCGAAATAAATAATAACCCAATAGAATTAAACTCACTAGAAAAATACCACATTTATAAAAACACACAACAATTTAATGGACATACAGACCACATATACAGAAGACATACTATATAAAAACATTATACACGTAAATCAAGAGAAAATGCGTGTAACGTTAACAAATACCAACATCACGGACCGAACATCTACACCAGAAAAATAGTCAGTGATTCGACAATGGCCAAGTGACCGAAAGGGGCCTCATCACACAAGGTAAAATTGTTGCTCTTAGTGGTGGATAAAAGTATTTACAATAGTAATAAATCAATTTCATATATATATATATATATATATATATATATATATATCACTTTCACTATATGTACTTAAACAAGAATCTTACTTGGTATTTATGCGAGTTAACTTTCAAAGACTAGTTTTGTCTCCATCGTCGGGCGTACTGTATGCCACTGTAACAGTATTTTTGTGGTTAGTTTAGTTCCGATGCACAGCTTTGGTTGATTCAAATATCGCAAGAACTCTAACGGCGAACCTACTTTTAATATCAATAAGTGTGATAGCAATAATTATACATTGAATTTAAAAATTTTAATCAGTTTATAATAATTAAAAATATATTTTTATTTATAAATATTTTAAAAATTCATTTAGGTAATGCTAGTGTGGATATACATTTTAACATTAGACTTATGGAAGGCTGTACACTGAACCATCCTAAGCCTCTGGGATAAACAATCCCTCCAAATTTCACTAACTTACATTAAGAGGTTCAGGCGTTCATAAGACATTACTTACACACATACATACATACGTCAGTTTTTCAACAATCTCAAGCCTCTCGGGTGGATACCTGTGAATGGATCTACACCAAACTTTACACGAACCGTCTTTGGAATATGTTTAACAATTTCTCCAAATTTCATTTACTTTTGTTCAGCGGTGTAGCCGTTCATAAGGCATATATGAGCCCTGTGCACGTATCTACACCAAAGGTCACACGCACCATCCTGGTAGTACGTTAAACAAACCCTTCAAATTTCATCCACTCTGTATAGCGGGTTAGTCGTCCATAAGACATATACATGTATACATTGGTTTTTTGAACCATCCTAAGCCTCTGTGGCGGAGTCCTGTGGATGGATCTACACAAAACCTCACAGGAGCCATCCTGAATACATGTTAAACAAACCCTCCAAATCTCATCAGTTTATATTCAGCGGTTTAAGCGTCTATAACATACATACACACATACAAACACTCATTTTTAGAGATATAGATCAGCAATGTGACAGCCTTTTAAATATTGTTTACTTAGATACTTTAACAATGTTTTATATTAAGTTAAACTGTTCAACAAGCCATCAACTTTCTGTATCCATTTTATTGCAGTGTGATTTAATGAAATTTAGTTTTATTCTTCTAGTAAAAAAAGCATAGGTTGTTTAATTTTTATCCTGAGGTTTACAATATCACTGTAGAAAAACTATAAGTAAGTAATCTTACCTTATTAGTATAATTTTTAAATGATATAGCGGTTCAATTAACGATATTTTTTATTTAACATATCTTTCAGATTGACAACAGGCATTTTAACCAGACATCAACCAAAAAATTTCTAATATTAGTTTTACTGAGTAAAATTCCAATGGTTGATTACATTTTTTAAGAAAGCCCATCTTTCAACACACGAATAAATTAAACACACGTTAGCTGTTGTATACAAATGCTTGACAATTTTAATTTCACGACAAACCAAATATATTAAATTTGAATGGTTCGTGATCTGAAATTATGTATTTAGAGTAATTAATAGTAAAAACATAGATCGAAATTTATATGGAAGTTTAAAAACATTTTACTATTTTTACACGCAATAATAGCCTATTATAAATTTATAATGTCTTACAATGGGCGATTAAATGAATATGTTTTAAAAATTATTTTTAAAATCACCATAAACTACCAGTTATTAAACATATAACAAAATCTAAAACTATAACAAACTAGATATAGAAGAGTCTCGAAAATGCGACATAATGTGGATTTAAAGGGTGTCGAGTTTCATAAATGTCGAGTTGGCCAGAATTCAAGTTAAAAATTAAACAAAACTCAAACTTGTGTGCTAAAGTGTGTAATATTTACAAGTTCAGTTATTTACTATGATTTACAAAATGTGTTTCTTTTATGTTTAATGTTTTAATGTTTTTATAAAATAGGCTAAGTATTAAATAAAAGCTTACAGAATTTGGTTTTGTTTTAATAATCATAATCATTAACGACTCTCAATGAAACAAAATAAAGAAATAATACTATTAATTAATTCAATTAAGGTCAATAGACTATAATAAATAAGTAATCCACTGACATAAAAACTAACTGGATAAAGTTGTACAAAATGTCATTGTGAGGACAAAACGTGTAACCTGCTTCTCAGATTGGGATCTACGGTGCGCTGCGTCGTTACGCAATCTCCCTAAAAACAAGATGTCTGCTGCCGATGCACCATAGGTTTTTGCTGGAAGTACATGTATCGCGAGTCTTCGTTTGCAGCCTGATCTTCATCACTGTGACTAATGTTTTCGTCTGCGACATCGTTGTCATTGGCGTCTTCATCTTCTGAGCCGTCTTCATTTCCATCTTTTTCAGTCACGGCCAAAACTATTTCACTGTCTGCTAAAACTGCTTCCATCCTCTTTCATCCAATTCTCTACATCCTCTTCAGTTGTTTCTTCAGTGCCCGGGACGTTTCTCAACAAAGACACTGAGATTAAGCCGACCTCTTAACCTTTATTGAGATTCCTTTTTAAGGAAGAGGCCGTCGCACTTCCTCTCAGCCTCTTTACACACTTCACTTTTACACACCTCCCGCCTAAGGTCGGGGAGAGACTGAAATTTATTTCAGACGCGTCGAGTTGTAATGAATGTCTTTGAAGGTCGAGTTTTCGAGAATCTGCAGTAGAGATAAACATTTAATATTTACATAAAATAATTTCAAATAGAAACACGGAAACTCATCTACGAAAACTGTAAGGCAAAAAAAATTAAACCTCAGTTCGACAATATGTTATCATAAGAAAATGAAAATCAGTCTAAATTTCCAAAAACCAAAACATAAAGAGATTACAAATAGGTTCAACTAAAATGAATAAAAGAAACCTCTTCAAATAAAAAAACATAAAACTGGAGTTACTCCAGTCAAAACTTTATTACTATTGGAGTAATTGAATAATAATGAACATCATCTCACAACTAATAGCTTACTCTTAGAACGTTATTCAATGACAGTCATCATCATGATCATCAGCTAACATAACCTCTAAACTACTACGTGAGGCATAGTTCCATTGCTTTATTACTCTCTCACTGATAATGATGACTTTGTCATTAAAAGGCGTTTAGATTTTAATAGAATAAACACACTTTAAATTACATTTTGGTCAATGTTACGGAAAATATAGGGCAGAAGCTGTAGGAAATTCCACTGTA
>JBAIZL010000006.1:14255204-14330204 GCA_036971475.1 Prosapia bicincta | reverse complement strand
AACTTTGCCTAAGATTTGATTGGCGGAGTAAGTATTAAAAGAATGTAAATACACTATGGAGATGTAGAAAATGTAGGGATCCTCGTCGATTTCGCCAATGTCTGAAGTTTTCTTGTTGCCTAGACCAGAGCATTTTTAACCTGTTTGGCTGTCGAATACGCGAAGGTCGGATAAACGAGGCTCTACAGTATTATGTCACTTATCGTTGATGTTTATTAAACATTCTAAGTTCTTATTTCTCAACTTACTTTCTAATCATAAAGTCTAAAATCATTTTCTTAGGGTGATTTCATATACATGATATTATTGTTAATTTGAAAAAGCTATAGACTAAAAGAAATTATAATAAGCTAGAACCTTGTACTGTATTAATTATAAAAATAATAAAACTTGGTATAACTAAGTGGAAGGTTGGAAAACCTCCAATTAAATTTCTATTAGCTATTAAATGTAACATTTCAATAGATGTTGAAGGGGGAATATTTTAAAATACCATCCGGGATAAATTCATAGGTTAGGTTTGGCATAGATACCGACTACATGTAGGCGGTGGCACAAGTATGAGAAATTGAAAATTTTAGATTCTTCTAGTTTTGTTGAGTGCAACAAGGAGTACCTCGAAAAAGAGGATAAATATACTAATTTATGGCCGAAAAGGGTGTCAAAACGTAACTTAATTGTTTAAACCCTTTTATGGAAAACGCAGCAGAATATTGAGCAGGGGCGATTGTCGATGTTATGTAGATTAAAAATAAAAGATTTATTTTTTGTGTAAAAATATGTTTTCGACTATTAACTGAAGTTTACTATTAAAAGTATCACGCTATCATTAAATAATAACTAAAACTATAACGTGCAAAATTACCTTAAGGGTGAAATACAATTTAATATTGTATGCGCCAAAATAAACAGTAGTCTACTAAAAAAGTGGTAAGATTTTAATTTATTTCATTTTATTTTATTTACATAGTTTTTAAAATACATTCAAGTGAAAAAAGTTAATTCGGTTAGACTCGGGTATAAACATGTTCAATATCACCCCCGTTAAATTTGAGGCAACACTCGTACCTTTCTTGAAGTTTTTTGCATCATTTTAGTAAAGAGCGGTTGTTTCATGCTCGTTATACACTTGTTTGTCTTTTCTTGTAATTGGAGAATGGTGTTTGGTGGGCCATCACGGAAAATCTTCTTTTTTTTGTCATTCATTACACGTAGGCGTCAGTGGTCTATGATCGGGGAAGAGGACTGAGCGAAGAAAGTTTGTTCTAAGGGAGATGACGCGGTTGCCAAAAGTTTCTTAAAGGAAAGCAATGATCTCTACGGCAGTGCGGCTGGTTGCGCCATCTTGCTGGAACCATTGTAAACGTAAAGACTGATTTCGTGCACAACACAATCACCTGAAGTCTTCTAGAAAACGACCAAGAATTGTATCTGAGAGAAGGCAACTGCAGCTGATTCAGTTTCAGTACAGTTTATTTTGGCACTATCGCAGGTATTTGCATCTGATAGACCTATTCAATTCAACCAAAGGACTTTTATAAAAAATGCAAGGAAAATCAAAATAAAAAATATATTATTTTGTTAATTATTATTATTTATCATTATAAAAATTTGTATAAACAATAAATATAAATATTTTTAAAATTTATTATCAATAGAGCTAATACACATAATTGGCCTTAATATTTGTTTTGTATAAGTGGCTATATGCAAACGTCAGTAGCCTCCTGTGACGTCATTCCCACAGTAAAGCTATCCACTCCTCATCGTTCCGTGGTAAGATAATCATAGGGGAGTGCGTTACGGAGCGCGCTTCTGACATCATCGCGTGGTTTTGATCAGACACAACGATTACTTCAGATAATCATTCTGGTCCACATCCGCTAAAAGAGACCAGCTGTTGAAAAAAGGCAAAACAATGACAATTATGTAACCTTGAGATCATATCCAAATCTACAATTAAGTAACAAACGAATTGTCAGACTAAGAACTGGCCATCGGAGACAAATGTACAAGGTAAGAAAACCTTTAATAGGCATTAAATTTTTATAAGTTATATTTCACATATTTGGGAAAATTTAAAAAAATTAATATAAATAGAATTATATATGGCTGCAGCCGACACCTTCTATTAGTCGTCCTCGGCTTCCTTCTATCACCCCCGTTAAATTTCCTGTTTCTTCCTCTTCATAGCACTGTATACATTGACTAATCCTCTTAGAGAACCTCTTTGTCTTCTGCCTATTGGACATCAGTTTGTATTTTCTTCTTAAACTACTTCGTTCTAACTCTTTCAACTCTTGTAAATATACTGAACCTTTTCCAAAGCCTATTTCTTCGCCTTTAAATTAGCTCCTGTCTTAATTCTCTTCTAGCCCCCCCCCCTTACGTTGTCTACTCAATACGTTCTCGAGATAGTGTGTTGAACCTTTTCCAAAGCCTATTTCTTCGCCTTTAAATTACTTCCGGTCTTGGTTCTCTACCCCCCTTAAGTTGTCTACTCAATACGTTCTCGAGATGGTGTTGAACCTTTTCCAGAGCCTATTTCTTCGCCTTTAAATTACCTCCGGTCTTGATTCTCTACCCCCCCTTAAGTTGTCTACTCAATACCTTCTCGAGAGGTGTTGAACCTTTTCCAAAGCCTATTTCTTCGCCTTTAAATTACCTCCGGTCTTGATTCTCTACCCCCCCCTTAAGCTGTCTACTCAATACCTTCTCGAGATGGTGTTGAACCTTTTCCAGAGCCTATTTCTTCGCCTTTAAATTACCTCCGGTGTTGATTCTCTACCCCCCCTTAAGTTGTCTACTCAATACGTTCTCGAGATGATGTTGAACCTTTTCCAGAGCCTATTTCTTCGCCTTTAAATTACCTCCGGTCTTGATTCTCTACCCCCGCTTAAGTTGTCTACTCAATACCTTCTCGAGATGGTGTTGAACCTTTTCCAAAGCCTATTTCTTCACCTTTAAATTAGCTCCGGTCTTGATTCTCTTCCACCCCCCCCCTTACGTTGTCTCCTTAATACGTTCTCGAGATGGTGTGAACCTTTTCCAAAGCCTATTTCTTCGCCTTTAAATTGCCTCCGGTATTGGTTCTCTCCCCCTCCCTTAAGTTGTCTCCTCAATACGTTCTCGAGATGGTGTTGAAACTTTTCCAAAGCCTATTTTTTCACCTTTAAATTAGCTCCGGTCTTGATTCTCTTCCACCCCCCCCCCCTTACGTTGTCTCCTCAATACGTTCTCGAGATGGTGTTGA
Source organism: Prosapia bicincta (assembly GCA_036971475.1). Lineage (NCBI taxonomy): Eukaryota > Metazoa > Arthropoda > Insecta > Hemiptera > Cercopidae > Prosapia > Prosapia bicincta. The sequence goes on along the minus strand of JBAIZL010000006.1, from coordinate 14,326,951 downwards.
ACCTTTTCCAAAGCCTATTTCTTCACCTTTAAATTAGCTCCGGTCTTGATTCTCTTCCACCCCCCCCCCTTACGTTGTCTCCTCAATACGTTCTCGAGATGGTATGAACCTTTTCCAAAGCCTATTTCTTCGGCTTTAAATTACCTCCGGTCTTGATTCTCTACCCCCCCTCAAGTTGTCTACTCAATACGTTATAACTCTTCTCGAGATTGTGTTGAACCTTTTCCAAAGCCTATTTCTTCGGCTTTAAATTACCTCCAGTCTTGATTCTCTACCCCCCCTTAAGTTGTCTACTCAATACGTTATAACTCTTCTCGAGATTGTGTTGAACCTTTTCCAAAGCCTATTTCTTCGGCTTTAAATTACCTCCGGTCTTGATTCTCTACCCCCCCCCCTTAAGTTGTCTCTTCTCGAGATGGTGTTAAAGATTCTTTCTTGTTCCTTTTAGAAATATATGTGCTCTCTAACATCCAGATGAGTTTTCTAATGATCGTTTTAACTTGAGTTAGTCTGTCTTATGTCATCTAGTATTCCCAAATTCTGGATAGAAAAGCCAACATAATTAAGCTTTCCAGATCCTATTATGGTAGTGTAGTCTGAAATTTTCAGTTCTTTGTTTCTCCCGCTCCCTTTGTGAGATGTTCCATTTTGTTGAAATTTATAATTAGTCAACTTTTCAATACTATTTGTAGTCTACAGAGCACATAGCTGAGATTTGCATTGTCTTACGCAATTTCTACGTGATCGTCTTTCGACTTTTTTAAATTCCTACTATTAGTTCACACCCTTCCTTATATATATATATATATATCCTGATAAAGTTTTCAATCGTTAATAAAATACTTTTTATTCATCCAGTCAAAATCAAATATATTTTTTAAAACTTGTAGGGGATGACGATGTTAATACGACAGAGTTTTCAAATATTATCTAATTAATTAAATTTAATGAATTCGTTTTAGTTTTATATGGGAGAAAAACATTTCATAAAAGGGGCAAGGTATGCAATATAGTTAAATCGTCCTATTTGGGTTAAAATAATTGATAAAACAGCTGATTTGTGGTAGAACAGTTGTTTTAACGCATTGGTTATGTTACTTTATTTGTATTAATTTTAATTATTAAATAAAAAGGCAATAAAATAAAATTTGTTTTTGATGACCTAAGTAGGAAATGACTATACAATGTTTTGTTTGTTTACATATAGCCTACAGGTGTTGATTTCTTATTGGTATTTTCACGCCTTCACGTGTTTTCCGTTTGGTTTAAGTAGTTTTTTCAACAATGTATGAAACAAAGTATGGAAAATGGCTGTAATAAATTTTTAATTACATTTTACATTTTCTTAAAAATGTTTTGTTCAGTACATTAGTTTAATTTAGATTAGCTTGTTGGTTCATTCTTGTACTTCCACCGTTTTCCCTCGAGATATAATAGTAGACTTCCATACATTTATGCTCGCTGTGAATAGTTTACTTCAATTATAAACCCTTTGTACAAAATAGCTACCCAACCTATAAGTACATTTGGCTAACACAGTCAGCATCGTCAGGTTACAAAATGGCCTTTATCCGAACGATCAGAAGATGTATAGCTGTTTCTTTATTACAATTACGCTACTGTTCTCTGAATCAGGGGCGCACCCAGGATTTTGTCTTGGGGGGCCAGAACTACGACGAGACAGAGGGGAGAGTTCGGTTTATTCACCCCCTGAAGAAAATATTGAATTTTTATCTCTCTAAAACTTATGTTTTAAGCATACGCAGCATAAAAAAGACGCAAATTGAGGAGACTAAATCGGCGTTTTTATGTAATTGTAGCATATAGTAGGTTGTTTATTATTTTTCGATGGTTACCTTGGGCGTTTATATATTTTGACTTTATTTTTTTGGGCATTCCTGTACCATTGACTTTAATTGAAGTCATCTTGTTTTTTTTTTCTACTCACAAAATGCTCATAATCAAAGAACACTGTCTAATTACGGTCGAAATTCTATGACCATGGACGATAAAAAAAAACAAATCAACCTTTAACAAATATATGGAATATTTATTGTTATAAGTTGATTTGGTTTTAATAATGATTTTAGAATTTTTACCAAAATAAGGACAATGTTACTAAAACTGTTTGTATGCTCCTCTTGTCATGACATCTCGGAAACGTGTTTTAAACTGATGGGGTCTAATTAAACCTTGACAATCTTCAAAATTATTAATTATATGTTAGGGCCTATTTATGGTTTTTGTTATGCATCCTATTTACTCAGCAGTTATTCTTTTAAATTTCGTATTCAATTATGTTCGGTGAAACTTTATTACATAGTGATCGAAAACGTTCTGTCTCTATGAGTTTTTACAAATTTACAAAATTTAAAGTTAGGATAGTCATAATCTATTGTTGAAGTGATTAAGTTATTCTATAACTATCGATTCTACTGTAGCGGTACCCTATGACGATTGCAGAGAAATGTTAACAGCCGCCGAAACGGCCATAGATAACAATGACTATTGCTATAATTGTACAAACGGAAATTAAATAACTGTTAAATCATCAAACAATCCCATAATTTTTATATTTTCCCATAATTACCAATTATCAAGTAACTTCAATGCTTATTTTGTTACACCTAAAGGTCCCAAGTCAAAAACTGAGTTTTACCGCAAAGCGAAATGTTAAAGATTTTTTAAAATTAATGATACATTTAAAAATTGCTAACATTTTAATGCTACTTAAAGCTTAATAAGGCTCTTAAAACCGGATATTTCAGACAAATAAAAGTAATAAGAGCATGTATTTTATCCAACGGAGGATGGCGAGTTTAGAATAAATATAAGCTATTACAGTCCATTTACTTGAGGAAATACTGACTCAGAGACTTCATTTTACAAGTAAGCTAAATATTATTTTCTATTGTCGTTCGTATTACCCTACACCTCATTTGAAATTAAATATATAATATTTTTCTTGTCATTTTTAATTTATTTATACATTTTTATTTTTTCTTATGCTAAGGGGGACCGACCCCCTTGGGTGCGCCTTTTCTCTAAATCCCTTTTGCTATATAAATAAGCTCATTTTTGTTACTTAAAACCAGTCAGAGGAAAATTGGCGAACCCCGAGGTTTTTGCACCGACTTCATAATCACTGACTGCTGTTATAAAGCAAGACCAAGGCTTTCGGTGTTTTTTAATGGCATTAGAATGGATTTCTTACAAAGAGGAAGGATTTCTTATTTGGTTGGGTCGAACAAGGGGCGTTTTTGTTGTGGAGGACTGTTTTTATTTAAAATCACGAGGGGCTGACTGACCATAAATATTTATTTTGTGCAATGTTTGTATCGTTGTACAAAGATTGACTCTAAATACAAATTCATCAAGACTAATAACAACTACAAGAATTACTAGTTCTAAATTCACAGGACTTTATCAACAAAATGTATACAATTTGACTGAAAGTTAAATTTGTTGTTCACCTTAAAACATTTTACAGGCATATTCCTCGGTTTCAGTTTGACTTTGGCCTTGCTGAGCGCGAGATTGCTCTGGTTTCTGTTACAGTCAGAGAACAGTGTGTGTATGCAGCGTTAAATTATTCTAGAACGAGTTTTTGTTCGCAAACCGGTCGGAAGATTTTTCTATACAAGCAGCAATTTAAATGCATGTCGTAATGGTTTGTGAAAATCCTTGGAAGTGATTTAATGTACAATTAATCTAGTTTGTTTTCAAATAGAGTGAGAAGCTCTACTTCACGCATTCGAGGTTTCCTGGAACTGTCCCTGCAAGTGGCCTTCAGCACGTAGTGTCTACAGCAGGTGACTAATGGCTTCTTTTTGGTCACTTGGCATATTTTGTAACCGACTATTAGAACAGTGCCAGCCTAAGTTTTAACTCCAGGAAACGTTTTTTTTCCTGGAATTAGATTTAATGATCCATTCTTTTGAGTCCTACACAGTGCTATGCTAGTACGTTAATAGCACCATATAATTTTGGAGGTTAAAATTAAATTATTATTCAACTATTAAAAAATAATGCGAGAAGTATAAATATCTGGGACTACAGATAACAAATGATAGGGCACTAGTAGCAGTCATACAAGAAAAAAATATGCAGGGAAGAAAAGCCATTAACCATCTAATAAAGATACTATTGGACCAATAAAAATCGAAAGAAAATAAATGACTCATATACGATACAATTGAAAAAGCATAGTCACATATAGCAATGAAGTACGACAAATGAAATAGAGTAATGAGACAACACTTATTGCGACCGAGATGGCCTTTTGGAGGCGGTTAACTGGAAAGTCGAGGCTAGAGAAAACTACATAGGACTGAATAAGACAGATAATGAAAGTGCCAAATATAACGTAGAGGACATTAAAACAAAACAGCTAAAGTGATATGAACACGTGAAAAATATGAAGGAAAGAACACAAAGCTAGTAATTAAATGGAGTCCTTATAGAAGAAGAATGAGGAGACAACCTAGAAGAATTCGGCATCGATAAAGAAATAAATGAGAGGGACTTCCCGATAACTTATGGATGAACTTTCCAGAAGGGAATGGTAACTGGGAATCGAAAGATGGCGTAGAACGTTATGAATATATATATATATATATATATATATATATATATATATATATATATATAATGAGGCCTATAGCTTACATTATTGTAATTTTCATTCCTGATGATGTTGGTACTGTTTGCCAACGAAAAGCTTTGGATATAAATTAATAAATATTCTTGTATTTGAATAACCTATGTTGTTTTAAAATATATATGTATGTATACTTAAGACGAAATCACCATAAACACAAAAATATAGCAAATATACAATGACGTATATTTTATGCAGTTACTTTTAATAGAGTACATTCATATAAATAACTAGACTAAACCATACAAGATCAAATATCAACAGTAAATGTTCAACTTTAAGCTTGTTTAAGTTTAAGCAAATGTTTACCCGTTTCAAGTTTGTAATAGCTCTTAGCACTAATCTTATGTTCAAATGTGTCCGAATATTGTAAACAAACTATTCGATTTTAGTTCCAAAGCAAATAATGTAAAGCAACCCTGTATCTATTTATTGTATATTGTTGCCTGTAGTTTTGCTCTCCATAACTTATGATTAATGACATAATGTAACAATTTTCCTCAAAATTAAAGTTCTTTGACACCTTAAAAAGAACAAAAAGATGTTAATAATATACTTGCTTCTGTATTTCTGACTTAAGTAAAGTACATTTATTGTACAAATAGTTAAAGAAAGGCTTCTGAATATAGTCTGTTTCACGAACCTCAATCGATTTGGCTGTTATTAAAAATATATTATAAATTATGACTGTTATATATATATATATATATATATATATATATATATATATATATTAAAATGGTGATATGTTTTCTTGTAATATAGTTAATAAATTAAAAATATTTCAAAAACAAGAATACTTTTAATGAATATATTTATTCAAAGCTTTTCGCCGATAAAATAGTACCAGCATCTTCAGGAAGATAATTAAGTAAATAGATAATTATCTATTTTATCGGCGGAAAGCTTTGAATAAATATATTCATTAAAAGTATTCTTGTTTTTGAAATATTTTTAATTTATTAAATATATATATATATATATATATATATATATATATATATATATATATATATCATATTTAAATATTATATTAAATTTAAAAAATTAATTTTTTCCTAACTAGATAATGTTCTCTAGTTTTCTTAGTAATATTACTAATAGTTTTGTTTTAAAAAAAATTAATAAATATAAAAAATTGGGAATAAAAATTAATAAACATACGAAAGAGTTGAAAAAAATGGTTTCAGCAGAAGTAAACCAAGCAATGTTTTCTCTGTGACTTTACCTAATTATAGAAGCCTTTATAAGACCTTTATTTATGTACAAAGTGTAATGTAAGAAAATTAAATATTCGCTTGTTACATTTTACGTTCTACATCTTACTTTACTGCGCTCTTAAATCCTACCTGAAAGCAAGTTTTGTTGATTTCATGACCCTGGCTTGGGCTTTCCTATGACGTACGCTAATCACAACAGGCATTAGACGGCGTTGATTCATCTGCGAATAAAACAGGTTGCTAAAATTACAGGCATGACGCCAAAGGTTTCCCATCACTTGATTATATATAATGATATCTGTCCAAACCCGCCGAAACCGAACCTGCCAGGTTTAAGAGATAAAAGCAGAGATATTTTAAACTCTACATTGCATATTCATAACTAATATTATACAATAATAATACGAATGAAGAGATCTAAATTTAAAATTGTGAATTTAAAGAATATGAATTTACAACTCTGAAACGTACTTCAACTAAACAGATCATATCTGAATGACTTTATCAGCCAATTAATTTTGAAACTTTTCTTGAAGAGTACAATTTTTCAGATGCAACAATTTCTAGCGTAGTTAACAGATTTGTAGAAAATAATAAAGACACAATATTTATAAATATTATTTTATCTTTTTTCAGTAGGAAAATATCAGCTTTCACATAACTTGGAGGATATTTACTCCATGGTTTACTGTGGTGCTCACTACAGACGCAGTCTCACTTCGAATTACTTTAAAGGATAGTGTTTATATATATATATATATATATATATATATATATATATATATATATATATTTGTGAGTCGACTTTCGAGAACTTTAATTACGGGTCCTCATTTTCGAGCATCAAAAACGCATTACATACATTAATATACACAGGATACAACACAAAAGGAATAATTAAAGTACTAAAAATAACAGTATCAACATAACATACAAAAATACCGAAAACATAATTAATAAAACAAACAAAAAAAGAAATTAAAAGATAGATATAAAGACTTTAAAGCTTACTGTACATCAAACCAAATTTTTACCATTTAAACGTAGCCACGCACGCCCTCAAAAACAACAATACATTCCCCACATTAAAAATCAAACAGCTAATAAAATAAAGTACAAAGGGTTTCTCAAAATGATATCTAGGCATAGCTACAAATTCATAAACACAAACAAATTATAATAAACGAACAAACACAAATAAAATTAAAAAACTATGAACTATTCAACTTAATAGACAAAACTAACCCCAATAAAAACTAAAACTTTCCCACAGTGCAGTGAATCCGAAAACATAATAATACCGGCATACCGCGTGATAGAGAAAATCCCTCAAACCTGGCAACTACAAGAAGCCCTTAGTCGCAGAAGTGATCGAAATGTCGATTCGCATATATACCAAGTAGGATATATTACTATTGTAAGTAATTTTTCAACCATTAAGTGCAATGATTTTACCTTGTGTGACGAGACGCCTTTCGGTCACTTGACCATTGTCGAATCACTGATTACTTTTTCTCAATTTTTCTGGTGTGGATATTCGGTCCGTGGTGTTGGTAATTGACGTCATACACGTTTCCTCTTGAGTCTTCTGTATAATGTTTTTGAATAGTATGTCATCTGTATATGTTGTTTGTAGATTCATTAAATTGTTGTGTATGTTTTTATAAATGTGGTATTTTTCTAGTGAGTTTAGTTCTATTGGGTTATTATTTATTTAATAGAACTAAACTCACTAGAAAAATACCACGTTTATAAAAACATACACAACAATTTAATGAATCTACAAACAACATATACAGAAGACATACTATTCAAAAACATTATACACAAGACTCAAGAGGAAACTTGTATGGCGTCAACAATTACCAACACGACGGACCGAACATCCACACCAGAAAAATTGAGAAAAAGTAATCAGTGGTTCGACAATGGTCAAGTGACCGAGAGGCGTCTCATCACACAAGGTAAAATCATTGCACTTAATGGTGGAAAAATTACTTACAATAGTAATATATTAACTTCATAAAGTCAGTGCAACGGAAAAACAATGGATAACGTAAAATATATATATATGTGTGTGTGTGTGTGTGTGTGCAGTTGCAGTGTAGTGAAGCTGTGTATATATATATATATATATATATATATATATATATATATATTAAAAACAAAAAACACATTGTTACAAAATAATACAAAATTTCAAACCTTTTTAATTGTTTATGATACACGTTTTGTCATATCAACATTTGTTTAAAGTTACTTCAATACTTATTACCATATAGGCCTATTATAGTAAATTGTTTTTGTTAAGTTAATTAGAGCTTAGCTAGTGAGAACAATCCACAACGCTAAATATTAAAATAGTTCACTGAAAATCTCACTACGTACTAGTTTTAAAATATATACAGGATAGTTTCGACGACGATGACGCCTTCATCAGTGATTGGCCACTACTGATAATAGTATTGGCTAGTCCCTAATGACGGCGGCTTCGTAGTCGAAACTAGTCTGTATGTAGTATTAAAAAGTAATGCTTAGTGTGATTTTAAGTGAAGTATTTTAATATTTACCTTTGTATATTATATTTCTGTTTACTTTTATTTCTTCATTATAAAATTTACAGCAAATTCTCTACTGTGGCTGAAGGAGTAGAAATGAGACACGGTGGTCTCAAAAGAACCTCTTCCATTGGGTATCCTGGAAATTAGTTTTACCCTAGAGCACATTCGTGAAAATTCGTAACACGAGTACACGCATGGGGTCTTGAACCCCCTCCACTTTTGTACATAGTATACACCATTATCTTTTTTCTTTTTAGTATTTGTCGATCAAGACATTTGTTTTGTAGCACCTAAGCGTATTTTAGATGTATGTATGTATATTTTTTTATATAGGAAAGGAAAATAATATTTGGATAGGTTATTTCTTTATTTTTTCTTTTACTAGTAAAAATGACAAAAAAACAAATGTTAAACACAAAATATAAAGATATTATCTTGTATGCGGTCAAAAGGAAGGTTTATTAAAACAGTAAATATGGTTTAAAACAAAGATTTATTACAGAAATTATTAATAAAAGCTCATTGGAATTAGGTCAAATCTGGGGTGAAAAAATTGCGATATGAAAATAAAAGAAAATGATTATATATCTGATAGGCTATAAAAGCGTCTAAACTTCTATATGTATTGTAAACGGAAAAAAATATTATTAGAAATACAAATATAAAATTTAAAAAATAATATAAATACACCAAATGACGTACAATTAGCCTATTATTCAAAAAGACATTTGTCAGTGAATATTGAAATTTATTTTGGTCAACGATCTTTGCAATATATATAAACAAGCTTGTTCAGGACCTTGTTAAAAGTACAGCATGACTGAGTTTTTCTATCCTTGCTTTTGGGCAGACGTCGTAGCGACCAGAAGGTCTCTTTTCTCTTTGGCTGGAGCTCCGCTTGACACCAGCCTTGATGTCAAGTGGTAGACTTAGTAGAGAAGCACACATTCGTGTACATTTGTCAACTGCCTTCCCAATTCTTTGAGTAATATTCGTATAAGAACTTTCTGTTCAGGACTTGCATTGTTCTTATAAATTATACAGGCAGTAATTCCGGCTGAATCAAGATCGCTGTAACTCTCATCTAACATGGCCAAAAGTTTCCTTTGTTCTGTAAAAGAATTCATTTTTACAGTATATTCTCCATATATATATATATATATATATATATATATATATATATATATATATATATATATATATATATATATATATATTCTTGATATTTAACGTTATCCATTGTTTTTCCGTTGCACTGACTTTATGAAGTTAATATATTACTATGTAAGTAATTTTATCCACCATTAAGTGCAATAATTTTACCTTGAGTGATGAGGCACCTTTCGGTCGTTGACCATTGTCGAATCACTCATTCACTTGAGTGATTCGACAATGGTCAACGACCGAAAGGTGCCTCATCACTCAAGGTAAAATTATTGCACTTAATGGTGGATAAAATTACTTACATAGTAATATATTAACTTCATATATATATATATATATATATAGTGCATACAAACTAAAAGAGTAGTTCGTAAAGTACTAAGACAGTACAACAAAACAAAAATTACAAATCGAAAACAACTATTTCAAACTTGAAACGTAAACACACGCGAGGGGTGTAACACACCCAAGGTTCGTGACGATGTATACGAAGCGGCTGTGAGACAGAAACTAGTTGGTTCTTCTTGAGGGATTAGAGGGAGCAATAGTGGAAAGGTACCTGGAAAAGCGTTAGTGTAAACGCAAAACTATTGTTCATTTCATGGAATATAGTACGTCTGGGGTGGATTCCACACGGCGCGTGTGTTAAAAAAGAATCCTGGTTTAGATGAAAAACAATTTATCAATGATAGAGTTTCGCATTTATTGTGTCATGCTCGTATTTTCATAAAAAATAGTATAAAGTAATGAAAGTGGCAGTTTTATCGATTTTATTAGCCATCATCCATGTCTTGGCGATTTTTTAATCTCATGGCTACGGACTAATGGCAGCCTAGGTATTGAAAAACAAATTTTTAATGAAACCTGGGCTAAAATTAAACTCGCTACCCCAACAATTGGGCTGTGGACCACCCACTGGCCGTGAATACCGTGGCATAACTGATAGATTAATGTGTGCTATCACTTTTGCTGGTTGAATTTCTTCTGCATGAAAATATTTCTTCAATCAGCTGCCTTATAATCATGAGATAACTAAACCAAGGATCTTCAGAAGATTACAAACAAAAATGTTTGCTTGTTTGTTTTTTGTAACAATTAAACTATATTGCTAACTGTGACACCGAAATGAATATAGGCTAAATATTTTTAGTAAGGGTTTATAATGGTTTAGAATTTGCTAATACGCTACTGTGCTCTCTATTGTTTTAATTAATTTGTTGTTTATTATCTTATATTTTTCGGTTTCGAAAGGTTTTCTCCAGAAACAAATCTCAATGTTTCAATATTTACGGCATTCCAGTGTAGCATGTAATTCTTTTCTTTTCTTCTGATATTGAAATAAGTAAAACTTAATTTTCTGTTTTTATATTTAAAAGGATTAAAATATATAAAAATTATCTTTAACGTTTTGTCTGAATAACATTTTCTTCATTATCAAAACATTAAAATTAAAATAACAATAAATCCATAATTAGGTAATACAATTGTCCTATTCCCATCTATATGTCGTTGATAAATCTTCTAGAACTTTATATAGTACCCTATGTTTATTTTAATTTATACTTGTTCTTCAATAAGTTTATTTTCTTAATTTTCACAAATATCAATTTTTATACACCCTTATTCATTTTGTTAACTATCGAAAACGTTAAAATATGTATATATATATATATATATATATATATATATATATATATATATATATATATATATATATATATATATATATATATTATATTATATACGTGTGCATATATAATAATATATATATGCACAATATGTTATTGTATATAATATGTTTTCTTGTTTAACAATAAAAAAACAACTAAGGTTATTCAAATACAAGAATTGTTTATTAATTTATATTCAAAGCATTTCGTTGATAAACAGTACCAACATCATCAGGAATGAATAATACAATAATAACAGATCTCGCATTATTGTATTATTCATTCCTGATGATGTTGGTACTGTTTATCAACGAAATGCTTTCAATATAAATTAATAAACAATTCTTGTATTTGAATAACCTTAGTTGTTTTTGATTATTAAACAAGAAAATATATTATATATATATATATATATATATATATATATATATATATATATATATATATATATATATAGTTTATATGTTAATAAAAACTTTCGGAATAAAACTTTACTTAGTATTTGATTAAAAAATAAATATATTTTATAAAAGAAAATTTATTTAAACGTTTTATTTGTTACTTAATCATTTTGAGTATTTATAAATCACTAAATTAGAAATAGTTATTGCGTAACTAAGTGAATAGTTTAGAACTTACTTGCTGACGCGTTTCGAAACAATCGTTTCCTTTACGAAACTGACCCACTACACCGAGTATAGCGTCAGCTTCGTAAATGAAACGATTATTTCAAAACGTACCAGTAAAGTATTCATTGAGTTATGTAATAACTACTTATAGTTTAATCAGTGAATTCAAGATGATAACAAGAAGCAGCTGCAATCAGTAAATATTTAATATAACACTTAACAAAACCACTGCTTAGTGATAATTTTTCAAGGTCTTGTCCCTGACACTCAGGATTAAAAAGAGAAAGAAACGGCGATTCTGTTGTAAGTTGTAGTTTTATCAAGTTTTTGTTCTATTAAATATGCAGTGAACAACGTACAACGTGTTAAGAATAAAAAACAAATATTGTTAAAATGTGGTATTGGTATAGTTTTGAAACTATTATTAGAAGGGACCCTTTTTTAATTGTGACTAATTCTATAAAGGAAGAATATTCTTGTTTACCTTGGCCTGATTCTCCATTCACCTGTTTGTTCCTATGCTCTCATAATATGAAAAGATTAGGTTAAAGATTTTTAAACATAAAGCAGACTGCTCATGCTTTGGAAAAATAATGAAGTGGAAAATGACTCGCTTTATATTGTATAAAAAAAAGAGATTATCATAATATTAGCAGCGCTCACGTTGAAAAATACAGTATGACTGAACATATAAGCATATCTTACATTATCGCCCTAACACATAGCAATAATGTTATTACTACAAAATATATGAACACACACACACACACACACACACACAAACACACACACACACACACACCACAGAAACGTATATATTCTTCTACTTGTAAATGAAGAAACATTTACTAGCTCTAAAGGAGCCTAAAAATTTAAACTGCAAGAAAAATATTTTACGGTATAAAAAGGTTGCAGTAAATTATTCGGTTAAAGATGTTTCCCTTATTATTCATAGGATTTGTTGCTCATTAAATATTCCTTATGCTCAAATTTTCAAACAAACGTTCTGTGTGCCTCATGTATTTTAAAAAACAATCTTCGTAAACATGCTCGTTACTTGGGTCTAGTGTATGTGTACAAATATTTTGAACGGAAAATAAAAATAAAATTGAAAAAATATGCTCCCAAAATAAATTAGTATAAGAAATCTAATTATGTGTCTACCAAAAATTGTACGATTGTTTTTAGTTAAAGGTAATATGTTCATATGTTTTCAACAAAAACAGCTGCCTCAGTTATAAAATTCAGTTTTTTTAACAGATATTATAAGTGTTGTTTGTGTTATAGGAAGGCACGTAACAAGGCTGAAGAATTGCAGGTGTTTGTGTTGGACCAAATGTATCACAAATATGGCATTATAATAATAGCATGAGTCGGACCAACGTCGGCAGACGTCATGATCATAATGATTAGCTGGAACCGATGCGCCATTGCAAACAAGCCTTTGCTTGTAACTAGTTCTGGAACCGGTTTTTAAATCCAGTTCCGAGTCGTTTCTTGGGAGTCAACTGTTTGGTCTGATTTGTGACGTCATTGCAAGACCTGCCAAAGACAAACAATTAAAGAAATGGTTCAAACACATAGTGTAATTGAAACTAATGAAATTACTCTATGATATACTCTATGAAAATGAGATAAAGAATAATAAAAATATTGAAATACAAAATCATTGAAGACAGCTTTTTTTCAACTCCTTCTATTAGTCTACAGTTTCTCTCTCTCTCTCTCTCTCTCTCTATATATATATATATATATATATATATATATATATAGGTATATAATACGTTTTCTTGTTTAATCATTTAAAACAACATAAGTTATTCAAATACAAGAATATTTATTAATTTATATCCAAAGCTTTTCGTTGGTAAACAGTACCAATATCATCTGATTATGTTGGTACTGTTTACCAACGAAAAGCTTTTGATATAAATTAATAAATAGTCTTGTTTTTGAATAACCTACGTTGTTTAATATATATATATATATATATATATGTGTGTGTGTGTGTGTGTGTGTGTGTGTGTGTGTGTGTGTGTGTGTGTGTATGTGTGTGTGTGTGTGTGTGTGTGTGTGTGTGTGTGTGTGTGTGTGTGTGTGTGTGTGTGTGTGTGTGTGTGTGTGTGTGTGTGTTTGTAGCTCTAGTTTTCAATCGTTAATTAAATACTTTCTATTTATCCACTATAGTCCAATTACATTTTTTTAAACTTGTAATACATGACAATTGACGTTAATATAGTTTTTGAATATTAATTCATTAATTAAATTTAATCAATTAATTCTATTTTTATAAGGGAGAAAAACCTTTCACAAAATTGGCAAGTTATGCAATATAGTTATTTCTTCCCAACTGGCTCTAAATATGTGATAACATATGATTTCACAGAACAGCTGATTTTATGTATTAGGTTGTGTGGTAGAACAACTGCTTAAACCCATAGATTATGTTATAATAATTATAATTATTTAATTAAAAGCACTAAAACAATTCTTTCTTGTTGATATAAGTAGGATTTGAGTTTAAAACATTTTGTTCTTATTAATCTTTTAGTTTAATGTGGTCAGCGTGAATAATATCGCCTACGGAAGATAAGAAGGGACTGTCTATGTATATATTTAGGATAATAATAATAGAAATACGTATTGGGTACCTGGTAGATGAAATGGGATAGTGGCCTCACATGTGGAGGGTCGCATACCTGAGTTAGACCCACTCTCTATTGAGAACCTAAACATGCGTTACAAACGATGCAAGGCTCTTCGCATTTCTTATTTATCCAAAACCTTGAATCACACCAATATTTATTATCTAGTAGAGCATTTTTGTATAATTTATAAGTTAAACCGTACTTTTTAAACAAAGATCAAATATTTCCAATTCGTACTTTATGTAACCTAATTTAGTAATTACAGTTGAAATATCTGTACAGTTATTATACTTCATAATATTGGACAAACATAAAAAACTGCAGTATTGTTTGGATATATCATTTCAATGTGAAGAACTAAACATCAATTGCAGAATCAAACCCAAGATTTGATATTTATTATTTATTGCACAATGCTACACCCCATGATTCTAATCTTGGATATTCGTATTTACCACATTTCAAGTTTTAAAAAAATTAAACTTTATTACTAGTCATATTTTTACATCATTCATAGAAACATCCTAAAATATAGTATATAGTAGTCTCTCGCTCTTGTCGGTTTCGCTTTTTCCCGGATGACAAATTTACAGGATATCCCACTAATACGTGTCGTATTTTACAACAAAAGGCAAGAAAGACAGTATAGTTACTATACAGGTTGTACAATAATGTGTTCTCGTCTTATTTATTCTGTACACCACTGTAGTTATTTATCACAAAGAAATCTGATTACTCTCCAAACATCCATTATACTGTACACTACTAGACCTACTACTCATTACCGAACCTGGGCCTATCTCGAATAACAAAGAAATAGTAAAAATTTATCGCCGAAGTTAACATTAAAATATGTCGGTGAAATGTATGATTAGGGACAGTTGGCTGCAGGTGTTATTGAAATAATTGATCTCTCTTTAGAATGGAAATTAAAATTTAATCGAAAGCTGAAAGAAGCACTATAGCAATGCCATATAAAAAAGTGTGTAAAGAAAATTACATTGTAAAAATTGTATCAAAGTAAATAACTATTTTTTTTATATCGAATTTACAGTGTTTGAATAATTATTTGTCTAAAATTAGGTGTTTAAAAATTTAGGGATTAGTGTTTAACGATAAAGAAAACGTGTGTCGCTGTGTGTGAGCGCACATATGTAATAGAAAAATGATATTAGGATAAGGGTTTAAGGGAAACGTTAATAAATATTATCTATCTATCTATCTATATATATATATATATATATATATATATATATATATAAACACACACACACACACACACACACACACACACACACACACACACACACACACACATATATATATATATATAAGTTTATTCAAACTCAAGAATTATTTATTAATTTTTATTCAAGCTTTTTGTTGAAAAACAGTACCAACATCATCAGGAATAACGTATATCAAACCACAGTTGTTTTTGATACGTATATATATATATATATATATATATATATATATATAAATATCGCAATATGTATTCTTGTGTATTAATAAGAACTAATAAACAATTGTTCAATATTCCTGATGATGTTGGTACTGTTAGCCAACGAAAAGCTTTGAATTGTAAATTCAATTATAATTCTTGTATTTGTATTTTGACTTAGTTCTTTATATATATGTATAATAAATTTGTATGTATTTAAGTAGTACGTAAACATACCATATTGTATTATAAGTGTACAGTGTAGCTGTAATTAATGTTAACATTTTTGATGTGGAACGTGACCCTCCCCTTTTTATACACAGTTGGTTTCACTATTCGCGGCAAGCTCAGGAACGTGACCCTCCCCTTTTTATACGCAATTGGTTTCACTATTCGCGGCAAGCTCAGGAACGTGACCCTCCCCTTTTTATACACAATTGGTTTCACTATTCGAGGTAAGTTTACAAAACGTAATCCTCGTGAATAACGAGGGATCACTGTATTTAAATTAAATATGTTTTGTAATATTAGGAGGTTTTAGTTTCGTAAAAAAAATCATGGAGATTCTATTACGATTACTAGGGGTAGTCAGATATAAGTCAATCAATATTATTCATGTATGACAGTGATAATTTAAATAAAAACATAAGAAAAATTAATATTTTAGATAATATCTCATATATAGCCAATGAAAAGTTGTTTATACTTATACTAGCTTTTACTTTTTATTTTTTTACTTTTTTAATTCTTATACTCGTACTTGAGATAAACTCACAACCTTTCACTTATTTCCTCCTCGTGAGTTCCTACATTTTAAGTGAATATAAAAAGCTATCAAAACTAAACAAAAATAGCTACCAAGAAGAGAAGCCTTCTATAGAATATAAATATTTCCCCCGAAACATAAGGCCTTGTACAACCTTGATTCAGTGCATGTCCCCTCCAAAAATACTAGTTTTCCACGAAACCGGCCAGCCATGTAACCTCGTTTCACATGATGGAGTGTCTGAGCCATCCATTTTAATATATTTCGAAGGTTTTCTGGATTTTTAAACAAATTTCCTTGGAAAAATGCTAATAAAAAGATTATTTAAAATAGCAATTAAATTAGGTCGCATACTGTATAGAATTAAGACATTTTCCAATTTGAAAGATAGCATGCCAAAAATGTTTTTAAAGAATTTGTTTTCTACTACAATATGCAGACTAAAGTCAATTCTACAAAAAATACATTTAAAATTTATTTATAGATACAGATTCCAATATACAATATCAAGAGCACAGTGGTACAATATATTACAATACAAATATTGGCAAAAATAATAAAAAATAACTAATATTACAAGTTAACTAAGAATAGACCCTTATGTACCTTCCGATGGCCGTGTGCATCTACTAGTTTGTAGTCTAGTCATTGTAGTTTGTCATTGTAGTTTGTCATTATTGTATTATAGATTGTAATTGTAAACAGCCCTCTGTTGATAATGACATGGTCGTAGAAATATAGATAAGGATTTAATCTTAGGTAACTTGTAATATTAATTAATTGTTATTATTTTGTGGTGTTGGGGTTTTTCCCAATATTTTTTTGCAATACAGGTTTTTTATGAAGTTTGGGAATATTGAGACAAAAATTATTATTATATTTTTCAAAACTAAGAAAAATTATAACAAACTTTAGAGAATAACTCACTTACAATCTTCTAGCACAATATTTATTACAAAAGGCAGGTTCTAGATGTAGGCCTGTACGTTGGATGTTACCTTTTGGTAATCTTGTTTCTGACGAAATTTTATTCACGTACTCGCGTCAACTATAAAAAAAGAATAAAATTAGATCTTGTCTAAGCTTTCAAGAGCTTGCATTAGGTTAAGGTTATATTAAGGGTGGTATGGAGGCGGTAGAATGAATAAACGGTCAACAGTCCCCAAGACTTAATTCTCAAAGTGATTAAAAATTAAATTTGAAGAAAGTAAAATAAATCTGTACTTCAAAGGTATTAGTTCCTTTTTGGCGATTCAGGTAAAAATAAAACATTATTGTTAACATCCCTCTATACGTGATATTACAAATATTACGCTATGAACACTCCCCTAAGCCAAAGACGTAGGGGTTTTTCCGAGGGAAATTACAATATCTCCGACAATGATGTAATGGATAATAAAATTGCACATTGAAAGGTATTTAAACTAGCTATAAAATTATATTATGTACTATTTCTTAATAATAAAATATTCCACTATATTTAGATAACCTATGTTTAAAAACGTCAATATAAACATTATATTTTGTAAAACACTAATCCCCCTTAAATGGCAAAGCCAGATAAAAACACTTTAGTACCACGTAATAGGCTATCATTGAAATTAAATTTATCTTATATTGAATTTAATAACCTAATATTTATTGTAAAATTTTGAATAAACAATAAAACGTATTGTAAAAGCTGTAAAAAGAAAATCAGATACAAATCTAACACTCTTGTATTACCCTGAATGATACAATTTATTATTTTGACTTTATTATTTTTTTAATATTATATTTTATTTTCAGCTCTTATTGAAAAACTTTCAAACATCTATCAATACAAATGTTATAACGTTGAAATAATATCAATGCTCACAACTAGTACCTGAATGTCATTTAAAAATTGTAGAGGAAGAGTTGTATGTCTGATTTAAGATCAGAGGTTACACGAGAGCCTTAATCTGCATATAATAATATTTTATGACCTTAGACTCAATCTTGTTCTGAAATGACATTGATTTGTGGTCCCTCTAAAGCAGGCGCACAAAGTTCCCCGGGCCATTGCGATCTGCATACAATGAAATTACTTAATCTTTCTATTTAGGCTTTCCAAGAGGTAGCGTCGTTTCTCAATGTGATTTATAAAAGAAATATATTTTTGCAATGTTTTTCTAATAACACACTAACAATAAAAGGATTAATAAAATACTTTATTTCCAAAAACTTTAAAAGTAATTTGTGCAATAAAGAGATGAATTTCATTACCATTTTTCATTATATTTTTACCTCACACCTCTGCTCTAAATTTGCCTAAAAAGGATCAACGATAAGAATTGAGTGAGATTTCCTTAACCACAATGTTTCAACGATAAGAATTGAGTGGGTTCCTTAACCATGATGTTTCAACGATACCAATTGAGTGGGATCCAAAAACACAATGTTTCATCGATACCAACTGAGTACGTTCTTTAGCTATGATGTTTCATCGATACCAACTGAGTGGGTTCCTTAACCACAATCTTTCGAGTTGATTCCTTAATCACGATGTTTCAACGATACCAATTTAGTGGTTTCCTTATCCACAATATTCAACGATATCGACTGAAAGAGCTCATTAACCACGATGTCTCAACAATACCAATCGAGTATGTTCCGTAACCACGACATCCCAACGATATCAATTGAATGGGTTCCTAAACCACAATGTTTTAACGATAGCAAATGAGTGAGTTCTTTAATCATGATGTTTTAACAATACCAATTTAGTGGGTTCCTTATTCACAATATTCAACGATACCGACTGAGTGGGCTCATTAACCACGATGTCTCAACAATACCAATCGAGTTTGTTCCGTAACCACGACATTCTAACGATACCAACTGAATGGAGGCCTAAACCACGATGTTTCAACGATACGAATTGAATGGGTGCCTTAACCACGATGTTTTAACGATACTAATTGAATAGGTACCAAAACCCCAATGTTTTAACGATACCAAATGAGTGGGTTCCTTAACTACGAAATTTCAAAGATACCATTTGAATGGGTGCCTTAACCACGATGTTTCAACGATACCAATTGAAAGTGTTTCTTAACAACGATTTTTCAACGATACCAATTGATTAGGATCCAGAACCACAATGTTTTAACGTTACCAACTGAGTGAGTTCTTTAATCATGTCGTGTCAACGATACCAAAAGAGTGGGTTCCTTAACCGTTTCATCGGTACCAACTCAGTGGGTTCCTTAACCACGAAATTTCAACGATACCAATCGAGTGGGTCCCATGCAACGACATTTCAACGATACCAATTGAATGGGTGCCTTAACAACGATGTTTCAATGATACCAATTTATTATGTTCCAAAACCACAATGTTTTAACGATACCAAATGAGAGAGTTCCTTAACCATGATGTTTCAACGAAACTAATCGATTGGGTTTTTTAATCACGATGTTTTAACGATACCGACTGAGTGGGTTCATTAACCACGATGTTTCAACGATACCAGTTGAATGGGTGCCTTAACCATGATGTTTAAACGACACCAACTGAGCGGATTCTTTAACCACATTGTCCAAACGATATTAATCTAGTGGGTTAATTAACCACGATGTTTCAAAGATACCAAATAAGTTGGTTCTTTGGCCACGATGTTTCATCGATACCAAATGAGTGGATTCCTTAACCACAATGTTTCATGGATAATAACTTAGTGGGTACTTTAACCACGTCGCTCGAACGATATTAACCGTAAGGGCTCCTTAGCCACGATGTTTCAATGATACCAATAGAATGGGTATAAACACAATGGTTCAGCGATACCAAACGAGTTAGTCCCTTAACTAAGATGCTTCGACGACCCCAACTGAGTGGATCCCATAACAACGATGTTTCACAAACACATTTTGCTTTCAATGTTAAATAAAATCCTTTACCTACTTCAAGGTTTATAATATTATACTAAATAGAACATCTAATGAAATAAAAATACAAGTAATATAAACAAGCATTTCCTATTTATATCAACAAATGTAATTTTATTATAGTTCAATTTTTCAATACCTTCTATTAGCTCATACTCTCCTGATATATATCTTGTACAAATATTTAATTGTTAATAAAATATGTTTTATTGATCCAATCAAGTTCAAATACATTTGTTTAAAACTTAAAATGGATAATAATTGATGTTAATACTGTCTTTTTCAAAAAGTATATTTATTCTATAAATATATTATAAAAAATTGGGTGTTCAGATCGGATTCAAGCTGAGTACCTTCGTGTTCGAAGTCTATTGCGCCTTTTCACTAGAAGACAACCTTCTATTTGACGCCCTTGTCTAGCGCGCCAACTTTCTTATAGCTAGGAATGTACTTCTGAAAGATATATCCATATAAATTTATTATTTGTCCCCATCTGGTTGTTGTCGAATCCTCCATTGCACAACCTTAAATTGTTGCCAAGGTTACCACACAATATCATAAATAATGTTCTAGAATTAAAAATGAATCGAATTAATAAAATTAACAAACTGGATTAAATTTATCGAACCTTCCTTTATAAACGAACAATGCGAATGGAAAGCTAAACGAAACTACATTACAATGCAAGCAACGAAAAAAAGAAAGTATAATTTGTGACAAACAAAAATATTAGTCCAATACCATACATGGAAAGGAAAATGGAAAATATTAGAGAAATTTCCTTTCTATTTTCCCACTTAATATTGCTATCCTAACATATGTATATACTTATTTATATTAGCTGTAATTATAAAATAAAAAGAAAAAATTTTTTTGTTGTCTATTTAATTAGGACAGCTAATATAGAATTGAACTTAATTTTTTTTATTAAATTACTTGTTTAATAAATAATTACAATTTATATAAATAAAGTAGCATAACGCATGCTTTAAAACAGCTGTTCTATCATAGAACCTATATCATAAAATCCGCTGTTTTATGATATCATAATATCACTTATTTTAAGCCAAATGGAACGAAATAACTATATTGCATACCTTGCTCCTTTTGTGGAAAGTTTTTTTAAAAAATTTGACAACAAATACATTAATACTTACATTCAATTAGAGAATTAATGTTTGACAATACTGTATTAACATCAAGGTGTCATCCACTACAAGTTTAAAAAAATGTATTTAAAATTGAGTGGATGAATAAAAAAAAACGTATTTTAATAACGGTTGAAAATTTGTAAAGATATGTATATGGAGAGTGTGAGCTAATATATACAGAATTGAATAAGACTTAAATAAAACCTTTGAGTTTACTACTGATATAATTTACACATAACTTTTTTTACAGAACCATTGATTCTTTGACGACTCAATTTCTCAGAAAGATTTAGCTTAATGTGTTTATCAGAATTCCTTGTATTTATTTGTTTATGCACGACTTCTACGTCACTGACCAATCATTTGCTCAGTAGAAACCAGAGTGAAGGTTGTACAGTTTTTTTCCATTATAATCGCATTCAGTTAATTATTACAATAAGATACCTAGATCGTTATGCGGTAGGATCAAACCTTTCCACTCGCAGTGCACTCAGTGGTGTGAACAACGTGGTTTATCTTTCCCCAAGGTCTGCGCTTGCTTTCAGGCAGAACAAAGCAGCAGAAAGCTAAAAAGTCCGACATTTTGTCACCACTGAGGTCAGACATTCGTCGCTACTTTTTAAAATACACAAAGGTGACAGAAATGTTCTAACATGTTAATCTGACTTCCCCAATACGTTTCCGCAAGTAGTAGACTCAGATACAAATATCAGTAACTATCTGGAATTTCCTTTCCTTTAATAATAATAAATAATACCCAAATACCTCTAGCCACAAACATTTTAATTTTAACCTGATGTACATTTCGGATAAAAAGTAACCATCCTCAGAGGCATACTCGAATATTTTGTGTCAAGTTCTGAAGATAGTTACATGGTAACCGAAAAGTACATCGGGTTTTAATAAACCTATTTGTAGTTAGAGGTTTTCGTGCATTATTAGACACAAATAGTTTATTAACAAATATACAAAATTAGTTTTAAAACTATAAGTAAAGTAAAATTTCTTTATACTATCCTGTTTTCTCTTTTTCTCAAATATTACGAAAAAATGTATTCTAAACAAAAACAAGTGATTTTATGTGTTGCAAACAATTAATTGTGGTTAAAATGCGAAACAATTGAAATTATCCTTAATATGCCAAAACGTTTTAAGCACCGGTAACCAATTACATTGCTTACTAACAAAAACGAACGTATCCACTTGCATCACATTCTCATTATTATACTATTTGATTTAATATTCACCTTAATCGATATTCTTTCCTGTGATCATGTCGTGATCGAGCTATGCCCTTCGCCTAACCGTAATTTTGTGCGATCATTTGGTAGACCTCCGTCGTTCGTCTAATAGTAATTTTGTGGGATCGAATTGTGATCGAGTTGCGCTGTTAGGCTAATCGTAATTTTGTACACGGGCGACTAGCGCTACATGACGCCTTGGATATAATGGTTATGACGTCATAAACTTCAACAATGACGGAAACTTACTTTATTCATCATTATTTTGGATTGACATCGGTAATAGTATTCAAATTTTATATAATATAATTTAATTACGGAGGAGGGGTGATGTCCTCCTATCCGAGCCGCTTGCAACGTGTTAAAGCATTGACGATTTCTTCCTACGCAGTCAGTTAAGCTGGTTTATCAAACATCCGTCTTCAACAACATCAACTGAAGCTCCTGCGCAACCTGGAATTCCTTTTTCAATACAAGGAACCTTACAATTTTTTTATACAGTACTAGGGTCAGCTTTTACACACGCCACTACAGCACCATAGATGAAAAGCTTAAATACAGCGCTACAAATTGACACGTCTTACTGTGGAGAAAGTGGGAAATTGTGGGATGGGGTAGATGCGATAATGGAAGCAGGAGTCGGTCAATGACATTTACCCATGTCAAGGGCACTGATTAATACTCTTTGATTACAGCCAGTGTCGAAGTATACGGAATATCAAAGTATCGATTCTATCAAAAGTTTCCTATATCACGATAGATTTCTTGTCCTACATAAATCAGTTCTTTTACTTGTCATTTAAATAATGTTACATTAAACATGTAGTAGCTAATTAAATGTAGTTAATTAAACATTAAAATATATAATGTAAAACATTTTTGTTTATCTATAAAACTTCTCCTTTTCTGCCTTTCAGTAAAAAAATATTGTTTGGATATTCAAGAATTACTTTAAATATTCAAAAAAATATTCTTAAGTTTGTGATTTTTTAAGATAACGAATTTACCCTAAATGTCTTTCCTGTATGTAATTTTCTTATGATTTTAGATAAAGTAACAAATCATTTTACCTGTCTACTTGTAGAAGCATTAATTGCGTTCGATAAATAATCAACAAATAAATATCCAAACAAAAATAGTTTTCCAATTTTCACCTTAGTCGCGGTAATTAGGCACGATATTGATGCTCTACAAATTAGTAGAAAAATACAGAAAACACTTTAAATTATTAATAATTTTTAATTAAAAGACTAAAATAATAGATTACTGTGTTATTACATTGCAAATTTGATAACAACAAGGACTTAGTGGGATAATAGGATAGTAGGATAATTTGATCATTTTCGATCGCTTTTATATTATTTTTTATTAGTTCATTTAATGAAACTGAATTTATCAAAAGAATGTTTTAAATTAACGTTAAAACACTTAAATTGAGGGAAACTATTTATACTAAATCAGTAATAATAGTTACATTTATTCTAATTGGTAATTCATTTATGTAGTTTTAAACATGGAGCTAAGAGAATATCCTAGAGTCATCGCAGAGATTCATAATTTCTAATACAGAACAAATTTATGTAGCGTTAACTAAGAACAATAATAAGAGCTTAGGTCAATTCTATCTGAAAATATAGATATTATCACACATAATAATGACTTAGATATTCTAATTTCAATTACAGTACTTATTTTTTCAGTTATTATATTTACACCGTATTTAGGTCAAAACCCATGTTCTGTTGTTTACATTGTTTCTCTAGTAGCCTTGTCTCTAACTAACACAAAATTCGAATCTCCAGTTCGGTTTTGCGTTTAAAATTCTGAAAAATACGAGGTAGGCGAACGGAAATGAAGTGATTTGTAACATGTTAAATATCGAAAATACAGCCTAAGAACAAATAAATTACAGAAATTTATTATTTAAATTGACGTTTCGTCAATTAGTTTAATTTTTTGATATTTATTGATTTAGTTTTATTAGTTCACACTCTCCTTATATATATATATATATATATATATATATATATATATATATATATATATATATATATATATATATATTAAACAACACAGGTTATTCAAATACAAGAATATTTATTAATTTATATTCAAAGCTTTCGTTGGTAAACAGTACCAACATCATCAGGAATGAAAAATAAAATTATTGTAATTTTCATTCCTGATGATGTTGGTACTGTTTACCAACGAAAAGCTTTGAATATAAATTAATAAATATTCTTGTATTTGATTAACCTATGTTGTTTTAAATTATTAAACAAGAAAACATATTTTATATTAGCATATATATACTGTATATATACTGTATATATATATATATATATATATATATATATATATATATATATATATATATATTACCAAAATTTCAAGAGGCAATAAAATACTTTTTATTCATCCATTCAAGTTCAAATTCATTTTATTTACATTTGTAGTGATTGACAATTGATGTTAATATAACTTTATAAATATTAAATCATCAATTATATTTGATGTATTCATTTTAGTTTATTATGGGGGATACACTTTTCACAAAAGGAGAAAGGTATGCAATATAGTTATGTCGTCCCATTTAGCTTAAAATAAGAGATAACATGATTTCATAAACAGCTGGTTTTGTGTTATAGGTTATGTTACCTTATTTATATAAATTGTAACTATTTAATAGAAAGTAGCTGAAGTACTTTTTTGTTACCAAAGTAGGAATTGAACTTGACTTTTTTTATATTACTTGTTTTTTGTAGTAGCAACATGTTTTAGTCCTGGCAATGTACGTAAGTTAGGCTCTAAAGGCTTGGGACGATTGAAATATAACACAAGTAATATAAATTGTTTTTTTGAAGTAAATTCGAAATTAAATTCACAAAGAAAAATTTTATTTTAGACTATTTTTATTTTATAATTACAATTAATATAAATTTGTATATGAACATGTCAGAATAACAGTATTAAGTGACAAAATGGAAAGTGAATTTCCTTGCCATTTTCAATTTTTTGTTCTATGCATGGCGTTGGACTATGTTTTATTTGTTACTATTTATACGCTTTTTTTCGTCGCTTGTGTTGTAATAACTTTTCGCTTCCTTTCGCATTGTCCGTTTGTGAATCAAGTTTCGATACCGTTAATCCAATTTGTTTATTTTATTCTTTTAATAAAGTTTTAATCCTAGAGGAGTATTTATGACATTGTGTGGTAACCATGGCAACAATTTAAGGTTATGCAATGGAGGTTTCGACTGCAACCAGATAGGAGCAAACGAAAAGATCACATACAACTTATAGAAGTAAATTTCTATTTAGGGGAAAGTTGACTCAGTGTCAAAAAGGTAGGATTTGAACATGAAGATACTAAGTTCGAACCCAACCTAGACCATACAAATTTTTATAATTTAATTACTGTATAAATACGAGTATTTGAAAGAAAAACTGTATCAACATTAATTGCCATCCACTACAGGTTTAAAAAAATGCTATTTAACTCGATTGTATGAATAAAAACGTATTTCATTAACGATTGAAAATTTGTGCGAACGATTGTGAGCTATTAGAAGGAAATAATTAACTACCTATTCTAATGTTTCCATGTGAGACCCTGAGTTTGCAATTACTAATGCAAGACGTCGGACTCATCTGGTTGTTACAATAATAAAAGTATAGGAAAAAAATATTCGTGGATTCAATCCCTCGGGATGATAGGCGATGCTTTTAAGTTTTTAATAAACTAAATAAGATACAATATCAAGAGCACAGTGGTACAATATATTACAAAAATATAGATGAAAAAACCCCAAAACCACAAAAATTATTCAAAAAATAACTAAAATAAGTTACCTAAGATTAAATCCTTATGTACATTTCGATGACAAAGCCATCATCTTCAGAGGATCCTATTACAAAAGTACAATCTAGAATACACAAAAATTATTAACAAACTAGTTACTCAGTTACCTCAGTCTAGTTTGTTAATAATTTTTTTGTATTCTAGATTGTACTTTTGTTATAGGAAACTTTGAAGATGATGACTTTGTCATCGAAATGTACATAAGGATTTAATCTTAGGTAACTTATTCTAGTTATTTTTTGATTATTTTTTGTGGTTTTGGGGTTTTTTCACCTATATTTTTTGTAAACTAAATAAGGTTTCCATACTGACAAAGATCGAATATTGCGAATGAAAACCTTAATCTCAGACACTGATTTTTTCATTAATTTACTAAAATATATGAGACAGGTCTTGAGCTAGTGTAATAGAACAAATATTTATTTTTATAATTTCAAAAATGTAAATTTTGGAATTATCTCCTGCAATTACCTAAGCACAATTTTCACATTATAAAGACATGTTGTAAAATATTAAATGTGTTACTGTTTATAAAAGTATTTTACAAATATTATATGAAATAATTTATTTAAATATAAAATACTTTCAGATATTAAAGTAAATAACAATAGGCCCTTCACAACGTAAACATTAAAACAGTTTACTTTAAATTTCACTAAGTAGCCTAATAATTTATTAAAACAAACATAATAGTCTCGACAACGATGTCGCCCTCATCAGTTCTTGGCTATTACTGATGAAGTCGAAATTGGTCTTTTTGTATTAGTAAACTAGTGTGTTTGTTTTAATAAACTACTGTGATTGTATTAATAAACTAGTGTGTTTCTTTTAATACACCTGAGCGATTGTTTTAATAAAATAGTGTGTTTGTGTTAATAAATTTGAGTGATTATTTTAATAAACTAATGTGCGTGTGTTAATAAGCTAAAGAGATTGTTTTAATAAACTGATGTGTTTGTTTTAATAAACTAGTGTGTAGTGAGATTTAGAGTAAACTGTTTTAATTTTCATCGTTGTGAATTGTTCTCCCTAGCTAAGCACTAATTAACTTAATAACAATAATTATAATTAAGTCATTAGCACTTATTATTTTAATGTTCGTTCTTTATTTACAATTATAATTCATATACACCACTAAATTAAATGTTACCATTATATAAAAGCCCCCTCAAAAAATCAGGGTTTATATTCAAATGTTTTAAATTAAAATTAAATTATTCAAATAAAATACATGCACACTTACAAATAATATTTTCAAACCTATCTTCATGATCAAAAATTTTATAAAGCTTAAACTCCATTTTTAGAAATTTGAAAAATCCAACACTACAAAGAGTCGACAATAAATTAAGTCTTTATCACTTATTATTTTAATGTTCGCTCTTTATTTACAATTATAAATCATTTACACCACTAAATTAAATGTTACCATTATATAAAAGCCCCCTCAAAAAATCAGGGTTTATATTCTAATGTTTTAAATTAAAACTAAATTATTCAAATAAAATACATGCACACTTACAAATAATATTTTCAAACCTATCTTCATGATCAAAAATTTTATAAAGCTTAAACTCCATTTTTAGAAATTTGAAAAATCCAACACTACAAAGAGTCGACAATAAATTAAGTCTTTATCACTTATTATTTTAATGTTCGCTCTTTATTTACAATTATAATTCATTTACACCACTAAATTAAATGTTACCACTATATGAAAACTCCATAAAAAAACAGGCTTTAAATTCTATTTTTTTAAATTAAAATTAAATTATCATATAAAATATATGCACACTTACAAATAATATTTTCAAACATATGTTCATGACCAAAAATTTTATAAACCTTAAAATCCATTTTTAGAAATTCGGAAATTCCAACACTTCAAAGAGTCGACAATAAATTTGGCATTTCTAGTCGCAAGCTTGAGTATTATTCTTGACTTAAGGAGGCATTGACTCCTAAATCTGACAATTCCACAAAATAAACTTAGGTTTTATTATTCCACTTCTGACGTCAATTCCTAGCTGAGCGGGATTGTTTTTTTAGCGCTGTTGATCGTTATAAAAGGGCTAAATCCCCGGTTCCAAATATCTGTCGCTAGAAACATGAGGAACGCTGTCGTGCTTTGTTTGGCCTTTGCCCTGGTGGCAGTGGCGTTTAGCTCCCCAGCACAGAAGAAGAAGTACACCACCAAGTATGACAACATCAACTTGGATGAGATCCTTAACAACGAGAGGCTGTTCAATAACTACTACAAGTGTCTGATGGACAATGGGCCATGCACGCCTGACGCCAAGGAACTCAAAGGTATTTTTATTCTGACGTTAACTGTTTGCCTCAATTATATCTACAAAATTTTAAAACGTATCAATTTAGAATGCACTAGGTTTGTAGCTAGTACTTCATTTCCACAATTTAAATTATAATAAGGTTTGTAACAAATTTAAAGACACTAAAATTTCAATTTCATCCACGATAATAATTTATTCTGATTAAAAATAATAGGCTAGTTTTCTATAAATATTGGAAAACTTTCTTAAATTAGAATTTAATTCTTTTATCTTAAATTTATTCGTATTTTACTTGTCCGATTTGTCTTGAAATGTGGTATTATTTTAGAATATTAATTTTATTTAGACACTTTTCATTTCTTTCTTAATGTGCAATATTCACTGATTATTTTTCGATGTTTATTTAGTCCCATTAATAATCAATCGACCATTCTCATTCAATAAATTAAATATGTTTAATTATATTTGTCTAAATCTTTAATAGGTATTCAAAATCTATCCTATTATATAAGAAATCTAATGGTGTGTGTGTGTGTGTGTGTGTGTGTATGTGTGTGTGTGTGTATGTGTGTGTGTGTGTGTGTGTGTGTGTGTGTGTGTGTGTGTGTGTGTGTGTGTGTGTGTGTGTGTATGTGTGTGTGTGTGTGTGTGTGTGTGTGTGTTTGTTACTCAATCACGTAAAAGCTACTGCACCCATTGAGTTGAAATTTTACATGGGCCTTTTTATAGCCCCTGGTTGACACATAGGACTATTTTTATTTAGAAATTCCGTCAGGGTCCCTTGAAAATTATCTTAACACTCAATTATCTATACTCCATTATATACTTGACTTGACTTTATCAGCTGATAATCACCTGTAAAAGTCACTTTCAAACACATTCAAACAGCTGAAAGTAATTGTTTGTTGTTATTCATCTTTCGAGGTTAGATACGTTACGAATGTTAAGCTTTTCCTTCTCTTGGTTTTTCAAAAAAATAATCTGTAAATTTATAGCTTGATATGTTTTTTTGGATTTAATCTATGTAATGCCTAATATTATACAAAACTCTAATGGTGTGTGTGTGTGTGTGTTACTCAATTACGTTAAAACTACTGAACCCATTGAGCAGAAATTTTATATGGAGATTCTTAGGGTCTCTAGTATTTCAATGACAGTCATTAAAAATGTTAGATAATATTGTATTAAAACTCAATTTACTGAAAAGGAATTATTATACACAATCGAATAATCTAAATTGACCAAAAAATGTTCTAATATCCTTATTAAATAAGTAATATAATTTTTTTTTAAAGTCAATTCCTACTCAAGGCTAACAAAGAGATATTTTATTGTAGTTTCATAATTTTATGTATTAGAGTATATGGTAGAACGCCTGTTTCAACGCATAGTTTGTTACTTTATTTATATTAGTTGTAATTATTTTATAGAAAGTACTATAGTAAGAAAATGTTTTGTTGACACAAGTAAGAATTGACTTTTAATAAGCTTTGATTAAATTACATGATTTTGGTTACTTCAATAGTGGTTGTATGAAATCACCAAACCTCTAAAGTTTGGACATTTGATTTTAGCATTTCTTCCTGGCAAATTATATGAAATTTTAGCCAAATACGTTAATTTGTGGGTTTCTATTTTGGCTTTTTGTGTATATTTTTAGAATCTCGTTTTTTTTAAATTTTTTTTTATTAGCTCATACTCTCCTCATATATATCGTTACAAATTTTCAATCGTTAATAAAAGTCAATTTTATTCATCCAATCAAGTTTAAATATTTTTAAAATTTTTTTAAACCTACAGTGGATGACAGTTGATGTTAATACAGTTTTTTCAAATATTTATTCAATAGTTAAATTATAAAATTTGTGGAGTTCAGACGAATTTGAACTGAGAATCTTCATGTTCGTAGTGTAGCGCGCCTTGCCATTACGCCAACCTTCCAATACTGTACCTAGAAATATATATCTCTAAGATGTATATACGTTTTTTGTCTCCTTCTGGTTGTCGTTAATGGTGTAGTTTATGGTACCACCTTAAACTGTTGCCCTGGTTACCACACAATCCCATAAATAGTTCTCTAGGGTATCTAAAATATTTATTTTTCTTGTGAACCTTAGTAGGAATTCACTTGAAATTTTTTTAAAAAATTACTTGTTTCATAATTATATTGAAAATAGCAAAGATCTTAGGACAGGCTAAGGTGGGATAGGTTTGGTTACAAAAGCAGATAAATGAAATTGTCATAAAGTAACCATTTTCTCTATTAAATATAACCTTTAACAAACTAATTCTTTTTTTATAACTTCAACAAAAACTTTTAGCAACGAGTTAAATGTTTACAAAAGTGTATAGTACTATAGGTTACTGCAATTTTTTTAATTTCTCAAAATTTTTAAACACCAAACATTTAGACCAAAACGTTTTGTCTAGTTATAAAGCCAATAATTATACGAATAGTAATATCTTTTAAAATAATACTGTACCTATATTTCTCTAATAGTAATATTATCTAAAATGACATTTCCTTGATAGTATTTTACTCTTTGTTTAATTTTTTAAATAAATTTTTCAGAATCGCTGCCCGACGCTTTAAAGAACGACTGCGCCCTTTGCTCCGAGAAACAGAAGGAAGGGAGCGACCATGTCTTCGATTTCCTGATGGAGAAAAAGCCTGAACAATACGATGCTCTGGAGAAGAAATACGACCCCACAGGAATCTATAGGAGGAGGCTCCAAGAAAGGAAACATCTGAAAGAGGAATAAAAACGCAATATTTCTCAAAACGGATATTTATCGAACCGTTTAATTAATTATTTATTTAAATATTAATAAACGTACTTCCTAATAAACTATGTTACCTGTGTGATTTTTCATTTAGTTGTTTTACTCTGGGAAAATAATTATATAACCAATTTATCTAAAGAAAATGGTTGTTGCTCACGAATTTTTAAACTGTTTAAGGTATGTTTTTAATATTTCATGAGCTAATTTCATTGATAAAGTATAATACCGACTTTACAAAATTTCTTAGTCTTTCAAGATACTGGGAACAATGTGTATCCTGTGAGAGATATTTTGTTAAAATAAAAACGTTTATATAATATTTTCGATAAGTTTTAATGCTATTAATTTTACAAAACTACTCTTAAAATTACCTTTTTATTAAAATTTCGTATTTACTATTTCAGCAACTACCAAAATTTAAATAGTTCATGCGAATTCTGTATATGATCGTCATGCAAATGTTCGTGTAAATAGTACAAATAATTGTAATGTAACTGTTTGAAATTGAGTGAGAAAAAGCAGGTTGAAAATCAACGGGAGAAAAAGGCTTAAGATAAATAGAACTTTATTTTCTACTTAAAATTTGTTTAGACATTTTTTTCAAAATCCATTGATGTTAAAGAAAGGGGCAAAACTTATTTGGGGAGAAAAGTCGTTGGAGTAGATTTAGACGGTTAGGTTGTTGTAGTTTTATATTGGGCTAAAATTCGTTAAAATCAATAAATGTTTGAAAAAACCTTAAGAAAAAGATGACGAAATTCGTTGGAGAAACCGGAAGTAAGAGATTTTAAAAAAATAATTCTTTAAATGCAGTTAAATAATTCTTTATAAAAACAAATATTAGTAGATCTCCGTACTGAGTGGGTCGTTTTAGTTTCTCAGAACAAATGCGGTAAAATTCAGAATTAATTTGAAGGTTATTTTTAAACGAGTAAAGCTATACCTTTACTATACAAAATATTGCAAAAGCTGCATCCGGTATAATTTCTCATGTATAATTTTGTAATACTATTAAAATAATTAATGTTTAATAATGAAAACTTCCCGTTTGCTATTGCTAATGAATGACGTATCCCGGCTGTAATAGTCTATAGCTAATTATATTTATTCTTAGGCCTTTTCTTAGTTCAAAAAAAATTTCTGTAGTGATGCATTCCCTGAAATAGTCCTGCTTCGCCCATATCACCCAAAGGAGCTCATAACCTCAAAAACCTCAAGTTCTGCATGTGTTATCGAGCACCTCCTACAGCTAACATTTTGTAACTGGATCCTTCACCAAATGGATCCTCTTTTTGTAAAACAAAGAATCCTTTTCGTTTCGTACTCAACTAATCAACCAATAATAAACTATGGATGCTAGAACTAAATACTTATTTTGTTCTAGTACACTAGTAGCTCTAGTTGTACTAAATAAATAGAAATACGCTTGTAGCGGATAAATGTTAAATAGGATTTTAAAACTTTATAAGTTCAAACGGATTTCTATTACAAGATTTCTTATTACCGTGTTCAGTTTTACAATGTACAATATTAAGAACACATTTGTACAGTAAATTACAATAGAAATATTGGCAAAACCCCCAATACCAAAAAAAACTTATATTATAATATACCAAAATTAAACCCTTATGTTCACTGCGATCACCATGTCATCATTATCAGAGGGTCTCATTACAAAACCCTGTACCGCAATTTAGAATACAGTAATTTAACTAACTTGTGATATTGGTTATTTTTTATTATGTTTGTAGTATTGGGGTGTTTGCCAATATTTCTATTGTAACGGTTTTACAAGTTAAACTACAAGTTATAATTCATTTGTTTGGACTCATAACTAAAATAATATTTCTTAGCGACGCAAAACCTACAATTAGGTAAATTTTATAAAAACTTCTTCTTCTTCTTCCGTGGACCTTGATTTCCTCAATGAGCCTTTGCCAGGTAGTTCGATCCTGGCTGCTTTCCAGTTCCTCACATTCAGCAGTGTTCTGGCATCCTGAGCGACGCAATCCATCCATCTAAGTCTAGGACGTCCTTTTGCTCTCATTTTATAGATAGTTCCATTTAACAGGCTTCTGGGTACAACACTCTCCTCCATTCTTCCCATTGCAGTCTTCTAATTCTAAATACTTTCTCTATATTGCGTACCACAAACAGCTCGTAAAGCAGACACATTTCTTCTTCTCCCTCACTGCCTACCAACATTCACAGGACCAAGAATCCTCCTGAAGATCTTCCTGACGAAGACAGCCAGGTTGTTTTCCTCATACCTCGTTAATGCCCACGCTTCAGAGGCATAACTTAGTACTTGATCAACGTCTTATACGGAATCATTTTTTATTTCCTACTGCAATACTACCTGCTTAGATGCTGGCGTGGCCCTAAGTAGGCTTTATTAGCATTGGCTAACCATTTATTAACCTCAATGGGGACTTTGTTATTGGAATTTTACAAAAACTTACTGTCAAAAAACCTTTTCCATCACGCTACTCAAAGAACCCAAAGCAGCCAAATTTGTTATGGTTTTTTCTAAACAAATGTTTATAGAATTTACGTTAAACTTTCATACAATTTTTTAAGTTGTCCTTTTACTACAAAGTTTTAAAATTTCAGAGAACGTCATGTCAGGATTAGCAAAATCAAAGAGAATCGAAACTGATTATAAGTGTTTTTATGCTTGTATAAAAGGTATATCTTTAAATTACCTGAATATTGAAATCAAATAATAAATCCTTCTTTACAAGTTCTGTAATTAAAAGGTTTTATTTACACGGTTAAAAAATAATCAACAATTTTAAGCGTGCGTTTCAACAATAGCAACATAAACGGCGAAAAACGCTAAATAAATATGTTAGGAGAAGTATATTGTAGAGAGATAAAACCTTTGGTAAAAATATGAAATGATAGATCGATAAAGTAGCCTGATCAAAATTTGGGATATGTACAGAATAGAATAGAGGGACGCATGCTATTGCATTATATTGTTTTAAACATAAATATAATATAAACTCCATCTCTTTTATTGGTTACCATACCTTTAATGTAAGACCTAAGGACACTCTCTGACATAAAACCTCTTTCAGTCCATATGCCATTAAATACGCAAACTACAGGTATCGTTAAACATGTCTATAATGAATATGAGGAAATGTTCTTGTTTTACTATCAAAGGCTGATTAAATGTACAAGGAACGATGGAGTTTCTTAATGTATTCCGTAAAATGTTAGTAAACCAGTGATATAAACTAAAATGTTTTAAACTCAATTCCTACTTAACCATATATAGAAGAATATTGTTTTTGGTATTTTTTATTAAATGATATAAAAACAGTAACATAACCTATGCGTTAAGACAGCTGTTCTACCACAAAACCTATAACAAAAAATCAGCTGTTTTATGAAATCATATGCTTTCACTTATTATGAGCCAAATGCGATGCAATAATTATATTCCATACCTTGACCCTTATGTGAAATGTCTTTCTCCCATATAAATCAAAATCAATTTGTTTATTTTTAATTAATAAAATAATATTTGGAAAAAAACTCTACTAACATCAATTATCATCCACTATAAGGTTTAGAAAATATATTTGAACTTGAGTGGATGAATAGAAGGTATTTTAACAACGATTGAGAATATGAACAAGATATATATATATATATATATATATATATATATATATATATATAAATATATATATGGAGAGTGAAAACTAATTGAGGGAATTGAAAAAGATTTGACCACGGCTTTTCTGCATTAAAGTTTTAATGCGTTTTCATATCTTTGTCATATCAATGCTCTTAAATCTATATTAGTCTTAAAATTCAATAGAGAATCTCCTTTTATAAATAGTTTTTGAAATATGTGTATATATTTTAGCCTCGTTCTGTGTTAAGTTGATAACATTCAGGCAATTATCATCTGGTAGGGACAAGATGGAAGGTATTATCCTTCTACTACCCCTATTCTACTCGGTGAACCACAACAGATTTGAACCTCTCCTCGAACTAAAAGATAAACAAGAGGAAAATGGCTCTCGCAAGTAAGAGCGCGTCACTAAAGTACCATTTCATAGATATCCCAGTCAATGAGGCCTTCTCATGTAATCGTGACAGTGGTTTTGGTAAGCAGTAAAATAGGTTTAACGTACAATGATATGTTGCATGTTTCTGCTATGGTATGAAAGGAATCATTATTTTTTACTAATTTTAAAAATTACTTAACTAAGTGAATACGTAATTGATTACTTGCTGACGCGTTTCAAAACATTCGTTCCTTACACGAGACAAAGGAATGCAACCCCTCTCAAAAAATACAACCCAAACAAATGTCGAACATCCTTTTGGACACTGAAACAGCAATTCAATACACAGATCCCACACACCAAGAGAGGGTTAGCTTCGTAAAAGGAACGAATGTTTTGAAACGCGTCAGCAAGTAAGCAATTACGTATTCACTTAGATAAGTAATTTCAAAATTAGTTTAATCAGTGAATTCAAGATGATTACATCAAGCAACTTCAATAGTTTTTCTTACTAATAATACTTCAAAACTATAAAGTTTCACAAGTCCTACCTATGATTTTATGGCATTAGATTTAGAATTTTTATATAGATAAAATGAATGTGGCGTCTCGTATTTAGTAACGTGTAGCCAGGATTCTGACATAAAATGCAAAATGAAATGTAACTAGTTATTTAGAAAATTCAATATTTTCGTTTTCGAGTCACCTATTTAGAGTCCCTTATGGCCATTATTAAAACAGAAAGCTACTTTAATAGCAAAGTATATATATACATATATATCAGCGACATGCCTAAATACTTGGTTGTATGCAGCAATTCAAGTGGTTATGAACCAAGTGAGAGCTAAACCATTATCTTTTTGGGAGACATGTGAATATCCGGACCACTGTCTTGACCCTGCTGGCCATCATGTTAGCAGTGAAGTCAAAACAAATATTAAAGCTGTAGTCAAAGTTTAGTGAGAATAAAGGGTTGAGCTAGAATTAAGTACAGACTAAACGTCAGTGGTAAAATACTGTATAAGTAATAACTGATAAATATTTTAGCACAAGTAATGTGTTAATAACAATTATTAACACGTTTTTGTGAATTTCGGTAAATTTTATCCGTCGATACCAAGCGGCCTATTCAAAATATGACATATTTACTGATATTATTATGCACATATTTTGTACGGGATCATTTATACTTATATAATTAAATAGGTTTGTTAAATAAAACATTTTATTGCATCACTTTAACCCCCACAAATATATATATCACTCTCAGGAAGCCTAAAAAATTCATTTTTTGAAATGTTAATATTTTTCAAATATTGATTTGTATTTACAAAAATTTAAACGTTGGTTATCTATTGATATTAATTCAGGGATAGTAACACCCGAAATTATTAAAGCATTTGGTAATAAACTGATAATTAGTAAACTATAGTAGCCTGGGAACTTCAGGTAATAGTTTATCACTCTTAGATCCCAACGCAAACATTAAAAAAGAGGGAGAGAGTAAAAGAGAGAGAAAGAGACCGAGGGAAAGAGAGAGAGAGGGAGATTGAGAGAGAGAGGGAGAGGGAGGTTATTGCCTATTATTTGTTGTTCGTAGTCCCTTTGTAAGTAATTCACTAACAGGGAAAATTGTATTATTGCAATTAATTAACGATAAATTAGGGTACGAATAACATTTAAATGCTAATCACTCTGTTACAATAAAGATCTCTTGTCCAAAAATATATATCACTCTCAGAAAATATACAAAACACATTTTACCGAATTTTAATACTTTATAAATATTGTTTTATACTTAAAAAACTTAAAACGTTGGGGATGTATTGATATTAATTCAGGAATAGTAACACCCGAAAGTATTAAAGCATTTGGTAATAAGCAGATAATTAGTAAACTATAGTAGCCTGGGAACTTCAGGTAATAAAATAATCATTTTATCTCCTAACGCAAATATTAAAAATAGGGGGAGAATAGAGAATAAAAAAGAAAAAAGAGAGAGAGGGAGATGGAGAGAGTGCCTATTGCATATTAATTGTTGTTCGAAGTTCCTTTGCAAGTGATTCACTATCAGAGAAAATTGTATTATTGCAATTAATCGACGATAAATTAAGGGTATGAATGATATTTAAATGCTAATCACTCAATAAAGATCTCTTGTACACTTGCCTCAACCTTCTGTTGCATAATTTAATCCGTATTATTAAATTACACATATTTTTGTGACGTTTTTACCACGACAAAAGAGTGGGGAACAATGTTCTTGGCTATAAAACAAGCCAAGATTACAGCATGCATTTCAATTGGTAATAGTTATCTGTACACATACCATGAAGTTGGCGATAGTTGTCGTAGTAGCCGCGTCACTGACGGTGGCCGCCCTAGCTGGCCCAGCGGGGGAGATGTTTTCAACCAAGTACGACAACGTGGATGTGGATAAAATTCTAGAGTCTGAACGGCTCCTCAACAATTATTTCAAATGCGTTGTAAACAAAGGGCCGTGCACTCCGGATGCTGAGTATTTAAAAGGTAAGTTTGCCGCAATATATGTGTGTGTGTGTGTGTGTGTGTGTGTTTCTGTTTAATAACGATGAACTTTTTCTATATTATTAAACGTAAAGGAAAATACTTAGTATTACCTATCCAGGTAATACTTAGTATTACTTAGTAAATACTTATCCAAGTATACTGCCAGAGTAAATTGAATGTATTTGAAGTGTATTGATATTTTATTCCATTAATTTATAATATTATAAAAATCAAAAATGTATGCTGAATCAAAAGGTGTTGTTAATTTTTATACTCGTTTGGAAAACAAACATTTTTACAAAGCATTTTTCTAGACATATTTTTTTTATAGTAATGAAAGTTTTAAAACAAAATTACTATACAATACGAATTGAAAGCTATTCAAAATCCATTAGAAATAGCCCTATATTTTAAAATTTTCGTTGAATAAATATTACTGGTAAAAGCTATAGATTTTTTTAAATCTAAAATTTCAATTGTAATCTTTTGTTAAAATTTAATATTTCAATACAAGGGTTTTCTATTACGTTTTAGTAAAATCTCTTGAAGATTGATTAAATTTCCAAGTTCAGAGATAAATGACGATAGGATATTTTTCTTTAAAATATAAAAATATTTTCCTCTTTTAAAATAGTTTTACTCTTTATATTAGAATGAAAATATTGGATACAATCCCATTACCCCAAACGAGTTACTTAAGATTAAACAGTTATATTCTTTCTAAGTGTAAGCGATAAAGTGAGTGCAACTGATATCTACTCCAAGTGTAAAAAGTGAATGGATATATATATATATATATATATATATATATATATATAATTAATAAATTTAAAATATTTCAAAAACAAGAAAACTAATAATAATATAGTTAATATATTATTAACTATGTTACAGGAAAACATATTACCATATTTAATATATATATATATATATATATATATATATATATATATATATATATATATATATATATACCAAATACATAAAATGAAAATATGTAGTTTTTCTTAGATAAACGAGTTTAATGTTTAAGTAGAAAATAACTAACACTTTTCACATAGTTGGCAAATTCCATACGCCAGTTAACATGATTTAGAGAAAGATACAGTAGAGTCTCGATAATTCAAAGTAGGTGGAACCGAGACACCCTCGAATTACCGAAAACTCGGATTTTACCGACATACGTTCTTGTACATTAGAAAAAAACAGGACTTCTAATGAACCTTAATACTATTAATAAGAATGTACAAAATACGTTTATAAAACTTTATTGATTACAGTACTTACATAAACTATTGTTGCTTTGGAATACATTGTTCACCACGGTTACTACATTTTTGGAAACTTTTGTTAACTGTCTTCTGCGACTGCTTATCAGGTGGTTTTCGGGCTATGGTGTCGCGTAGACATCTTAACATAAGCACATCTGCTAGCGTGTTATCTGATGTTCAACATTGCGTAGTGCAGTCTCCAAGGCGGTCGTTCCTCCATTGCGACTAATTTTCCCTTCTTGTACTCTCTCGGTCAAACTTTCATCTTTATTCTCGTCATCACTGCCTTTTGTAGTTTTGTGTACCATTTCAATAATCGTAACATCTGTTATCTCGTTGTTCAAATCGGAATTTTCAAAACCAGGTTTCTAGATAAGAAATGTCAAATATGTTTCTTCTTATGGATCAATAACACAGTCAACAATTTCATTATGACTGAGGATTTTATTCCACGACTTACTTCATGTTTCTTCTTTTATTTTGTTTCATGATTCGGTTATCCAATAAACAATTCACTTATTATAGTGTTTTCGTATAAAACCTACAATGCTTTCTTCCTCTTCAGTCACTTATGAGAGATATTGCAGAAGGTAACGTGCGTATTTTATTTCTTACATTCCACAACACACTGATCCATCGGGTGGGTTAGGATCGTAACATTTGCGGGAAGATATAAAGCAAGGATAACATCAGAGCACAGCTGATCTTCATCGGGATGCGAAGATGCTTTCTCTAATTAAAATATCATTTAGAGGTAAATTGTTTGCTTTTAAAAACTTTTCACTTTCGGGTACAAACTCATTGAAAAACCACTCATTGAATAGTTCTCTAACCATCAAACCAGCATTTTAGTTCTTATATGAAACAAGCAATGCTGCCGTGAAAATGCTTCTAAACGCCGGCGGCTTAGCCGACTCGAATTTAACAGAAACCCGAAAAATCGGGGCTAGGAATTTCGAGACTCTACTGTATTTCTAAATCTGCTAAAATGCCATGCGGAATTCAAAGACGTTTGCTTTGCTTTTTTCGCTGAGTATTTACTAGAGCTGAGAAGTTACATTGTACGCGCTAAGAAGGAGGAAGCCCGGATATTTAGTGCACCATACCCTAAACCGACGTACAATTAAAGTATCTAAATAGAACTATTGTTTCTAGAGAAATACAATCTTCAGCTCATTCACTCAGAAGTATAAGTGAGCTTAAGGTCAACTTGACAGCCGAAGAGGTTGATGTTACTTTCATGAGACACGTGTGTATTGTAAAATTTTTAATATTATCACATTTACAGTAACATGTTATAAGCGAATTTGTAAGCATGGTTTGTGAACAAATTTAACGCTAAGCGTATAAATGACAGTAATGAGTTTATATAACTACTAAATATAACAATTTGTCTCTATAATTTATTTGAGGTCAAGTTCACATAGGTTATTAGGAATTTATATTCTACTGCATGGAAAACTATTTTTAACTAGTGTTTTATGCTTATAAATGAACAATCTCCTGACAACATTTATTTAAAGTTTTTCGAAAAAACAATTTTACTTTAATTGTGTATAGAAAATTATATTAAAATCCGCTGTGTTATAGTGAAATTAAAAACAAATAAAACCAACAAAATTTAGAGTCAATTCCTGCTTACGTAAACAAAAATACAATTTTATTTTAGTTACTTCTTATTAAATATTTACAAATAATACAAATAAAATACATAACTTGAAACCACCGTTCTACCACACCTATAAGATAACATCAGCTTTATTATGAAATCATGTGTTATTACCTATTTCAAACCAAATGGAAGAAAAACTATGTTGCATTTCTTGCCATTTTTGTGAAATTTGTTTCTCCCATATAAAACTCAAATTGATTCAATTAATAAATTAATATTTGAAAAACTATATTAACATCTATTGTCACCCAGTACAAGTTTTAAAAAATACATGTGTGTGTGTGTGTGTGTGTGTGTGTGTGTGTGTGTGTATGTGTATGTGTGTGTGTGTGTGTGTGTGTGTGTGTGTGTGTGTGTGTGTGTGTGTGTGTGTGTGTGTGTGTGTGTGTGTGTGTGTGTGTGTGTGTGTGTGTGTGTGTGTGTGTGTGTGTGTGTGTGTGTGTGTGTGTGTGTGTGTGTGTGTGTGTGTGTGTGTGTGTGTGTGTGTGTGTGTGTGTGTGTGTGTGTGTGTGTGTGTGTGAGTGAGTGTGTGTGTGTGTGTGAAGTGTAAACTAATAGTAAGAATTGAAAAAATTAGCGGGTGTACGCTTATACAACATTTGATTCTAACAGTATATAATTCCCTTAGTCCTTTAAAGATAATATTTTTTGATCTTTTAAAAATAACAGTATGAAACGAAAAATTGCATTCCTTCAGAATGAAACAAAATTTGAAAGCATTTTATAAAAAAATTAATAACTCAATCAATAACTTCCAACCTTTATATTCATATTTTTCTGTATCAGATATAAAATATAAGATACATAATTCTTTAAGAAATAGCCTTACACCTTTGTAACTCTGTCATATGTATATACATATTTATCTTAATTGTAATTATTAAATGAAGAGTAAATAGAATAAAATTTTTCTGATCGAAGTAGGAATTGACTTTAAACATTTTCTTTTTGTGTTACATGTTATATAGTGAATTCCAAAGATTTTGTAATCCAATCAAAATGTTAAACATCTCTCTAAAATAAAAAATCGTTAAAATGGTTCTTAAAATATTTCCATATAAATGTTATTGATTAAACAGAATAATAAACTAACATGCCTATTAAGGTAAAATGAATAAAACAATAAATATATAAAATAACAGTAATAATAGCAATAAAAAACTAACCTTTTTATTTAAATAACTTACCTAACCTTTTAGCAAGGAAACATAAAAGTTTCCTTTTCCTGTAATAGCCAATTTATATATGAATACAAACCATCTAATTAGTTATTTCACATAGTTCTTTTCGTATAATTCTTCAAATCAAGTTATACAAATTTATCAAGAACAAGTAATATAAACAATATTTAAAAGCCAATTCTTACTTAGGTGAACAAAAACAATACTTTAGTAACATTTTATGGAATAATTATAAATAATATAAATAAAGTAATATAACTTATGCGTTAAAACAGCTGTTCTACCCCATAACCTATAACATAAAATCAATTGTATTATGAAATCCTATGTTATCACTTATTTTAGGCCAAATGGGACGATATAATCATATTGTATAACTTGCTTATTTTTTGTGAAAAGTTTTTCTCTCGTATAAAAATAAAATATTTAAGTAAATTTAATTAATGAAATATTATTTGAAAACAATTGTAATAACAAGTGTCATCCACTACAAGTTTAAAGAAATGTATTTGAACTAGAGTGGATGATAAAAAGTATTTTATTAACCATTGAAAATTTGTAAAAGATATATATATATAAAGGAAGTAGGAACTAATAGAAGGAGTTGAAAAATATACTTCATTATTTTAAAATTATATTTTTTGTTTTAGACGCCATTCCCGACGCTCTGACCAACAACTGCGGTAAATGCTCTGAAAAACAAAAAGTAGAAGTTGGAAAAACTGTAAAGTTCTTAAAAGAGAAGAAACCAGACATGTGGACAGAACTAAAAGCTTTGTACGATCCTAAAGGCATCTACGAGAAGACATATGAAGCAAAATACAAGGATAAATTGAATTAATAAATTGAAAACAAACCATATCAAGATACTAAAAAATCAAATTTAAGTAAATTTAAAAAACAATGTATCTATTTTAATCAATAATAAAAC
Organism: Prosapia bicincta; assembly: GCA_036971475.1. Classification (NCBI taxonomy): domain Eukaryota; kingdom Metazoa; phylum Arthropoda; class Insecta; order Hemiptera; family Cercopidae; genus Prosapia; species Prosapia bicincta. Next base: position 14,283,334 of record JBAIZL010000006.1, on the reverse strand, counting down.
ATCCCTTGCATTCTTGTAATAGGGTTTCTGTTTCCTAGAGACATCCTCTGCTATTTGATAAAACCTATTTTTGTAACGAAATACTAGATTATAATGCTCAATATTGTCTAATCCAAAAATGCATTACAGTACACAAATTTTATTTATATTTTAATGGTTTTTATTAACGCTGCTACAAATATCAATCTTAAAATGAATATCTTTTGCTACTTTCCCATCTTTTCAACAATAATTTGAACAGTTTTAAAAGTTTGATTTTGAAAATACAGGATGCCCGTTACAAATCAAGATACAATTTGTTTATACAGTGAGCTCCTATTGAAAAAAACTAATTTACTCAAAAATCAATGTCTTCATTGAAACTTTCAATGAAACTTTCAGAGATATTTTAATCTTTTAAATATATTTCTTCAAATTTAGTTTTTAGATTTCTCGTAATAATTTTAGTAAATAACTTTATAACTACATTATTTAATTAGATTTTGAAACTTTCAAGTTACTCATCGAGAATAAGTTTTTATAATAATGTTCAGAGTTGACACGTGCGAACAGAGGGAAAAAATGTAACGTTAGGAAAGGCAGAAACATGTACTCAAATATACACAAATATTCCTAACAGGAATGAAGATGAGTGTATTAGGAATATACAATTATATGTCATGTTTACCCATAAGATATTGACTAAATATACAATATGTTGTGTATAAATTACATGTACATAAGAAATTTAACATTAGTAGAAAACGTTCTACAGAGAAAGCAAGACAACAAATTACGAGCTTTAATAGCAACAGATGAAACAAAAAGACAAATGGAAAATTAAATGAAAACTTGTGTACGTATGTCACCATTCAATTTGTGTATTTTTGACAATTTAGGTGACAAAATTTTAAAGGATTAAAGAAATATTTTTCTAGTTATTAAAATATAATTAAAAACACTTAAAAGTTTTAATTAATTTAGTAATCCAAATTCTTGTGGAACCAAGTTATAAAACTTGTAGTTTTACCAAATTAGAACAAATTTAATACAACCTTGTTACATAGCGATACTGTTATTAAATAATTCTCCTTTTGTAATTTTGAGCTAGCATATTGAAAGAATTGGTCTTTGAAAACTGAGTCTGGAGATATATTCCACCACCAGATCCTATACAATAGTTCACAGGGGCCTGTAGTTAAACAACAATGTAGGGTAGGGTCATATTTTGACCAGGTGTATTAGGTTGTCTCGTCGTTAGGCTGGTCATTGTCAGGACGTAAGTTCAATCGACATATGACATGTATTTTCAGGTGTGCAGCATACGACGCAAACATCGATATTTCCTGCATATAAGAAACCCCTAAGTTTACCCATATAGCTATACTTACTGGCTATTTTGATATCACCAACAGATCACCAAGCCTTTCCTGACTCCCTACCTAATAACATTGTACATCCTACCCTAACCTAACCTACTCTCCCTAGTTTAATCAATTCCGGATTAATTTACCTCAAATTGAATTTTATTTGCCGATGGCTACAGATTTAAAGTGTGTTTTTCATCCCCATTTTTAATCACCGGATGTCTATCAAAATTACTAATGCATTTTCACTAATAATGTTTTTTATAGTAAACATTTTGCTAAAAAAAAATTTCTAATTCAAAATTTCTATGCTGTGAGTAGCTTTATATTGATTCCATAATGTAATCGGGTATCGTGAGGTACAGCCCTTCGACGTCCACGGGCGGGTATCCCTACAACGTAACTCTTTTCTAAGTATTCGATCAAGACTGCGGACATACAGAAAGCAACTGGTGATCCCAAAGCAACGTAAACTTGAGTTGCTATTAGAAAAGTTGCTAATCGGTTTACAAGATTGTACATATAACGTTGCTAGTCTAGTTGCCAGTTATTTCGTCACCAGAGGAGGATGCGTCCTTGTGTATACCTTAAGAAGCTACAATAACGTTACAAAAAAGACAATTCAGTGTACACCTCTATAACGTCATTCATGCGAGACAAAGCCAATACATTGCTGTGCAAGTTTTATGGATTTACCCAGACCAATTTTTTAATTATCGTATGAGCGTTACCAGTTACAGCTATAATTTACGTCATGTAGTTGAGAACATCAAGAAAATAACAACTAACTGGGGAGAACTGATTTCAGCTGGTGAAAGTCTAACTATAACACTCGGGTAAGGTCAGTAATTCTTCATCAACTTCATCTCTCACGAGTTCAAATACTTCACGTACATCATTGGTAGGAACAAATACTGAAGCGAAAATCATGTGAGCTTCAAGCTTTATGCCTCCTTCCGACTTGCGCGTCTCATCATCTGGCAACTGACTTAAAACACCCTCCAGGTCCGAAAAGTCTGTGTTCTACCTGAATCGGGCTCTTCAGCTTTCCTTTTCAAACTGAACTTAACAATTTTATCTTACGCAGTTTTTCGATTTATAGAATGTTGGTGAGCAGACTGTTGTGATCCTCTTTACAACAACATCATTTCCTTCAGGGTAAGTAGTTGCTCTCGTTTCATTCTCCAAGCTTTAAACACTTCCAGTACCACTACCTTTAACAATGTTTACCTTTTAGTGAACAAACCAATCGAAAAATAATTGGTTTCCAATCACTTTGAGCTTCGGATTTATTTGTGAAAACAATTATTTGTAAATTTGGAAATTTAATAACCAATTTAGATCAAAATAAATGTATTACGTTTCATTACATTCGTGCAATATTTACAATGAATTTGTTGCAAAATTTTAGTCTACATAGAAATTACTTTTTGAAAATTCATTAAAAAAAATATTACAAAAATATTTTGAAAATTAATTAGAAAAAAATATTAGAAAAATATTTGTAATTAAAAAATTGCAATATTAGGAATTTATAATTATACACATTAATCGCGAACGATGATCACAATATGACGTAATCAATATACGGTTTTATTAAGTTTTAAGTAATAGTCTAGAATTATAATATAATTAATTCCTGTTCTTATTAATTAGTAGATAGTCAAATTTTTCTATATTTCTATTTCTCTTGAACATAGACTATTGAGACTGTTTTTCATTGAAATCTTTCTATTACTTCACAATTTCCTTATATCTATACATAATCTTGTATATAAGATATATATATATATATATATATATATATATATATATATATATATATATCTTGTTCAAATTTTTAAGTGTTAATTAAATACATTTTATTCATCCACTAAATTTCAAATAAGTTTTTTAAAACTTGTACTAGATGACACTTGGAATTAATACAGTTTTTTCTAAATATTAATTCAATAATTAAACTTAAAACAAATTAATGTTAGTTTAGTGAGGAAGAAAAATGTTCACAAAAGGGGGATAATATGCAATATAGTTATTTAGTCCCATTTGGCCTAAAGTAAGTGATAACATAAAACATCTGATTTCATGTTAGGTAAGGCGGAATAACATCTGTTTCAACGCATAGGTTATGTTATTTCATTTACATTGTAATTATTTATGGAAAAGTAACTAAAATGAAATTCTTCTTTGTTGACCTAAGTATGAATTGAGTTAAAGAAATTTTGGTTAAATTACTTGTTTATATTTATTTAATGAAATAAATATCTGGTACGCCTACCAGTGTACAAACTCTCTACAGACCAGCTGAGTAAACAAAACATATGGCAATTGGAACAATGCAATCCCGTCAACAACTCAGTAAAAAGGAAGTGACAGGGAAGTAACATAACCTATGTGTCAACATTATTTAACATGTAATACAACTAAGTACTAATTGCAAACCCGTTGCGATGCAAGGCAAACCTCTTCACGTAACAGGGGGGAGTACCTTTCATGTTGCATATAATATAAAACGGCAGTTACACACTACATAAATGTAGAGCAACTAACTAAAGACTTTTCAACATGGAAACTACGGTTGTGGTTTGTCTGGCCTTTGTATGTTTGGCTGTAGTGCACGCGATTCCAGCTGACAAGGAGCAGAAGTATACGACCAAATACGACAATATCAACATAAAAGATATCCTTAACAATGAAAGGCTGTATAACAACTATTACAAATGTTTGACAGATCAAGGGCCATGCACAAGTGACGCGCAAGAACTGAAAGGTAAATGATATTCTCATACAATTCACTGAAATACGCTGTCATTTAGTTAAAGTCTATTGACAACATTATTGTTTTATAAGCAAAGTTTTCATTTTTTCTAAATAAAAAACAGTGTTGACAGCATTGAATGTAGTATATTATAAATCATCATGGACAAACAACATTTTAAAAATTCTTATAAATGTTTTAACGTATATTTATATGTAAATACTTGCCTATAGTAGAACTTACGCTTTGTTTACATGAGAATGACCATTTAATGATAGTCTGATTGTCAACTCGGACTGTAGCGTGAAACTGCACCCATCCTCATATAAATACAAGTGCACTTATAAGCAAGTGTTTACAAGTTGTTATATATATATATGTGTGTGTTTGTTTGTATGTATATATATATATATATATATATATATATATATATATATATATATATATATATATATATATTAAATATGGTCATACGTTTTCTTGTATTATTGTAAATGAAAAAAAAAATCAAATACAAGAATTATTTTAATTTATATATTTTTGAAAGTTGTTCACCAATAAATTTATTAAAATCATCAGGAAAAATAATGATATAAACAAAATGTTTTACAAAAATGTATTTATATGTACTAATATTCAAACATGTTTTTATTGGTATTTATTTGTCTATGTATTCTTTGCCATGCCATCAATTACCTTGTAAATAGTTTAATGTTTTGATTTCACTTGAATTCGTTCATTAATTAATTTGTTTTCAACTTTGTGTTTATAAATTTCTTATGTTTCATTTCCAACCCATTGTTTATAAATTTAATTAATTTCATATTTCCTATTTCAGGAAATCTATGTCCATTATTGATACAATGAGTAGACAAATTCGATTTGTGTGTGTTCGATTTTATATATGTGTTTATATGTTCTTTATATCTTTATTTTAATTTCTTGTATGTTTGTCCATATGATTTATTATAAATTTGGCATTTTGTATTATTTACACCGTATCTTTGTTTCATATAAATTAAAACAATTCCTGTATTTGAAATAATATGTGAGTATATATATATATATATATATATATATATATATATATGCACAAAAATATTTCCAATAGAGGAATTGTTATTATATATATATAAGTATTATGTGGAGCTCAGGTTGAAGATGGAATTAAATAATATCTAACAATTGAACCCAGAAAGACCTAATTAACAAATACTGTGTTAAATTACTTTCTCAAACTATAAGAAAATAAGTTTAACCCTTATTATAAGTAAACAAAATTTAGTTTTGTTTTACCTAGTGCTAAAACATGTTTGAAAATATAGTGATGAAATAAAATTAGACTGCGTAAAAGAAATGCATGATTTATACCATGATTGTGATGTATCTTTTTATAAATAAATTCATATCATTTTTTAAAATGATTCATTTGTAACGCTTTTCTGTCGGTTTTTTTTCTTTTAACCGTAAGATCTGAATTTCTTGATTCTAAATTAAAGTTTATTATTTTTTAATTTTTTTCTGCTTCCGGACTATTAAAAGGCCTTTAGTAGGCCCAAAAGAGTTGGCAACACACTTACACACTTACTCACTGATATATACATATTTTACACATAAAACATATTAAAATAATTATCACTGTTTAACCGTTTAAACGTGTTTAAATTTATCTCTTATACAAATAGAAGTGTTGTGTATATATCATACTGTCATAGGCATTAGATTAAGGTTTTTGCAGACGTTAATGTCCATGTAAAATAATATGTCGTTCTTATAATATTAAAAATGTGCTTTGTTTATTGAAAACAAGTTAGTAATAAACACAATTTATATTAAAACTTGCATTAATGCATTCAAACGTATATTAAAATGCATTTAACTCAATTTGCTATCAATACATTTTAATTCCTTCCATTGTTCGAATTTTAAATCGTTAGTAAAATACTTTTTGTCGATCCACTCAAGTTGAAATACAGATTTTTAAACTTGTAGTGGATGACACATGATGTTTAAAAACGTTTTTTTTTAATATGGTTAATAAAATAATTTTATATTGGAGAAAAACCTTTCACAAAAGGGGCAAGGTATGCAATATAGTTATTTCGTTTCATTTGGCCAAATAAGTAATAACATATGATTTAATAAAACAGCTGTTTTTATGTTATAGGTTATGTGGTAGAACCTATTTTAACGCATAGGTTATGATGTTTTATTTATATTAATTGTTCTATATAATAAAACTTAACTATTTTTTTCTCGAGTAAGTAGCAATTGACTTTAAAATATTGCTGTTTAAACCTTGTTATAAAATGTCATCAGTGATTGGTATTTATCATTGATGAAAGCGTCATAGTCGTCTAAACCAGTCTGTATTTATTCTTAAACTAGTGCGATTTTGAGTAAACTCTTTCAATGTTTACTATTGTGAATGGTTTCTCACTAGCTAAGCTCTAATTAACTTATTAAAGGCAAAGTAATTAAAGTTTGTGTATATAAAAATTTGGATTTAACTATGTGTTGCAAAGTGCTATTATACATACAAGTGGTTCTAAACTTTCAGAAACAATCAATTTATTTATCATATCTCTTTTAAAATATTTGAACTAGAAATATATAAACCACTTACAGTGGTTACCGTTTGCTGGAGGTATTTTCTTATTCTGACACATTATAATAATACTATAAAAGCTACGTCACTTTTACGGTTGATTCATAAGCGTCACATATAGCAATATACTGTGAGTTCTTAGGAAGTACTACTGCCTAGAAAACCTATCAGCTTAGTGAAAGGATAAATTATAAAAGGTATTTGTTGTCACAACTTGTTTGGCTTGTTTTGTGATTCACTCTTAAAACCAGTTCGTGATTCCTTTTCACGAAACTAGAACAATTAAAAGTAAACGATCTTCCTGTTTAGTAACCTTGAAATCTATCTGTTTTCAGGCGCTTTGAAAGACGCTCTTCAAACTGATTGCCGGAAGTGTTCAGAAAAACAGAAAAAAGGAAGTAGGGAAGTCTTCCAGTTCTTAATAGAAAAGAAACCAGCGCACTATGCAGCACTTGAGAAGAAGTATGACCCTGAAGGAACTTTTAAGGCCAAATACCAGGCTGAGGTAGCAAAGCAGGGCATTAAGTTGTAAATATTAACTACTGCTTTGTATAATTCCGACCAAATATATTGATAATGTTTTGTAAAGTTTTCGTGATGATTTTCCTTACATTGTTAATCGAATAATTGAGGATTAAATAATATTTACTACCATTCAATTCCTCCTATTACTTCACACTCTCCTTGTAAACCTTGTACAAGTTTTCAATCGTTCATAAAATACATTTATTCATCCACTCAAATTCAAATAAATTTTTTTAAAATTTTGTAGTCGATGACATTTGATGTTTATATAGTTTGTTCAAATATTCATTAATACATTTTTGTTTTATATGGGGAAAATTTTTGTTTTTATTTGTGAAAATCTTTTCATAATCCAAAAGGTGCAAATATGCAATATAGTTGTTTCGTCCCATTTCGCTTAAAATAAGTGATAACATATGATTTCATAAACCGGTGATTTAATGTTATAGGTTATGTGGTACAACAGCTGTTTTAATGCATACATTATGCTTCTTAATGTATATTAATTGTAATTATTTAATAGGAAGTAACTGAAATATTTTTTTTGTTAACCTAACTAGGAATTTACTTTAAACAATTGTTTCTATTTTACTGGTTTTTACAGAACACTGTAACTTTGTCTTCACAGATTTACTGCAGGAAGCTGCTTTTCAATTACTCATAAATTACTGCTAGATTACCCAAAGATGAGACTAAAATAAAGATTTAAGTAGGAAAATAGAAACAGTACACGTGTGAGCGCGCGCGCGCGCGCACACACACACACACACACACACACACACACACACGAGGATTCTAGAGCTTAATCACATGTCTTGCCTACGTGATCTACTTTTGTCTTGCCTACGTGATCTACTTTTGTCTTGCCTACGTGATCTACTTTTGTCTTGCCTACGTGATCTACTTTTGTCTTGCCTGCGTGATATACTTTTGTCTTGCCTACGTGATCTACTTTTGTCTTGCCTACGTGATCTACTTTTGTCTTGCCTACGTGATCTACTTTTGTCTTGCCTGCGTGATATACTTTTGTCTTGCCTGCGTTATCTACTTTTGTCTTGCCTGCGTGATCTACTTTTGTCTTGCCTACGTGATCTACTTTTGTCTTGCCTACGTGATCTACTTTTGTCTTGCCTACGTGATCTACTTTTGTCTTGCCTGCGTGATATACTTTTGTCTTGCCTGCGTGATATACTTTTGTCTTGCCTGCGTTATCTACTTTTGTCTTGCCTGCGTGATATACTTTTGTCTTGCCTGCGTTATCTACTTTTGTCTTGCCTGCGTGATATACTTTTGTCTTGCCTGCGTTATCTACTTTTGTCTTGCCTACGTGATCTACTTTTGTCTTGCCTGCGTGATATACTTTTGTCTTGCCTGCGTGATATACTTTTGTCTTGCCTACGTTATCTACTTGTGTCTTGCCTGCGTGATATACTTTTGTCTTGCCTGCGTGATATACTTTTGTCTTGCCTGCGTTATCTACTTTTGTCTTGCCTGCGTGGTCTACTTTTGTCTTGCCTGCGTGATATACTTTTGTCTTGCCTGCGTTATCTACTTTTGTCTTGCCTGCGTGATCTACTTTTGTCTTGCCTACGTGATCTACTTTTGTCTTGCCTACGTGATCTACTTTTGTCTTGCCTACGTGATCTACTTTTGTCTTGCCTGCGTGATATACTTTTGTCTTGCCTGCGTTATCTACTTTTGTCTTGCCTACGTGATCTACTTTTGTCTTGCCTGCGTGATATACTTTTGTCTTGCCTGCGTGATATACTTTTGTCTTGCCTACGTTATCTACTTTTGTCTTGCCTGCGTGATATACTTTTGTCTTGCCTGCGTGATATACTTTTGTCTTGCCTGCGTTATCTACTTTTGTCTTGCCTGCGTGATCTACTTTTGTCTTGCCTGCGTGATATACTTTTGTCTTGCCTGCGTTATCTACTTTTGTCTTGCCTGCGTGATCTACTTTTGTCTTGCCTACGTGATCTACTTTTGTCTTGCCTACGTGATCTACTTTTGTCTTGCCTACGTGATCTACTTTTGTCTTGCCTGCGTGATATACTTTTGTCTTGCCTGCGTTATCTACTTTTGTCTTGCCTGCGTGATCTACTTTTGTCTTGCCTACGTGATCTACTTTTGTCTTGCCTACGTGATCTACTTTTGTCTTGCCTACGTGATCTACTTTTGTCTTGCCTGCGTGATATACTTTTGTCTTGCCTACGTGATCTACTTTTGTCTTGCCTGCGTGATATACTTTTGTCTTGCCTACGTTATCTACTTTTGTCTTGCCTGCGTGATATACTTTTGTCTTGCCTGCGTGATATACTTTTGTCTTGCCTGCGTTATCTACTTTTGTCTTGCCTGCGTGATCTACTTTTGTCTTGCCTGCGTGATATACTTTTGTCTTGCCTGCGTTATCTACTTTTGTCTTGCCTGCGTGATCTACTTTTGTCTTGCCTACGTGATCTACTTTTGTCTTGCCTACGTGATCTACTTTTGTCTTGCCTACGTGATCTACCTTTGTCTTGCCTGCGTGATATACTTTTGTCTTGCCTGCGTTATCTACTTTTGTCTTGCCTACGTGATCTACTTTTGTCTTGCCTACGTGATCTACTTTTGTCTTCCCACTTACTGTCCTCCATTCCTGTGCTCTTCATTGCGTCATTCGTTTCGTACGTCCTTGACCTTCGCTGTCAGCCTCATCTCTTCCCTTCAGGGCTCCTATTCAGGATTAAAAATAAACACCTAACGATGTAAACAAGTTAAATTTACTAAACATCAACTTAAAATGAAATAACAACATTAAAAACTTAAACTGTCCCAAGTAGTCCAGGATCCAAAGATGGTAAAGCATGCACTGAAAGCTTGCAATTTTATTTCAGATTATTGTTCTGGGCAATTGGGTGTAAAGTCAACTGCTGATTCATCGATTCTTAATATTAACAAACATATTCTCACAAGTAACAGATTACATCTGCTTACCAACTTAGATCGAAATCGGACGTTTCGTTCCAAAGTTACCTTGATTTAGACAAGAAAATTATCTTTATAATAGTATATGTTTGTGCGTATAAATTTGAACAAATATTTTTTAAATTTCAGAGACCATAAAACAAACTTTCGTCTTAGTTTCCTTCTTACGCTTACCGCAATAGGATATTTTTCAATGGAAATTGTTGAAAAACCAAAGTGAAAGTAAATTTTTTAAGATAAATAATTTTTTACTCAATAGGTATTATAGCTAGCCATTTTTACCCGAGACCCATTATTGAAGCCATTATTGTATTGAGTTTGAAATCATTTTATTTGGTTTTTCTATCTTTTATATTTTAAAAGACACGAAGGTTTCAGTACAGTGCGCTCCCCGCGACTTTCCCCCTCTCCCCCTGGTATGTCGACCACGTGAGGGAGCTGCGACATACGTTTTTACAATCCCCCAAGTGCCTAGAACAATAGTTTAGACAGTTGTTTTATAGCATCTTCGTTATTAAAACATGTATTCCCAATTTTTAGACCTGATAGAGTTTAATTAATAAAAACAATTAGTTTTTTTAGAGTCATTACTGAAATAAAACCATAGTAAAATCCCAAAGCTTAGGAAAAAAGCATTTTTAACTAAAAAAGGTATAAGAGCTAGGTATTTATTGGTAATGGCCTTTTATAAATCCCATATTTTAGTGGGTTTTAAAACATTTTTTTGGTTATTCTATCTTTTATACCCTAAAAGATATAACGTTTTAAATACATCGCGTCCCCAGCGATGTTTCCCCCTCCCCCTTGTATGCCGACCACGTGAGGGGGCGACGACATACGTTGTTACAATCACACAAGTGCCCCGAACAATAATCTGAAATAAAATTGCGTTAGGCTTTCAGTGCATGCTCAGCCCCCTTTAGATCCTGGACTAAAGTACGCAAATACAACTAATTCTAGTAATTTAGCTTCTGAACAGTATTTTATTTTAATAAATGTAAATATGACTGTGAATATGTGTAAAAAATGTGTAAAGATAGGCTTTAACATTTAGTCGGGCAAGATTTCTTTCGGCGCCCTGTATGGGTAAAGTAATTGAAATAGGTTTACCATTATTAAACAGAATATCCAACTATACAATATCAAGAGCACAGTGGTAGAATATATTACTAAAATATAGATGAAAAAACCCCAAAACCACAAAAATTAATTAAAAAATAACTTAAAGTTACCTAAGATTAAATCTTTATGTACATTTCGATGACAAAGCCATCATCTTCAGAAGTTCCTATTACAAAAGTACAATCTAGCAAACAAAAAGTTACAAACTAGAGTGATCTAGTTTACATCACTAATTACATCACTCTAGTTTGTACCTTCTTGTGCTAGATTGTGATTTTGTAATAAGAACCTCTGATGATGATGACATGTTCATCGAAATGTACAAAAGGGTTCAGTCTTAAGTAACTTGTTTTATTTGTTATTTTTTATTATTATTATGGTATTGGGGTAGTTTTCAATATTTTCATTGTAATTTCAATATATTGATAATTTTTTTTTATAGCAATAATAAAACTAAACATGAGAGTTTATAGGATATAGTCTTTAGTGGTATTGAATTTAAAAAAATATTAACTTAGTTAATTTTTTGTATTATAGATTGTAATTTTGTAATAGGAACCTCTGAAGATTATGACTTTGTCATCGAAATTTACATAAGGATTTAATCTTAGGTAACTTATTTTAGTTATGATTTGATTAATTTTTGTGGTTTTGGGGTTTTTTTCACCCATATTATTGTAGTATATCCAACTGCAAACATTTTATTAAATAGTTAGTTTCAAACCAGTTTTTAAACAATTTATAATTATTTGGAAAACTTGAGAGTACAAAAAAGATACATGATTATAACTTTATTGCAGGATCTACAGATAGAAAATGTTTTCGTACTTAGTCCCTTGATTCACTGCTTTGAATGAAAAGAAAATCTCGCAATTAACTTTTCTCTTTTACTTTGAAACGAGTTTAATCATTCGATAGACTCTAGTAAAACAAAATTCTATTATACATGAAACAATTTTTTTTCGGCTCATGATCCAAATTTTTATATAAAAAGATTTTTTAATCAAAAATAACGTTTTGCGTGAGGATTTAAAAATTTATGACTAACCTCTATTTTAAATACATTTTCGCCTAATTTATTTGGTTTCTACAAATATATTTTGAAGAAATTTCCAGTAATTAAACTCCTTAGTGCCTCTAAATGGGCATTGCCCCCTCCCCACTGAGGCCGGTAGTGGACGTAACGATTCAGTTTCTATTTAAATATAAAGAAGCATTATATATTGTTCGGTAAAGGGCGGCAATCCTTTAACAGGTATTAAACAATTAACAAGGAAAGCAATTTGTTTACACTGGGAAATATCTTTTTATAATTTGCCTTATAATATCAGCCCTTACATTCACTTAAGAATGGAGAATCTTGAAAAATAAAACGACTCCGTCCCCTGAGTGAACAACTTAGTTTTGTTCCTTTGTTTTGAAAACCCTAAAGTTTAACTGTTAAACATTAATCTAGATCTTTCTAACTAGAAAAAAAAATATTTGAAGCTATTAATTCTTCATTGTTTGTAAAGAGTTTTCAGTATTTAAATTTCTTTTTAAAGTAACTACAAGTGGCAAACCACAAATAAACCTTCAAAATATTGTAGGAAACTTGACGGTTTTGCTCGCGAGAGTCCGACACAAGGTCACTTTATATAAACACTGTTTTCCAATTTAGCTTACTAACAAGAACGAGTTTAATTTTTAAAAAAACAATTTTTCAAGCCAATACCTACTAAGGTCAACAACAACAAAATCATTTTAGTTATTTTTTTATAATTACAATTAACAATACATATTACAGAATGACAATATTAAGTGGAAATAGAAAGCAAATTTCCTAGCAATTTTTCACTTTCCAATCTATACAGTATATGGTTTTAGACTATTATTTTTGTTTGTTACTATTTATTCGCTTTCTGTTTTCTAACTTATGAAGATGATTATGGTCTATGATTTTGCATTCTACCCATCTCTTGTAATGCCTTATTATTGCAAAGAATCTTTCTCTTATAAATTCATGTAGGCCTACACCATTAAGTAATAGATTTCTATCTATGAGAAAGATGGCTCAGTTGCCAAAGTGCTGGATTTCAAACATGTAGTCATTCAGTTCGAATTCAATCTCAGCTTTTTAAACTTTAATAATGAATAAATATTTGAAAAAAACTGCATTAACATTAAATGTCATTCACTATAGTTGAAAAACAAGTTTTTGAACTTGATTGGATAAACAAAAAATGTATTTTATTAACGATTAAAAATGTGTACAAGATAGATGTATATGTATATACAGTATATATATATATATATATATATATATATATATATATATATATGTCGAGGATATAGCAGTATGCCCGATGATGATGGCACGACCAGTCATTGAAAGTTAGCTCGCATAAATACCAAGTAAGATTCTTATTTAAGTACATAAATGAAAGCGATAATGTATACAAGAAAACAGTGTTGCATAACTACAAATATATATATATATATATATATATATATATATATATATATATATATATATATAATATGTTTCCTTGTTTAATAATTTAAAACAACATAGGTTATTCAAATACTAGAATATTTATTAATTTATATTCAAAGCTTTTCGTTGGTAAACAGTACTAACATCATCAGGAATGAAAAATACATTAATGCAAGCTAAAAGCCTATATATTTGAAAAAATGTATTATCATTTATATATTTTTCTGTTTTTGTTATGTGTTAATTTTTATCAATAATGACAATAGCATTACTATTATCTGCCTTTACTGTAATAAGATTATTATTTTGTAATTTTTGTTTTAAATCTTTAATTTCTAAATATTTTTTTAATGTGTTTTATTAACTGTATTATTTTTAATCAATTTTTTAATTTCATAATCTGCTTCGATTCTGGTATTTTCTTGTAAGCTTGTATTTAGTTTACTAATAGCTAGTTCTGTATCTATTATAATATTATTAATATTATTGTTTATGTCTGATTTAATATTGGTTTTATTGTTTTCAAGTAGTTTTATTTCATTATTATTAAATCCAGTATTTGATAGATTAACTACAAGAGGCCTTTAGCTTGCATTATTGTATTGTTCATTCCTGATGATGTTGGTACTGTTTACCAACGAAAAGCTTTGAATATAAATTAATAAATATTCTTGTATTTGAATAACCTATGTTGTTTTAAAAAAAATAAATAAATAAATATATATATATATATATATATATATATATATATATATATATATATATATATACACATATGTGGAGAGCGTGAACTAATAGATGGAAATGAAAAGTAATCAAGTGTTAGGTTATGAATTGAGTAATATTAACTATCAAAAATTACAAATGTAAAAGTCAAAACAGTTAACTCAAAATCTCACAGAAAATTAGTTTTTAATAAACAAATACACTAGTTCACAACAGACTAGTTTCATCGATGATGTTGCCTTCCTCAGTGTTTGAAAGCACATTACTGAGGAAAGCGACATGGTCTTCGAAACTAGTCTGTTGTGAACTAGTGTGTGTGTTTATTAAAAACTAATTTTCTGTGAGATTTTGAGTTCACTAATTTGACTTTTAGCTTTGTGAATAGTTCTTACTAGCTAAGCTCTAATTAACTAAATATCAAAAATCAGTTATGTCTTACAAACATTCTAAGATATATTTTTCTAAACATTAGTGCAGTATTCATTTAACCTGTTGGTAGTTATAAAACATGACACACATAAAACCTTGCAGCAGTCAAACAACTTTTACATGTCATCTAAGCGATGCCAAGGTCACATGTAAGCAAGTGATTGTACAGATTTCTTTCTAATATTATCGTGTAAGTAATTTACTTTTACAATTTACTTAATTTAGTAACGATAAAGTACCTACGCAATCAGATGTTTTGTTTATACTGTCTGCAGGAGATTTCGATTTTAATTTATATATAATAGATTAACGTTAATGAGGGGTCTGCCTTTTTCCTTATTGACATAGGGATAATGTTTTCCGTTGTTTATATATCTAACAAATAATATGTTATTTCCTTATGGGAAAGAATTGGAAGAATGATTTTTGGAAGATTTTGTTGCAGTTATCTATAAAACTTAAAATCAGAACACACTAATAAACCTTGAAAGTAGGATTACGTAACTTATTTAAAAAAACAACTAATTCGGTTGAATGTTTGTACCCGAGGGAGCTCGAGGGCAACATTTTTTTCTGTTGTTCTTTATTTACTTAGGGCAGTTACAATGTAAATACTTCTAAGAAATTTTTTATGTAATACCCTACAGTGTTCATGCTACTCAGAAGTGTTTAAAATTAACATTTCCAGTAATAATGTACGCTAAGAATAAATTTGAATCCTAAAAAGACACTGTGCCAACCATGAGTATATTATTGTCTGAGTAATAAATTATTTCAAATTAATTTAATAAATATTGTAACATTTGAAAAACTGTTTGAAATGATATCAAACTATTGTAATATCTAACAGTTTTAAATAGTTTACTATACATCAATATTATAAACATAAAAGATATTATATTTTCAATCCTAACAACTTAGTTATTAAATCCCTTATACACATTCTTATAAACACTCAGTAAATTTATTTACTGTCAATTACTGTCATAATTAAAAATGCTATTGATATTGTTTATAACAAGTTATATAAACAAGACTTTCTGTAATATAAAGTCAATCCCTACTTAGATAAACAAAGAAAATGTTATTTTGGTTACTTTTTATTAAATATTTACAATTAATATAAACGAAGGAACGTAACCTATGCGTCAAAATAGCTGTTCTAGGACACAACCTATAACATAAAATCAGCTGCTTTATGAAACCATGTAATATATTATTAAGTTATCACTTATTTTAAGCCAAATGGGACGAAATAACTATATTGCATACCCTGCACACACACACACACACACACACACGCACGCACACACACACACACACACAAGCGCACACACACACACACACACACACACACACACACACACACACATACACACACACGCATACACACACACACACAAACATATATATATATATATATATATATATATATATATATATAGAGAGAGAGAGAGAGAGAGAGAGAGAGAGAGACAGAGAGAGAGAGAGAGAGAGGGAGGGAGAGGGAGGGAGAGAGAGAGAGATTTATATTTAACTTTGCAACATTGTTTTCTTCTATTCAATTATCACTTACACATTAATGTACTTCAACAAAAATCTTACTTGGTATTTATGCGAGGCGACTTTCGAGAACTTTAATTACCTGTTATCATTTTCGAGTTCATTCAGTCTTCGAATAAGCTAGAAAATGAGAACTCGTAATTAATTAAAGCTATTGTTGAAGTACATTAATGTGTAAGAGATAGTATAACTAAATGTAGTACTGTATATATATATATATATATTTACTAATAACAGCGTCGTAAAAGGAAAAAATGGAAGTTGTAATTAAAGAGGGAGATAAAGAGAAGAGAGAAAGAGCAGGTTGGGCAGAGGGGGGTAGATTTTCTGCGCTCATCTATAACCATAGTAATGACCTTTTTCGACGATACGTAATTATTTGTAATCAAAATCCAATGACTATTTGTCTTCGTCACCCGGGTCACAAATGGAGGGGGTTGGCTTCTGGGTAGGTATAAAATCTTCTGACAACACAATAACACATTTACTTTCAACTTCCACGATGAAGACTCCAGTGTTATTCGGTTTGGTTGTCGCATTAATTGCATTGGTAGAGGCAACACCTGCAGGGAAAGGTCAGAAATACACTACTAAATACGACAACATCAATGTGGAAGACATTCTTCGTAACGAAAGGCTGTTCAATAACTACTTCAAGTGTCTTCTGGACAAAGGGCCGTGCACTCCTGATGGACAAGAACTCAAAAGTAAGATTCATTACACAAATAACAGATAAAACAAGGAATAAGAACTATAAGATTTTTTTAAATTTAAATTTAGTTATTATTAAATAATTACAATTAATATCAATATGTATAAGGCAGAGTCACAATATTAAGTAAGCGAAATATATGCCAAAATAGAAGCGAAATTAATTATTAAAATAAATTAATTAAATCTAATCAATGAATTGATTTTTGTAAAAACAGGATTAACATCAAGTGTCACCCACTAAAAGTGTTTACGAAATGTATTTAAACTTGAGTGGATGAATAAAACGTATTTTATTAACGACTGAAAATTTAAACAAGATATATAAATACATATAGGGAGAGTGTGAACTAATAGTAGGAATTCAAAAAACATGTATAAATGTATAGCAAATTATTTACTAGGTGTTCGTTAGATTTCAGTTATATTATTCCTTTAAGGTATTATGGCAAATTTAATTCTTTATTAACAAAACTAACAGGATGTTTTACAATGAAATTTATAATTTGTAAATATAAACAAATTAATAAATAATTCAATATTAAAAAAAGAAACCTTACTGTATTTCTAACAAAAAAAACCTACAAATAATAAAGTTGTAAAATATAAGAACTATATTTTTAATTTAATATATTGCAATATTTATTTTATGCTTTATACTAAAATACTAGTCATTATTTCAATATATTACACAATATCAAGAGCACAGTGGTACAATATATTACAATTAAAATATTGGAAAGAACCCCAATACAATAAAAATAAATAAAAATAACAAATAAAACAAGTTACTTAAGATTAAACCCTTATGTACATTTCGATAACCATGTCATCATCGTCAGAGGGTCTTATTACAAAATCACCATCTAGCAAACAAGAAGTTACAAACTAGAGTGATCTAGTTTACATAACGAATTACATCACACTAGTTTGTACCTTCTTGTGCTAGATTGTGATTTTGTAATAAAACCTCTGATGATGATGACATGGTCATCGAAATGTACAAAATGGTTTAATCTTAAGTAACTTGTTTTATTTGTTATTTTTTATTATTTTTGTGGTATTGGGGTTGTTTTCAATATTTTCATTGTAATTTCAATATATTGGTAATTATTATTTTTTTATAGCAATAATAAAATTAAACATGAGAGTTTATAGGATATAGTGTTTAGTGGTATTGAATTTAAAAAAATATTAACTAGTTATTTCGATATAACAGTAATAACTGATTCCTATAAAACCTATTTTTATGAACATATTCTTGATACAGAAAATACACTTAAAAGGGTAAACTAGGTATGCACAACTTTGGGATAGGAAAGGAGAATAACACTTAAAATTGCTAAAACTAGTCAACTGTTTCGTTTGAATGTCTATTTATAATAAATAAATATAATTAGTTAAATTATAAATTGAATAATACATGGCTCTATATTACTTGATTCTATCTTCACTAGAACTACTAGTTTCTCACTAAGAACACTTGAACATGTGTTGTGTTGTTACATTGCCTATAGCAGCACTTACTTTTTTGACAATTGTGGATGGCAATTTCAGGAGTGTCTTATTGTCAACTCTCAGAATGAAACTGACCTCTTGTTTCAGGTTATGAACTACAAATTCTATACAAACAAAAACAAAAATAATCAACGCTATACAAACGAACAATATACAGGCATATCAAGCTATACCTAACACGCATACTTAACACCCAACTACATTATAACTCACGTACATATTTCTACATTATAACCCCCAATCCTTTTTAAAAATACACCTAATATATCTATCCTATTCCACCCTCACCCTAACCTAAAACGACCACTTGGTCAGTTACGGTCTGAGTTGACAATGGGACACACACAATAATAAGAAAAGTAAGTCCTACTATAGGCAGGTGTATCATAAGAATAAATGTTCAAGTGTTTTCTTCTGTCGTTTAATATACATTTTATAATGTTGAGTCTTACAAAAGCAAGTCAATTTTTTTTTAAACTCAATTTCTACTAAGGTCAAAAATGTTTTTTTTTAATACAAGTTACTTTTTATTTTTTAATTATAATTAGTATAAATATGTATATAAGTACGTATAATAGAATCACAATATTAAGCGGAAAAATTAAAAGCGAATTTCCTTGCGATTTTCCAGTTTCCTCTCTCTCTATGTGGTGTTGGACTATTATATTTATTTGTTACTATTTACTGGCTTGCTTTTTTTACTTTCTAATTTTTGTAGCCGATGGTGGTCTATAATGTATTATTCTATTTATCCCTTCTATTGCTTTATAAGGAGCCCTTCTTTATAATTTCATATACATTTTTAATTAGAATAGTTAAATAGATCTCTACCAATGGGAAAGTTGGCTCAGTGCCAAGGTGCTGGATTTTAACCCTGTATTTATGTGTTCGAATCTAACCGGGACATCAAGTTTTTAAAATTTAAATTAATGAATAAATATTCGAAAAAACTGTATAAGCATCAATTGCCACCCGCTACAGGTTGAAAAAAAAAGTGTTTGAACTGGATTGGATTAGTAAAATAGGCACACACACACACACACACACACACACACACACACACACACACACATATATATATATATATATATATATATATATATATATATATATAAGGAGAGAGTGAGGTAATGGAAGGAATTGATAAAAAAATATATTTAAAGTAACAGTTGAATTAACAATATATAATGTTAGTAATTCCACGGTGTGGTTTACCTATTTACTCAAATGACCTTGATACACATTTAAACAGTAAACTATAAAAAATTAACTCTCCACCATATTAAGAGTGGGTAAAAAAATATATAACAAAGTTATTCCTAAGGACAGGCATAACTTAGATGGTAGTTGAAGCTTGAAAAAGCAAGTATATCATAAGACATATGTTCAAGTGTTTTTAGTGAAATGAATCTACTTATGAAAATACAATAGCGCAAGTTGTAGTTGGAAACTGTAACATTGTGTACTTTATTCTTCATGTTGTTTTATATACGTTTATTAATGTTTCGGATTTCATAAACGAGTAATATAAAAATTGTTTTCAAGAATCAATTCCTACTGAAGTCATCAAAAAATTAATTTAGTTACTTTTTATTTTATAATTACAATTAATATAAATACGTATATTTGTATGGCAGAATCACAATATTGAGTGGTAAAATATAAAGCGAATATCCATGCAGTTTTCCATTTCCTATATATATATATGTCACTATATAGTACGTAGTGTTGGGCTATTATTCCTATTTCTTAACATTTATTCCATTTTTTTAGTTTCTAATTAATGAAGTTGGTGGTGGTCTATAATTTCTCATTCTATCCATCTTTTGCAATGCTTCATTATGGCAAAGAACCGTTCTTTTATAATATCACATACATCTTTGAGAAATTGATTTCTAGCTATGCGAAAGTTGGTTCAGTGCCAAAGTTCTCAATTTCAAACATGTAGTTCCTCATTTTGAATCCAAAAGGGACATCAAGTTTTTTTAAAATTTAAGTAATGAATAAATATTTGAGAAAAACTGTATTAACATCAATTGTTTTCCTCTATAGGTTTGAAAAGATTTATTTGAACTTGAGAAAACATACTTATATTTGAACATGAAAAAGTATTTTATTAAATACAAATTTGTACCACACACAAACACACACACACACACACACACACACACACACACATATATATATATATATATATATATATATATATATATATATATATATATATATATATATATATAAGGAGCGTGTGAGCTAGAAGAAATTGACGAAATATATTTAAAATATCAGTTACATGAATTATATATTATATTGCTAATTCCATAAATATATATATATATATATATATATATATATATATATATATATATATAATATAGTTACTCGATCACGAAATACTTAGATGGTAGTTGAAGCTGTTAGTATTATTTCTAAAACGAGTACATACATTTTTTTACACGCTTCGTTTTACAAGAACATTGTTTATTCTACCTATAAGCTGTAGCAATATAATAAATGTTAGTACAAACCTTTTTGGGTGTAAATGGAAGGAAAAGTGTGCTTAATCTTAGAGAAAACACATTATTTAATAACACAATTATTTTTCAAGCTTTAAATTATGTTAATTCTGATCATTTTACATCTTTTGAGTTTAGTCATTATTTTTTGGCTCATTTTACACGTTGACGAGGAATATGTATTACTATAAAAAACCTCGTTAAACCGCAGACTTAGTTACTTCATGAAATTAAAAAAACAATGCATTTTATTCTGAATAACATACCGTTGATGTATGAGTCTATACATTCATTTTCAATATAACTGTAACGTTTCGACAGCTAGTTTGAAATCTTGATCGATCAGTTGAATACTCCGTGTAGTGTAGCCAGTATCATTGGCATGTTGAAGATGCCAAATTTGCTTTCGAAACGACGCCGTTATTTTTAAAATAAATGTTATTGGCTCATATATCAACCGTCTTTTATTTATATCAAGACTTGTGACAGCATATATACACAGATACATTTTATTCTCTAACGACGATACAATACGATAATATTAACAAAAATATTTATAAACCAATGAAAATGGATGTAAAAACAGTAAATTATTGTTCTAAAACCTAGAACTCAAATTAAAACCAATCGCGCAAATCTGTAACAAATAATTACAGATAAAATTGCTTAATGGTTCTGATAAAATCTAGTTTAGCCTCCGGTCTGTCGGACAAAACCCCCTAAATAGATCCACTAGATATTCGTCCTAACAACTTTCCCTACATTTAACACGGATGTCAATAAACACGGGTTTTTCCTTATAATAACTTAATGGGACATCACATTATAAACAGATAGGAATGGTAGTTTTCTGGAATGGAACTAAATGTCTACGACGAAGACATTTTACTTTGGACTAAATCACGGGAAATTTTTTCATTTAGTGGAATTTTAAACTTCGTTCGTTATTAAATACTACGAGTGTAAAAATGTGTACTATTTAGTACTAAAAAATTAATATTAATTAAATTCATTCTATTAGCTCACACTTTTCTTATATTTATCTTGTACAAATTTTCAATCGTTAACAAAATACATTTTTATTCATCCAATTACATTCAAATAATTTTTTTAACCTATAGTGGATGAATATTGAAGTTGAGACAGTTTTTTTTCAAATATATATTCAATAGCTAAATTATAAAATTTGTGAGGTCCAGCAGGATTCGAACGGAGAATCTTTATGTTCGAAGTCTAGTGCTCCTTGGCACTTTCCAATATCTAGAAATAAATTTCTACAGATGTATATGAATTTCTTTCCCCCATCTGGTTGTCGTCGAAATCTCAGCTGTACAATCTTTAACTATTGCCATGGTTGACACACAATATCATAAATAGTGTTCTAGGGTAACTAAAGTGCGGTTTTTCTTGTTAACCTCAATAGGAATGGGGTCAAGTAATTTTTAATGACTTGTTTTTCAATTCATTCTAATAGCTCACACTCTCCTGAAATTATCTAGTACAAAGTTTCAGTCGTTAATAAAATACGTTTTTGTTCATCCACTCAAGCTGTACATTTCTTTTAATCTATTATAAATGACAATTGATGTTAATCCAGCTTTCAAATTATTTTCCAATATTTTATTCAATAATTAAATTATAAAAATTTGATGCGTCTAGGTTGGATTTGAACAGAGTATCTTCATGTTCATAGTCTAGCGCTTTGGCACAGAACCAACTTTCCAATAGCTAGAACTTCTCAAAAATGTATATGATTTTTTTTTGCCACCATCTAGTTGTCGTCGAAACCTATATTGTTCAACGTTAAGTCGTTGTCATTTTTACCAGACAATATCAAAATTAAAGATCTATGATTAGAAATGAACGAAAATACTGAAATAAAATAAACAAACAAACTAGATTAATAATATCGAACCTTGCTTCACAAACGGACATTTGCGAAAGGAAAGCGAAAATAAACTACAACACAATGCAAGCGACAAAAAAGCCAATAAATAGTAACAAAGATATTAGTCCAACACTATACATAGAAAGGAAGATAGAAAATTGCAAGGAAACTCGCTTTCTATTTACCACTTAATATTGTTATTCTGACTTATGTTTAAACATATTTGTAATATTTGTAATTATAAAATTAGAAGAAAATAAAACAATTTTTGTTATTTAAGCAGGAATTAAATTTTTACGAAATGTTTTATAATACTTGTTTATCCAGAAAGATATCCATTGTGTAAAAACTGTAATAGTCTAGGGGTAGAACATTTCAACATGTTCTGTAGGCAATGATGTAATAGTTCATCTACACTATACTTATAACTAGGCATACAACATACAGTAGTATATATATATATATATATATATATATATATATATATATATATATATATATATATATATATATCACTTACACTATCATGTACTTAAGTAAGAATCTTACTTTCTATATATATGCAAGTAGACTTTCGAGAACTAATTACGAGTCCTCATTTTCAAGCATCAATACCACAACGAACCATAAATTCCCCCCTAGCTCTATAAACCTTACAAAGAACAACTTCACAAAACATGAAATAAAGATACTTGAAAGTAGAACTAACACAAAACTCAAACCAAAAATACAAAGCATAATAGAAAACCTCGTAGTCGAGACAGAACTGGCAATAAACCTTATGCAATATGAAAACCAACATAAACGCAGCATCATACAAAATAAACTAAATTATCAACAAAAAATACCAAAAGAAAATTACAACAAAAATAAAATATAAATAAACAAATTGAAAAAACTATACAAAAATGAAATAATAGCAATAAGAGCAGACAAAAACAACGCTACAATAATAGTATAAAAAACAGAATACAATACAAAAACATTTTTTCAAATAAATATCTTTCAACCGGCTCATCGTTTATCTAATACAATAAATTATTGTTTTACGTTACTCACGATGAATTCACTACCGTTTGTTTCAAACTGTAATTTCCCGTCTAAACTATGTTTCTTCTCATTCCTTGAATAGTAATTCAATTTGATAACAATAGAAATAAATAAAAGGATTATGAAAACAATAACAGCAACACTAACACCGATGTAGCCTACATCTCTTGACTTAAATAACAATGTTATTGATAAGTTTAAACTCTTACTTCTAGATACCGGTAGAAAAACAATCTATTGTCTAGTGGCCGTGTGAGACAATACTTGTTAGGAAAATAAATTCATTCAGAAAATACCCGTTCAATTAGTAATGAAGGTCATTGATGATTTTAATTGTTATCATCTAAAGCAAAAGTAAACTGAATATCCTTTAACCACATAATTTAGGCTACAAAATGCAATACAAGGATTAACAATGAAATGTAACTATTTAAAACTGAAATGAAACTACTGAGCGCCAAAATAAACAGTACTGAATCTACATCTACTGTAGTTGCCTTCTCGATCAGCTGTGCCGACTTTTGATTGTTGCCGCGTTTTGGTAATGACGTTTTTCATTAAAGGTTAGTAATTACTGGCATACTAACTACTGCAGAGAAAACTATGTAAATTAGATCAAATAAAATCTTACAGCTGTTTCAGTACTGTTTATTTTGGTACGGTAACTGAAGAATGCTTGTGGAAATTGGAATTACTTTATTGTTAGCGATTGTTGATTTAGATTTTGTAAGTTACATTAAACGACGTGATTAACTGATAGATTTTAATTTGATATAATTATTTATTAGATATTTATGATTTTTAACAATATTGTCAACCTTATATAATAAGAGCTAAATTAGAGTTTTTTTTAATAAAAGTTTAAACTCAGTTTAAAAACAGTTTAAATTACATAATTATACTAAAACCTGCAATTTTTTGTTTTACATCTTGAGGTTTTTAATATTTACTTTTTTTTATATCACTTGGGGAAAATACTATGACCTACGCGTTTCGTATTAGATCAATGTATTATTCAATGCTGTGAGTCACTGACAAGACTGTTGCTCAGGTATGTGGTATTTTTGTGAGTCTGTGTTGTATTGGGGTTCAGTGGTTCATAGATGACAAAGTCTAGACAATTGATCTATAAACAATAGCATACCACAGAACACCAATACACCCCATAATCACAATAATACAACACACCTGAGCATCACACCCGTGACTCACAGCATTGAACAGTGCACTGATCTAGTGTGAAAAGTGTCTGCTGAAAAATGTCAGTAAGTAATCATATTTTTTTTCAAGTGATATCAATAAATATAATCCATATAGTAATTATGATACCATCAGAATTTTATAAGATTCTGGAGCATTTTTATGCAGTTTCGTTAAATTTTGCTAATAAGGCACTGATATATTTAGTCGTCTTTTACCAAGGGCTAGTCCTCGGGAGACATTCAACCTTCACAACCAACCTTTACTACACGATTTCATGAATAAGGAATGATTTTCATGTTGAGTTATGTAGCAAAAATAGTTCACAAGTGCAAAAGATATAAAATTGTTGTTTATATTTGTTCAAAGCTAATGCCAAAATTTAGATTTTTAGCGCCTCTATTATGACCGATGTTTAGGTTAGGTCATTAGGAACGAGGAGTAAAGAATCTTAGTACTATTTCTGTTTCGTTTAAAGCAGCGATTCTCAACTTTTTATCTGCTGTGTACCCCACACCAAATTATTGTCATAAATCGTACCCCTGAATTAGATTCCAGTCCAATACATTATTCGGAGTAACAATGAAGACAAATTAAAATAAACCTTATTAGCCTTATGAGTACTATATTTTGTGAATACACTTTAGCATTGCATTGTAATTTTAACAGGACTAAAAGTTTTTTTTTTAATTTGACTTGTTTTGGATAAAGTTATGAAAAAATGGAAACACTTAAGGCCTAGTTACGTTTGTACTCACAGATTAATTCGATCCTCTAAAAAAATAATTGCTGAGTACTAACAGTAGACATTTCAATTAGACTTTCTTTTTGTGCAATATATAACTGTGCTGATTGAAAATTCTCTTCAGAAAAATTATTTTAAATCCAGTGAATACCTTCATCAAGTTTAGAAAGTATCTCACTAAATATGATTTTAATTCCTTCAAGTGACCAGATATATGCAGTTTAAAATCACTAGTTGCCATTAAACGTTCTAATTGGCATTCATTTCCTTTTACAAAATCATGCATAGCCTCAAATACGTCTGTCTGGCCATGAAGCATGCAAGACCTCAAAGAGTCAATCTTTGTCGTCATACATTCTATCTTCTCTGATACTCTAAAGGTTGTCATTGAACTTATCTGCAGCCTCAGATTAACCTTATTGAACGTCAGATAAGTAAGCTAGACATTGCAGTCAATCAATCATATAACCTGTATGACAGGTGGACAGGGGTGCTTCGAAAAAACAACTACACTTCGAACCTGAGCTTAAATAATTCATTATACAAATCCGCAATTACACTTTCTCACTCCAAAAACACCCTAGCAACCTACTGCGATCCCTTCGGAGAGTAAAAATGCTCAAAACCCACCTTTTAAATTTCAAACAATTTCTGAGGAAAGTCGTTAGACACCGTTCCCGGTATCAACGACTTTCCTAAACCGTGTCTACCCAAAAAACGGATAGTATATAGTTAATTGAATTGTAACTAAAGGAAAATATATAACAATTTCTTTGTACGACGAGTAGGAAAAAATATGGCATCGGTTGGCCAGGGTTGCTAATAAAAAGGATTTATGTAATAATAAGAGACGTGAAGAGATATGTGTACCATTCCTCTATTAGACTATTTAGTCAAAGAACATTCTAAGTCAAATTTGTTCGAAAATGAGAATTTAGTTCCATCTAGTGGCTCAAAACGAGTACTACAATTTAGCCAATTTATGAAAGGGACATATCATTCTATGTTAATGTTATTAATGAACCAAAAAATCATATACTGGGAAATAGCATTCTATGTCCTATCAGCTGATTCAATTACAGTGAAAGAATATTCTATGTCATAATTCCAGCTGTTACGATTTATAATTGAAGTATCATTCTATGTTTTAAATAACCTCTTAGTTTGGTGTGTAGTGTTCATTAGTTTACAATATTATTATTTGTGGATTGAAATGAGTGAAAATGCAACTAAAAAGCGTAAACGTCATGGACGAATATCTGATGCAAAAAAAGAATCCGTGCTATGTCTCACTTTAATGGGTATCCTTGTCTTTGTAAAGGCTTTCAATGAAAGAAAAGGAATGGGATGAAGTATTGAAACAATTCAATCTAATCGAGGAATACAACAAACAAATGGAAAATTTGACTGGACTAATCAATGTTTTCCCAATTAAACAACGTAGACCTAGAATCTAATTAACAACGGACTCTAATTATCTCAAACAATTTTCTTATGAATACAAAGTGAGAGTTTTCACAGACGGAAAAATTTATGAAGTTATCGTTTGTCAAAATGTTTTCATATCATTACATGGAATACCAAATCAGTGGTATTAAGAAATCTCTTAATACGACTGGAAAAGCTCAGTAGACAATCGTGGTAAGCATAAAAATAGAATACATGCTAAATATTCTAAAATTTCACAAGAAATAACAGATAAAGTCCATGAGAATCTTTCGTCATTGAAAGGACGTAAATCTCATTATAATCTTAACAAAATCCAGTAAAGTTTACCATTCTGAAGAACTGAACAAAAACAAACTGTATAAAATGTACTCTGAGTTACATCCGGTATCATACGAATTCTATAGGAATGTGTTTAACACAGAATAGAATTTTTGCTTTCAGTTCCCAAAGAAAAAAAATGATTCTATTGAACTGCCAGAGGATTGGGTACACACATTGTATCAGCCAGATCTAAACCTTCACCATTCAAGGTA